>JABBOT010000002.1:4203539-4691679 GCA_016165875.1 Acanthopleura granulata | reverse complement strand
CAGTTTTAATCATTTTAGTTTAATGTTAAACATATTCACACTACATAACTTTATAATTGTCAGGGACTGTGTCAATTAAAGAATTATAGAAGAGAAAAAATAAAAATGTTCAAACATTTGAAAAAAAATACCTTACTTACGCTTAATGACTTCGGGTTTCTGTAAAAACTTCCCTGTGAGGAAGTTTTCTGTTTTGACAGCGTGATTCTATCAAAGAAACATGTGATAAACAAATTCTATGCTCAGGATGCGGGAACGTCATACAGCAAAATATGATATCACGATATACTCAACTTTGGAAATAAAGCTAGATAAATTTATATCCTAGGTAACATCATCAATATTGCTGTCGACACTTCGAATTGTGCAACATTATGAAACAAGCGACTGGTTATCAATTCAGTTTTGACAAATTTGCTAATGTAGTGCTGTCAAGCTTACTTTCGCCATTAGGTTGTCAAGACACACAGTGATCACTTACGAATGTAGCATTGATTCCTCCAAACACAATCGAGGGTTTTCCCAAGACTTGTTTGCTCGGCCCATCCAGCTTGAAGCGAAAGCCAGCATTGACATACGCGTGGGCGTTCTGTATTAAAGGCAACAAAGACAAAGGTCACATAAACTTCACGAAGGATGCTTTACTGATGTGTGTGTACAATTATCCTACAGTTGTCCTTTCTATCAAACAAAGCACAACAGTCATTTCCGAGAGTGGCGAAATGGTCATATTTAAATGGCCACAGATACTTTTATAGAAATTCCTGCCTAACTGGTTAAAACTGATAACATGGCAGTGCTTTCGATTGTCTCATTATGTGCTGTTTTACTTAAAACTGCAATATCTTGGTTAAAATAAAAAGGTATGTTGTTTATAATCATCACCAAGGGCACTTTACCGAAGCATAAATACCTTTGTTCTACTGTAGTCTTTCTACTGAGCAAAACACAATAATTATGTTCAAAATTTTTTTGTACCTTTGTTACATTTGGATTTAACACCATGACCCTAGAGGTATACGGCAAAGATCTCGCGCGCACGACTTAACGATTATCTCGTGCTCTCGACATCTTTATTATGTCGTCTGCATGAGATCTTCACGAAGTCGTGCTCAACAGATAATTGTGCCTCTCTATTGGTCAATTATCTTGAGAGCACGAAAAAAAACACACATACACACTTTTACGGCTCCGTAGAGAAGGTTCCTTCACATCTCAATAATTTACATTCAAACCCAACTTCGATGTGAGGCAACCAGCCGTGTCTCGCGCGGATTTAAAAAATACGCCCCACGACAATAACAAGAAGAACCCGACCTCCAACAGTCTTGAAATCAGGACTTGATTGTTTGGGTCTTGGGGGCGTGTTATTTTAAAGCTTTTACATGTACAATTATAGAATAAAATTTAACAGGATGGGTAAATTGACAAGATATCGGATATCATCGGTTATGTGTGACCATTTGCCAGTTACCACACTCTTGTCGCTGATTCGTCTGGTTATATTCTCATATGTTTTTTTCATATTATCTCTATTTGTTTCGGTGAAACTTAAAAACACCGATTTTAAGAGTCTTTACCTGAGAACGGGGCATGACTTTAAAGGAGCGGAAGTGGTCCTTGTCGTCCTGTCTGAAGAGTTTGAGGGCCAGCACCACCTTACCCGCCATGTTCATGGTCATCACGTCCACCATCGGGTAGGCGCGTCGCGAGTCCGTCATGGCGTCTAGAGAGGAGCACAATTAAGACAGGGGATTAAACCATGGCGTACGTGTCCATCACAGCTCAAGCGTTAGGCACTTTTCGGTTTGGTGTTCGAATGTATGAAATACTTGTATTGAAGGATACCTATGCTGCCTCTCAGCGCTATGCTACAGGCCTCACCCTATTTTCTTGTAAGAATGAAAACAATGAATGTATGAGTTCAATGCAGTTTAACGCCACATTTGCAGTATTTTATCAGAGAATACTATTCAGAAAAAAACATTTCTTTTTATTTCACACAGAATCAGTTGGAAAGCTTTCAACTGAAGCAATCAGCCTTGAATCTAATATAAATACCGGTACTTCACTTTGGCAAATGCTACGAGCTGTAACTGAAACAACTTCAGACAGTCACATTGTAAGAATCTGTTTTACCCAGAATCTCCACATGAGCTCCAGCTGATTCCATCATGACGAACAGATCAGACGGGAAGTCATTGTGCGCTTGCTTGATCATCATGTTACCAGCCCAGCTTCCGGCCTGTGAGAGCAGCAGCACAATAACGTCATAAATATTGGAAGGTTAAGATATTCTTGTTGTTAATTACCTACAACTAAAGCTCTTATCAGAAGTTTGTTGTTATGCCTGAGGTCCATAAGCACCTAATGTAATGCTCACTTGGGATACTTCTGTCAAATGCATTGCAGTTTGGTCATTGTGTTATCCATTGTTGTACACCAGCTAAATCTACATAATGCACTTATTACAACTCTCCCTGAGCAAATTTCAATACGGGTCCATAGCTACTAAGGAATTTATTAAATCTAACATGGGTTCAGAGTTCATATGGAGTTTATCAGATATAATATAGGTCCAAACCTAATAAATAATATATAAAATGAAACATGGGTCCAGAATTCATCAGGAATTTATACAACGTGGAGACCATCAATCATGTGCGCAGTTCACTGTCAGTGTTACATCAGAGGACATGTTACTTACATTTCTCATTGGCATGTTGCCAATTTTCATGATGTGCTGTTGGAGAGAGCTAAAATATTTGTATCCTTCATGTTCACTGGCCAGTTCTCCAAGAGTGCGTTCTAAAGAAGAGAGGCTGTGATTGGCTCCAATAATGATACAATCAGATACCTTGGGGAAATAAAGAAAACGTCTTCATTCATACCCGTTCAAAATTATCCGAAAAGAATGAACAGCTTTTGCAGAACATGTATAAAATACTACATAGCATGTGGTGCAACATATTTTATTCATTTCTGCTCTCTCTCTTTTCATCATCAAAGATGTAGTTGAGTCACGTAATGTTTTAAAAATATTGTGAATTCGCTGTACTAACGTAACAACGTAGGCAAAAGCTTCTGCCATAAAATTTTCGATTGAAATTCAGCTTACAAGGCTTACAGAAAGATGCATACCTCTCGTTTGTAGAGTTCATCAATACCGTGTAGATCGATGTAGACGCTGAATGGTGTGTCAGGCTTGTAGACACCTGCAAACATAATTTCAATTAACTGACAACGTTTCTCGTAGATAAATATTTTAAGGATATTTTATAAGTAGTTCACAAGTCGTTCTGAATTTATACTTATTCTCATTTAGCTTAGCTCGTTTTAAAGCGTCTGTTTAATATTTACTCGGATTTTGAATGTTATCATTCACGTGAGGAAACTGTTTCATGGCTTCCACATGATCTCGTTGCAATATATACTGACACACACATAATGAGAACCAAAAACAATGTGTTCATTTTTTTTAAATAATCCAGGCCAAAAACAAAACAAAAAGAAAACAAAAACATGTTGCAGGAAACATAACATTTATGAGTGGTAAGGACATATTCTGGTTTGGACAATATGCTTTTTTGATCTGTCGACTGATTTGTCGGTTTGTTTCCCTTTCATAACAGACTTTCAGTTCTAAGTTTTCATAGTGGTTCAGTATATGTTGCTGAAATAATGTCAGTGTGGCGTTACACCCTAATCACTCTTGACGTCAAACCCTAATTTATCCGTGGATCATCTAGAAACAAGAAACACTTTCTCGTAACATGGGCAATTTCTTCGCTTTGCATAGTAATATAATTACCTAACCACAGATTGATGTATTTTGCTGGTCATTGAAAATACTGAAGCTTGCAAGCAATTTCTGTTAAAACCACCAAAAAGATCGAATTTTCTTACCTGTGCTTGTGTTGCCAAAGAACATTCTAAGGCGGTCCCTTTGATGTTTCTTCAGCAGGATAGACAAGGCATCGAGATTTTGTGGGCGGTACCACTTCGTGTTTCCACTGGTGATGGTCAATGGAACGTTATCTAGTCTGCCACTTGACCCATTGGCAGCTGGTCCTGATCCATTTGTGTGTGACGCTCCATTGGCAACAGATGTCCCATTTGCACACTCTTTACCACTTCGGGGACAGACAAATTTATTCAGGTCCTATTTTTGACAGAAATTTGAGTCCATGTATGTACTATGCTCACTCCATGGAGGCATAGACCAATTATAATTTTTTCAAATCCTTATCCTAAGTGTTCGTGATAATGTCACACTTATATATTTACTGTTTATGACCCGAAAATTGCCCAAATTGGTGCATTTGTAGAGGTAAATTAAGGTCATAAAATAATGTTTTTGTTGATGGAACTAACATTTTTCCAGTAGGGTAAGGCCCTACCGTCCAAACCAACATCATAACGCCTTTTTAAGATGAATTGAGCTCACCGAATCAACCAAATGAGTGAAGTAGTCATGGACGAAATTTTACGTCCAGTGGCGGGCTACACTGACGAACTTTCCTACAAGTGACGTACAGGTACGCACATCATATCTGTAGAAGACACGATGCCTTCAGCAAATATTACACTGCACAAACGAACATCCCTGATTGCTTATAGTCACCAAGATCTGAACAATAGTGAGAGCAAGCGGGCAAAAGAAAAAGTTCGCTGTCCAAAGTCGGTTTTGAACTCCCTCCTCTAGCGTCCTATCGATTGAAAAACAAAACCATTTCAATTTTTAATATCTTTATTTATTTACTTGACCGGGGTTTTACGCTTTAGTCATCATGGTGGGAGGAAAGCAGAAAGAGAGCGGGGCAAAACCAACGACCCACGACGAAGCCAGAATGAGCTGGGATGTTATGGACTTCTGTAAACTTCTATAATATGAAAGAAGTTGATCGATAACTGCATTTTCTTTCAAAACAGATTGGTATATATCATACCTCGATGTCAATGGTTTTGGCTTTCTCGCTGTCGTTGTCTGTGGCGAAGGATTTCATGGCGTCCAGGATTGGTCTATATCCGGTACAGCGGCAGATGTTGCCATCAAACGCCGCCTCGACTTCCTCCTGGGTTGGGGTAGGTTTGTCGTGGAGGAATCTAGGGTAAGGGTGAAATCACGCTTTAGATGACTGTCAAAACTACGACGAAACCTGCCCTTTCATGGCATTGCGCAGAGAAAACTAAGTTCTCGACAAGAGGCATAAGAATCAAGCTAACCTTCGCTCCTGATTTAAGTTGCATTTGTTATTTATAGGATAAGGGGGGCATGATATTCTCGGAAGTTAACGTTTATCTATCTGTATTTGATTGATTGAATAATTTATATGCCCGGGGTACAGTAACCACACTTACTACAACTAGACTTACCCGTACATACTCATCACCGTTCCTGGGGTACAGTAACCATAATGACTGCCACTACACTTACCCATACATGCTCATGACCATGCCTGGGGTACAGTTATCACACTGACTGCCACTACACTTACCCATACATGCTCATAACCATGCCTGGGGTACAGTAACCACACTTACTACCACTACACTTACCCATACATAATCATGGCCATGCCTGGGGCACAGTATTCACACTGACTGCCACTACACTTACCCATACATAATCCTGACCATGCCTGGGATACAGTAACCACACTGACTGCCACTACACTTACCCATACATACTCATGACCATTCCCGGGGTACAGTAACCACACTGACTGCCGTTGAAGGCAGCCACTCTCTCCTGGATTGGGTGAAATCCTTCTCTCTGGTTGCCAATCCCCTCCACAGTCACGATCTGCCAGCCATCCACGGAGTACAAGGGGCACAGACACTGTGAGGGGATGGAAAATACAAGACGGTGTATTAATACAATGTATGCAGATGATTAGAAAATTAGACCAATATGAAATCGGGATAATGAGGGTGATGAAATACATGGGATGGTTTTGAATCACATTTCATGGTCATGGACCAATTGTTGCAAGTATGTCATTTTTATTACAAAGTCATTTTTCTTTATATAATTCACATATGTATCGGTGCCCTCTTATAAATGTAAAAGCATGCATTTTTCGGGATGTCCAAGTATTTTTTTTTTTTGATGTCTTTAACATAAAAATTTTAAGACATTTACGATGATTTCTTTAAAAAATGGGATACACTATTTACACTGAGAGCTTAGAATTAGGCCTAATTACTTCAGTAAGGTTTTCAAGTTTTGAATAGGATTTATTTCTCGTACAGAGTTGATGCTGAAGGTACGGTCTGTTTGGACGGAGGGGTCGTAGACAGTGACGGTGACCACACAGGCTCCACACCCCGCCTCTCGGCACATGACCTTAGTGCCCTTGTAGCCCGCCACATCTCGGATATAGTCGTTCAGAGAGGTCGTGAACTCGTACTGGCCATTGCGCACTGAAACGTGGACACAGCTCAGTGGATTAAAAAACTAGACAGCAAGCCGATAGCAAATACCTCCGCCTCACATAAATGTACAAATTCTAGCACTACAAACTAAGGGGCACTACTCTGCACATGTAAACGTAAGTTCGACACTGTTTACTTAAGAAGTAGCAATTGGATTCATATCTGAGAGTTTCTGAGAATGGTAACTAATTGATTTGAGGGTTACAGATAAAACCCCATCCACCAGTTTGTGCAAGCTGGAAATAAGAGCATGGGAAAGACGTTTAACAGGTTATACACTACGAATATTTTATGATGCAGAAAACTACAGCCTGGAAAATATTATTGATATTTTTAAGAATGATGCTCTTTCCTTTGTTTTAATATTATTGTTATTTTACTAAATATACTAATGTTACCATTAGAACCGTCTTTATCTGCTGAAAGTGAAATTGGAAAAAAAAAATCAGAGGAAAGCTTTTCACAATACTCCGAGGTACAAACTGCGGTGGCTAGTGTTTGAAATGCATGACAAGTTTTTTTATATTGAATTTACGTCCTCCGGATATTTTCACATACAAGATGGCAGATTTATAGATAGAGGAAACCCAAAAAACGACATTTTACAAGAGACTGACAAACTTTAAGAAGCTGAAAAGTGAATTTATTAGTTTGCACGTCAAATTAAGTACGTTTACTAGGTCTTGATACTGAGTAGAGGGAATTGACGTCATAACGCTCCGTCATGCAATTTACTTACAATGTATACAGTAAAACAAAACACCTCAAATCACAAAGCTGAGCCTAACTCATCAGCAGAATTCACAATGCAGAGTGAAGTATGCATGTTTACTTAAACCCGGTAGATCCACAAGTCAATCAAAGCCTAACTGATATGTCAAGCTTATTTACAACAACACAGCTTCTTTTCACGCACACTTTGCTTTCCTATACAACCTTGAGTTAATCATTTACCCTGCCAAGGCTGTGAGTCAAGCTTATTTTAATACCAAGCCGCAGCTCTCAGTATTGAATCTGAGTATAGAGCACATATGTTTTGTCACAGCGCCACAAATATATGTGAATTCAACCCCAATATGCATGTACAGACTTTCTATGTACACACTTATAATTTTACAAAGAAAGATTGCTGGGCCTATTTGACCTATACACACACTTGTACATGTATATATGATTGCTAGCGTTAGCACTTGAATGGCTGGTCGTACAAACACAACTATTCCAGGGTATGCACATGTACGGTACTGGGACTGAACAGATCGAGGGAAAAGGCCTTATTTAAGACCCGGCTGGATTGAATAGGTGATCTGGATTTTGAACTCTCCATTCAGATTTTAACTTCACTGGGCAAAGCGAAGGTGCTGTCACATCAGAAAAACCTTTCAGTTTACATATTTTCGAGTTGAGGGCAAATCTCAACGTTCGAACATCCTGTACTACACCCTACTGCGGGGTGTTCATCCCTGACGTGAAAGTTTTTGTCCTAGTATAAATTACCACGGCCTGCAAATAACACCAGTCAAATATGAGATGTCAAGATAAAGTGTAGGCCTACGCGCATCATTGCGCAAGCGCCTAAGACTGTACAATTGGAGGTGTACATCTGATTTGTCACATATTTAATAGAGCCAAACTGTTTAGCCAACTGGCTAGTTCTAAAAGCGATTTCGGACTTTAGCCTTAAAATGTAATACAAATTATGTTCTTAAAGAGAATGGCCCCACAAAAATGAAGTGATGATGAGTGAAAATATCATAAAAAACAATATTTCAAAATATTCTTTTTCTCACCAAATTAAATGCAGTTAAATGTTTTGATTACATGGTGGGTTTTAGGCATCATATCGATAATATATGTCAACACTGAGGTAACGTCGACTTTGTCCCTAAAGCAGAACTATAATGTCATATTAACTTTTCCACGACAGACACACAATACAGTAGTACGGCTCACAAGAACTTTAATCAGCGCTGAACATAAATGTGTATAAAAAGAATTTTTAAATGGTCTCTTCACTCACTGTAACATCATTTTTGCGGGATACTCTTTAAATATATGCATCAAATCTCTAAAGTTAGCTTTGACCGTTGATTCTGTGTTGCAGTATGTAATATCAGCCAAATCAATTACACTATAAGGGCAACTAAAATAACAGACAGAAAAATCAAATAATAACCATTTTCACTTCTATTGCGTTTAAGACGCTATGTATCCAACGCTATGTAAACAATGCGAAAAGGTAATGTGAAAAATTGTTAAATTAGGGAAAATAGTCATCCAGAGCACCAGAGTAGAGTTGTGTAACTGGCTGTCAGATATCGCATGTCACCAGTGTGAACGCACTAAACAGGTGCATCCTTTCACGAGCGGCTTTTTTACTTACCTGTGTATAGAGATCCATTGAGGTGGAAACTAATGGAGCCGGAGGCGTCGCTTTGTCTGCAAAAAAAAAAAAAAAAGAGAAAAAAAATATATTCGCAACATTCACTTTTATCTTTAGGGCGTATAGCTGCATGCATCCAGGTAACGTTTTCTCTGTTTGTTTACAGTTAACACCGTGATGTGAAGACCTTACATAACTGGTCAGGTGCTTCATTGGCCCCAAATCTCTCATCTCTAAATCACTCGCCTATCCGTAAGAAAATGACCAAATCACGCCGGTAAATGTGTTTACTCTGTCTTTCTTCAAATTAATCAAGTTTTCTACAATTAATTGCATTTATTTGTTTATTTATTTGATTAATGTTCAATGCTAAGCTTAAGGATTTTTCATATTATATATGAAGGAGATCAGGCTTGCAAGTCGAGAAAGCCGCAGTGTCCAAAAACCATGGTCTATTTGCAGTGTAGTGTGCATGGGCTGCAGACTTTGGTATAGCCTACACCGTTTATAGTATACCACAATACGTCCATTGCGCCAAACTTGTTGACAAGGCTTCTCATGCGAGAGCTTAAATTCACATCCTCGTCATATTTTTAATGGCAAAGAAAACACTAACATGGAATATACGTCAGATGAAAATTATTAAACAGTGATCAGCAAAACATTTCGAATGCATACGTTCGCTTTATATCACTGTCACCTTGCACCAAATGATACTTAATTCCTTGCTTCCAATACCAGCATATTTTGCAAACTTGTTGCCGGCCGTGGAATGATCTTTATTTTTCTTTTTATTTATCATGTGATAATGTTACCTTCTGTGACAATTTCTGGCCAAAATATTATGACAACTTCAGATACTGGAGGTAAACTGACATGCGGTGGGTAAATGAAAACAAGACACAATAAAGCAGCCATGGAATTGGCAAATATACTAAAAGTCATCAAACCGATTTTACCAGCCAATCAAAAAAATATATAACCATGCCATTTGCGAATCTGACATTTTCAAAAGGGGAATGGCAACGGCGATAAGGTTGGACGGCAAGGAATTGATACAGGTCAAACCCTCCAAGAGCAAAATCGTCCAAGGCGGTTGATCAACTCATCCGAATTGGGTCCCTTCCAGATCTAATCTGGAAAATGTAACTACTGTAGGTCTATACTGGTGCTGTGTGATACCAATTTTAAAACTTTTATCTGTCTCTGTACATAGCAAATTTTGTACAGAAATCTTGAACAACACCAAGGTCACAGAGGCCACAGTTAGAAAATAAAATAAACTTTGTCTAAACCTTAGTCTCTACTGATACTTGATACATATGCATTCTCTTTTATTTATTTATATATTTATTTATTTATTTGATTGGTGTTTACGCCGTACCCAAGAAAATTTCCCTTATACGACGGCGGGCACATTATGGTGGGAGGAAACCAGGACGAGCCCGGAGAAACCCACGACCATCCGCAGGTTGCTGGCAGACCTTCGCACGAGCGGCGGGAGAGGAAGCCAGGATGAGCTGGACTTGAACTCCCAGCAACCGCATTGGTGGGAGGTTTCCAGATCATTGCTCTGCGCTAACGCGCTAATCAACTGAGGCACGGAGGCCCCGCATTCCCTGTTCGGCAGGGTATGGTGCATGAAATGTTCGTCAGCTTGAGAGAAAGGAGCAAGCAGTGTCCTATATACGAATAGTCTTGTTAATTAGCTCTGAAGAATCGCTTTAATAATCATGCTGACACAATAACACACATAGCTGGCCAGTCTAAACCAGTCTGACTGGTCTTTGTAACCACTGAATGCATTTTCAGGAAAAAGAGGAAAAATTTTAACATCGATATTTATTATGGACTGTCAATATACTGGGTATTTCGTTCAATAACATTAAAAACAAATGAAGACTGCCCCGAAAATATAGTCTTTATGGGAAACGAAACAGATCATCGCCAGCAGAGCGAGGGTGTATGTGTCAATCAAGCCGGCAGACCTTGACCAGTTACCCACGACTGTACAAATAGCACATACCAGATACGACACTCTGTTACCTTAGTAACATTCAGCTTGCCACACGGTCGAGCAAATACTTGAAGAGATCGTAACGAAGACAGATATGAATGAAAAGCTCAAGAGCTGTATAGTAGTGATTTGTTTCAGATACCCATATTTGCCCTAAAATATGAACTTTGGATTTTTTGAGGCAAATAAACGGTAATAAAGCATTTACCTTTGGAGATGAAAGGTACATTTAGTAGAATATCACCCTACCTTTCAAATAAACCTCACACACCTTTCTAAGAACTCTCTGAATCAAGCAAAATGAGTAACTTAGCCATAGAAGAAATTTTAGGCCATATACTTTACATAACTGTTGATACCTGTGCCTATCCTAACATTAAGCTGCACATTTATGAGCGGAGTGATAACATTACGCCAGACTGGTAATATGTTCTACAGCATGAATGAGGTGTCTGATCCTGTCTAGACACAAGCTGTGCATTGTAACTGATGATGTCAAAACTGTAAAGTATATGCATGTATGTAAATAGAACAGCAACTGTGAATTATTTTTGAAATAACTGAAGGCCGATGCCTACGGAATCCGATTTGTTCCAAGGTGAAAAAAAAATTTCACCCGCGTAATTACGAGAAACTAGGTCTATTTAAAAAAATTGCACTAACTGGCTTCCGTTGATGCCTGACTGCATGCTTCACTTTTTAACAACACAGCCTTGTAACTTCATACCCTCTTCAATTTTTTGCTTTTCAGGAAAACATGTGCAGGTTGATTACTGACCTGCACTGATATCAGACCACCTACTACACACTCATAGCATTATGATGAATGCCTAGCAACATGCTCTCTTGAATTTCATATTTCGCGTGTTAGGAACACATGTGGCTTTGATTTCATGTACATAAAAGCTAGACGACTAGTACACCAATAACATTATGATACGTCCTAGCAATTCTTTAATTTTATTTTTCGCTTTTTACGGAAACATGTAGAGCATGATTAATCACGCGCTATGTGCATTAACATTAGACAAAAGGTAGCAGTACACAACTGACACTGAAAACTATATGTAAACCGGCACCTATCAAGATCTGAAGACGATTAACAGACGGCGTTGTCAAGACAAACATTACGCCTTGTGCCTTAAATGTCACTAAGTACACACCACTTTAGGACACAAGGTTAAAATTGGGGTCGACATTTTGAGGTCAACAGTCACCTGAGAATACAAAGAGATTCATAAAGTGATGTAAATTAATATAGTATTAGCCAGTATTAGACTATATATATAAGCAACACGAACGTTCCTGATGACATTAGGCATTTACTCGAGTAAACCGTCAGCAGTTGCAAGTGTCAGAGTATAACGTATGGAGTGTTCTTCAGCAAGTCAGGAATTTCACAAGAGTAAACCCTCCGTACTTTTAAGTATTGGAGCATACTTTATGGAGTGTTCTGGCATTTCATATGTGTGTAAGCATTCAGTACTTAAGGCATCATATAGAGTACTCTTAGTGAAACCTATTCAAAACAGCGTATTGTACCCCGACTGGACAAGAATTATCACTTTTTCCCAACCAGTGATAGAGCTAAGAATACCTAATTAATGTTCTGTTAAGACAAAATAATACAATTGAAACTTTTGGAATTGTGTGAATTATGCAAAGTACTTTCCTACACATTCAGCACAGGACAAAGGTTAAGCAGTTCACATAACTGAACTATGTTTATTAGGTTATTCACACCATCAAACATAAAGAAGAGTGCTTCGCATATACATGAACTTTTCGTCAGGCTCTGTTCCATGACTGTGCAAAAATAAGACCAAAATGGCTGACGCATTGTTTCTATTAGATGGTGACGTAGAGAGCGAGGAATGCTCAAATGTCAATAAAATCACTGAGTTACCATGCTACAACGGGTCAGAGTTTTGTGTACACAAGTGATGGAGCGAAAAAGGGTCTTATCTTTATACGTCAAACTAAACGGACGTGACATTGAAATTTTCCTGAGCAAGGGCAAGAGCTAATGCTTGAAGCCGCTGAATCAAATGATTAGGGCAAAACGTCGAGATAATGACATAACACTAGCAACGTAGTTAAGGCAGATGCTGATGATGTCCAGATATGAATCATTCTGATAAGATCCTTAAGATATATGTTATAACTTCATTACCACCTAGCCTGTCCAGTTAAGTTCCTTTACCAGTCATGGGTGATAGGCGAAGGGATGCGGTTAATAGGTGGCCACGGGGTCCACGCGTAGTATAACAGATCCACATGATGCATAACGAGGCCAATTACACACTTATTTCTGTAGATCACAAGGTAAGTTTTTCTGCGCCACAGATACAACAGGTACAAGTATCTGTGTTCGATTCTCAATATGTAAATGTTTGCTCCAAGCCTAACAGAAGCAAAAGCTTTGGGAAATTCGGGCAAGGATGGTTGTGTTATAACACCCAAGGATTTGCTTACCTGTTGGCATACCCATGGGATACCGCTGAGGCAACTGCCCCGGTGCCCCTAGTGCGGAACCTCTCCGCGTACATCCTCAGCTACGACAGGGAGCTGAGAGAGGCCTCTGTGGCAGAGTACGAGTAGCTTGCCTGCGCCTTCGCTGACAGGTAAAGTCCACTCTGACGGACAGGGGTTAACGGCAGTTGTACATAACATATAGCTTCACCTAGATTAAAGTCCGTCGCCTCGCTGGCTTTCACATGCGTGAATATCAGTTGCTGTGCGAAATGATATAAGTTGTCAATCTCTGATCACGTGGTTGAGTGGATGAATACCACGCCCACTCTGTTCACGATCAAAGATGTAAACGATTTCTATATTTATTTACTTATTTCACTGGAGTGAGTGAGTAAGTGCTTGGGCTTTAACGTCGTACTTAACAATGTTTCAGTCATATGACGACGAGGAGTCCTTCTGGCGTGTGCATATATAGTGTGTCTTGTGGTAGGGTGAGTCCATGCCGTCAAGTGCTGCCACCACTGGAACATCATGACGAAGACAGCAGACATGACATCCCACCCAGTCACATTATGCTGACACCGGGTCACCCTGGCACGTTTCCTTGCTCTAACCTCTCAATGCTGATCGCCAAGCGAGCCAGCAACAAGTACATGTACCATTTATGAAGTCTTTGTGGCATAAAACTCGATCGCCCGACACCGAGACGGACACTCTAACCACTATATTTCACTGAAGTTCTACGCTGTACTCAAAAATATTTTAATTATACGACGGCGCCTAGCATTGTGGTGGGAGGAAACCGGGTCGAGACCCAGGAGAAACCATCCGCAGGTTGCTGGCAGACATGTACGACATGAATGGAAGCCAGTATGTGCTGGACTTGAATTCGTAGCAACCGCGAGAAAGAGGGTGCTGAGTTGTTGTGCCGCGCAAGAACACTATGGAAATGAAGGAGTGGGTGGGGTATGGGGTGAATAGTGGGTGGGGGGGGGGGGGCAAAATGTTCTGGGCATCCCGATACGTGCTGATAAAGCCCGTGCTTAGTTACCATATTATGATTGATGAAATTCGCCTAAGGGCGAGGGGGAGCGGAAGGACCGGGTTAATCGGCAAACAGGACGGAACTGTTTATCCCCTTGCAAAGCTAAAGCCGATGTTGCGCTTCAGTCTCTTTTCCATACATGTATACATAAATCAGTATATAGATTAGCTCATAGTTGCAAATAGCTCACTGTAGTGTGGTTATTCCGTGGTTAGCTGATCTATTGTTTTGATGGATTGACTGATTATTGTAAATTGCATGGGCACTCTTGAACTAACCAGGGCTCTTTTTGTCTTTCACCTAGGTCTCGGAATCGCCCCGGAACCATCTTTTCTTCATCTCTCTCTTGTATATAATGTGCTTAACGTGTATTTAGATTACGGTTATTTAGTTTGAATTACAATGAACGACGATGACGATGAGATGGAATTTATGCAAATGCGGCCATGAGGGAGGGAGAGAGGGGTATTATACCGCGAGTAGGAGTAACAGCCGGAAAATGATCGGGAAGGCTGGAAGAAAGCTACGAGAAACTGCAGCGAATGGTTGTCTTTCACCGGTGTCATACTAGGCGACCTCTCAGGCTGACATTCATCTTGGCTCCAAAGATATTCCCTTCATACAGCCATCTACGGAGTGATACAGGATGTGGAAGAAGGTGCAACCACTCCTGAAATACAGAAGGTCTTAAGTATTGAGAAATGCACCAAAGCTGAATGGATAAAAAAAAGGCAAAAAAAAAAACACCAGGCATCGTCTCGCATTTGGTTTTGTCTGCATCGAGATGACCTGCCAACTGACTTGTTCTTAGGATCTGAAAACCACCATAAAACCTACACCAGTGTTTAAATCATACGGCGAAATCTGCCGGATGTTCTCGTTGTGGTGGCCTTCGTGATTATGAGGAATGTCCAAGTACAGTTTCTCCTAATTAGTGTCAGCCGTAGACGTAACCACAAAGCGCCTAATGGTGGTTGCCTCGCTAGATAGGAGGCAAATAAGGGTAAGTATGTAAGTATAGCCAAGAATATTTCATATTGTGCAACGCTGAAGTCTTCACGTAACCCCCGCCCTGAACACATTTCCACCGTTTCTATTAAAATCAGATCAAGGGGAGGAGTCTTAGATGTCCAAACCATAAACCAATTCCACTGATGTACAGGCCGGTAGCGGCACGGCTGTCGCTACGACTGTTCAGAAGACACTATTGATTGTTGTGGCAATGTTAACAGAAGCATTATTTCAGTGTGCTTAAGCCCATGAGAACTCGAAAGTTATTACTTATGTTACACATTGATATCTTCGCCATCTACATGGAGAGGCTGTTGTCCCTCCCGAACTCGTCCCTCTTTGGAACCAAAGAAAAACGGCTGGAAAATGACGAATTTATAAAAAGAGTCTAAAGTCTGTGTATTTCTACTTCTCAGGAAGGCTTTCTGTTAACCGCATCAAAACATCCAGTTCTTGTGCGCGCAAAAGTCTTCTTAACCTATCTAGATGTTAAGTCTGATGTCATTTTTGACCTCAAGAAACTTTCCTTCAACCTTTTTATTTGATTTTACTTTTCCAGAATATGTTATAAAATGGCTCAATTGGTTACAACCCCGTGCCTCTCACCAATTCGGCCGCTGTGAGTTCAAGTCTAGCTCATGCTGGCTTCCTCTCCGGCCATACCTGGGAAGTTTTTCCCCCGGGCTCTGCCTGGTTTACTTCCATTATAATTTGGCGCGGTCGTATAAGTGAAATATTTTTGAATACGGTGTAAAACACCAATTAAATAAATAAAGGAATATGTCAAAAAAAGGGCTCACAGAGTTGTTATGGCCAGGGGCAGATTAACCATATTGATCCAAAATTCTTTTTCATTCAAAGAGCTTTTTTTTCTCCAAAATTCCATTTTGTTGAAACCCAAGGATTTCAGATTTCTTTTTATGATGGAAGGGTTGTTAGCGTGGTGATCTTGATCAAGGCTAGAAATGGAGAGTGGAGATTTCAATCGGAATATTAAAACTATTATTTTTTATTCTAGGTCGATAAATAATCCAAAACTGCAGATGCGAGGCGAAACCCAGAGGATGCGAATAATCATCTGCGACATCTGACTCTACCACAGGCGCAAATGTGATACAGGTTAGCATTCATAAGATGCACTAAGTGTCCTTTGTTCAGAATAATGAATCCAGCCAGTCAACATTCAGCGACTTCATCATTGTGTGAGGTAAACCTATATTTGTTTTCTGAATGATTGCTCTCCATTTCCTTTTGCGTGCATATGTGTTTTATGTTGACAGATGAGAGCATGAGAGTTATTCCCCTTAATGCAGACTGTAAATCGGGGCAAAAATCCTCCTTTAATATGATCTAAACCTCGATGTGGGTTTACGTAAGATGCATTTGCATAAATGGAGAAATGGGCATCGCAATTTTGGTGTTTCTAACCGACCATGACGATTGTTCAACTGAGTGAGGGCCACACAACTTTAAGGGTGGCAGAAAACTGAAGTGCCCAAGGTAAACTGCTGACCGCCTGCCAATTACGGATGAACTTTCTCACATGTGATGTATAGCATAACGATAAGTAATATAAGTAATATAAAATGAAACGACGAAATTCTATGCACTGTATTGGAAAGCAATAAATTCGTTACAACCCACTGTTGTCGTTAAAAGGAAAGTATAGGTTAATAAGAATCACATATCACCTTAAAGACCCAGTTTTGCCCTCTTCAGATTTGTGTTACAGTGCATAATACAACGTCTTAAATCTAGGCGTTGGGGTCTCCTTGGCTTGGTCGGTTAGCGCGCTAGCGCATCGAAATGACCCAGAAGCCTCCCACCAATGCGGTTGCAGCGAGTTCATGTCCAGCGCATGCTGGCTTCCTCTCCCGTCGTACGATGGAACTCCTGCCAGCAACCTGCTGATGGTCGTGGGCTTCCCTCGGGCTCTACCTCTTTCCTCTCACCATAATGCTGGCCGACGTCGCGTAAATGAAATATTCTTGAGTAGGGCGTAACACACTAATCAAATAAATAAATAAACAAATAAACCTAGGCGTCGAAAATGACATTCGTGCACCAGCCGTCAATGAACACAGGCGTTCCGGGTCAATAATCCCAAATTCCAGTTTCCAAAAACGACAAATAACACAAACCACCAAAGAACTATGAAAGTATATCCAATATAAAATATTAGAACGGGTTCATGCAAAGGGAAGGAGTCATCAGTTTTCAATGATGATAAAAAGACGCAATGGTTGCTCTAGGCGACTGAACAAAATCAGTATCTAAATCCTTTTCCATTTTAGTATATATGGTGTCGTTAATCAAATATGTATCTCGGTTGTGCTTTGATTGCAACTGTTTATATCTGACGTGGTGACCACACTGGAATGACGATAAAATGTCAACGATGTATAATTCATTGGAAGCAGTTATACATAAAGGATTTCCCACGTTGTATATGGCAATGTCCGAGAAGTCTGGAAATATATAATGTACATTTGCGAACGATAAGTCCCGAGGAATCACAAATACTACTTGCACAAATCAACATGAAATTTCATTCATAGCCTATCCTTAACATTGGCAGCCGTCGATAATTCCCTAAAACATTAATCAAGATCTTGATGAGACAGCAAATATAGACCACTTTGTTAATAATATATCGCAGAAAGCAACAGTGGAAATGTGAGAAATAGATTTCAAAATTATTCTGTTACGCTCGGTTAAATCAGGGCACTCTCGTGTTGGCCATGTTTGGATGGCCCATATCAGAGTTTGTCAGAATCCTTTAATCAGATTCATTAAGTTAACATGAAGTTCAGCGGTGGTAATGGATGCGGGAACATGGAATGTTATTGCTCAACATTCCCTCAATGTAAAGAGAGCAGACAGTGGTATAATGGTAGCCTTATAACCTCTACAACACACGAGGTATTTGTAGGAATATGTAGATTCTCCCGCCTTCACGTCTTGTGGGGTCATGGCCACGGTAAGCGGTCCACGACGCTCGTGTGGCGGTTAGCTCAGTCTAACGTCCCTTATGCACACCAATAAGTTGTCCATGTACGAACGACACATGTGGAGAAGTTGGTAAGTAAATTGCCAAAGATCGGCGGTTTATTCTCGGCTAATCGGGTTTTCTCCACCAGTGAAACTGACCGCCATAATATGAGGAATAATTATTGAGTATGGCTTTAAGCAACTATAAAATAGGCTTCACTGTAGGGCTATAGATATATAGCTCAATCCATGACAGTATAAAACATGAATCCAATAATGGTATCGTTGAAATTATTTGCCACACGTGTGCGCGTCCCTCATATCAAAGTCTTTTCCCAGCACTAAAGTCCACCATGTCGTGTACATGTTCTAGCCGGTTGTTGCTTATAAAGATCCATTATTTTTGTTATGTCGCCATTAGGCTGACGTGTCGATGTGGTGTTTACCCAAAATCTATTCTTTTGAAAGATATTCCATGTTTTCAATTTTTACGCCTTCTTTTCCATAAAATGCATTTGTCATTTTCAATATAAAACGATCTTAATCTCAGAGCTGACTTCTTTTTAATTAGCAGAAATAACTCGTCTCTGACCAGTTTTTGTTGTGTTAATTTCTTTCGCCGCATAAAGATGCATATTAAACTCACACTTGCGAACGATGGACACCGCATACCTACCATCCATTTACAAGGTAGTGCTGTGACAGCTGACAGTTGTGATGGCGGAGGCCCATATAGGCATGATGTTTTTCAACATACAAGCAGCAAGAACAGATGTTTTTACGTAAATTAGGTTTAAATGTAGGAATTCCTCTATATGTAGACCTGTCCATAATTTTAATAAACGTTGTTTCAACGGCGTACATTTCTAAGTCTACTCAAACAAATCGTATGGTGTCCGACAGCCGTACAAGGGCCACGCATCTTCAATTAAGTTGTACCCGACCTCGGGTAAAGTGCATCCAACGATGGTAAAGTCATATGAAGTAATAATTTGAATCAACTGCATCATTATACAAGTTACTTGCTTTTTAACCTTGCTAAAGAAATTTTCACCTAGATGTCCTACTATTCCTTCCTCTGGGTTTTGGATGAAGGAAGAACTGGGAAACAAAGCGACGAAGCTACATGGCCACATCAATATATATCATCGGTTTTCATTCTTCTGGCACCATACTTATAACCCTTATTAAGTTCACATTTCGTTGTTTTTATTATAGTATAGGCCTAGTGTGTATTTTATGTTTGCTGTCAGCATATTTGACCTGCATTATTACCTGATTGTCTCAATAAAATAATATTTCTTCACAATAAGTCGATTCGGGATCGCAGAAGTCTGCCGACATCTCGCTGGTTTTGGGTGAGATAGGGTCGGGGTCTCGCACCCAACAACAACAATGCCGATTTGGTTTATTATTTGTCTTTGGGGTAGGAAAGCGAAGCATAGAACATAGAGTTCTATGAGGGCGTTTCTGATGTGCTCAAAATTGCCACCGATTTAACGAAGTAGTTGCAGTTTTAACGTGTACTGTCGCGGTCTTTTTCAGCACCTCTGAAAGGTTTTCTTCTATCTGGGTCAGTAGGGCCTAAGTCCCATTACAGCATTGCCATTGTATAGCACAAACTAAGTCATGAAATACGGCTCAGATCATTTTTGGACTATAACACTGGTATGTTGTTTGCAGGCACCCTTTTGCTCCATGATGCAATATGTCCGAATTTCCAGTGATTCGGTCAGGCAAACATCAAACGTCAGAATGTTTGTTGCGGGCAACACGACTTACTCGCTAAATTCGGGCGGACTTTAACTTTTCTTAGCACGAACTCTAAGGTCTTTTTTTGGACAAAAATATAAACTCCAGGAAACTCCTTGAAAATTCTAATTCTGCGAGGAGCATATCATTAATTATTTTTGTTATTAAAGCGTGAGAAATTTAATTCGTGGAGCAAACCTTTCAAAACAAATTATTAACTTTATTCGGCCGGTTGATCGTTGCCGTTGTTGCATTGTACATGGTCCAATTTATGTTATCAGGCTACACCACCCATGCACAAGTTACTTTGGCTCTAACAACAAACTGGGTCATTATACATCGCACTGGGGTCTTGCCTTACGTTCTACTCAAAAGCCTTGGTAGTATGCAGTGTAAAAATCACTGTCAAAAAAAGGCAACGTTTCAAAGTTAAGCTGTGTGGAAGTGACATCACAAATGGCGCTGCTTGTAGTCCTTACGTCTCTCCTGCTGTTTTCTGTGAGAAGAAATTTTGGAAGTAAAGTTTAGTTAGCTGGAGAAAAAAGCAAGTTAAAAATTTTTTTCCCAAATTTCTGTTTGAATGGCGTATAAAGAGGATAACTTCTAGTGTTCATGGTTGAAGCAAAGTAAAGTACATTTCTACCGCTGTTATTTTGTGGAGGGGGGTAACATGGGATTTTTGATGCTCGTGAACGCAGAAGAATAGTTAATATTCAAAAAGTTAATATAGAAATGAGAAGCTTGAAATAAAAAAAAATGTTTTTTTTCTTAGTTGAAATGAAGTGGACAATGAATATTTAAAATAAAACCCACTGGATTAAATTAGGTATTACAATTTAATAAGAAAATATCTTAAAAAAGAATATATATTATTTGAATGGTATTGCACAGCCTATTCAGGAATATTTCACTTACAGACGAAGGCCAGCATTAAATAATTGTGGAAAGAAACCGGACATAATCGAGAGCCATCCGGAGGTTGCAGAGAAACTTTATTACTTCTGACTACTTCTGGGTCATTGTGAAATATGAATATTTATCATGATTTAAAAATCGGATACTCAGCTCAAACATTCCCATAGGCACAATTCCCTTAAGCATCCGAATTCAACATATGACAATATGGTAGAGAGTCTTAAACAAAACTTCCGTTTTAAGACCATCGTATACTTTATGATCCAGCAATTGCACTAAGCAATAACCAGACCCATTTTAAGCCGATCAGGTTCTAGTTGCTTCTATGTTTGTTTGTTTTTTTTTAAAACCTATTCAAAAATCGTTGGTTTTGTCCTTTAACAGTGTCTACAATCGTGGCCTATCGTGTCCAGAGAGGGTGGGGAGCTCATTCCTTGGGAATATAGGCCTTGACCATTTTTCCAAGGTGTAAATGGAGGTGGTTGGTGGTGTAAGTCACTGCTATTTATGCTTTCATGTTAACAGTTAAAATAAAAATCCTCAGTTTAATTGACAAAAAGGCCAGATATCACAGGTTACCTATGAGCATTTGTCAACTATCACACTGTCTTTGCTGCTCTTTGCTTTACTTTCTATGCTGTACTCTTTCACATTGAAGATAATTACATATCTGGCAAGATTTAAAAACATACAAAATATACGTCCGTAATAAGCATAAAATACATAAATACAAAGACGTTTTGGAGCAATGTTGCTTGACAAAGATAAAATAAATGAGGGTGTGTTTGTCAACAAAAGGAGTCGTTAACACGTGACCTACATGTACATTAAGTTGTGTGATAGGGAGACCTCTATACCGGAGGCCAAATACGGGCTGGGCACTAATAGTCGGACTCCCTGGGAAAAGCGCTAGAAAAAGCAGGTCGATTTGACGCAGTAGACCGAGCTATGAGGCAGCGTTTTTGTGGTTAAGGACTATACTCTTGGTGCTGCCATCCGCTGTCACATAGATTTTACCTTCGCCAACTACGCTCACGTACTCCGCTTGCCTAAGGAATATTAACGCCTGTAGCTGTTTCGCTGACCCTCACCCACCTGACGATGTACACCCAAAAATACCGCACCCGAGGGAGTGGGAGTGTGGCATCGGCCGTAGCCCATGGGTTCGACCACAGGTAAGTTTACAATGAAAGCATAGCAACATCGTACAGAAGATACACCTCAGAAACAGGGTACACGATAGGCCTGTACTACAGGCATTACATTCTACACCAGTCTACACGTTATCGTCCTACGTTTTGTACCGACCACTGCTGCCCCTGTCACAAAAGCTTCCCATGCATGAAATGTTGATAGACGTTGGCACTGATCTTCACAGTAGTCATATCACAATAGGGCCATTGGATCTAACCTGGCCCCAGCAAGCATGTGGAATTTGATTTTCGGCCAGTAGGTCTACTTTTGTGTCAATTGGTACCTGTAGGAGCATGTGATAGCACCACATGGCACATCAGGGCATCTTTTGTTCTGTCTCATGAGAAAGTCGATTTTCTGAAGTAGCTACATATTCGCTCTCTTAACACAAATCGATCTGCAGGCTGTGTTTGTTGGGTATATTACCATAAAAATATGCTGATCTCGATAAAGCCGCAATCAGTTATGTTAGTGTCAACCCGTAGAGCTGCTAAGTCTTATTCACGCATCTATTTGCGCAAATGCTGATCCAGTCTTCTCTCCTCGCAGTCTATGACTGATTTAAGTTCAATTTCTAACAATGAATACACTTTAATTTTTGCAAAACTTTGAGCATCTTTGGTATTCTGTTTCATATCAACGTCGAATGCCGCCACTATAAATTCCTTTCTTCATTTAAAAGTGTAATAACTAATTTAACTACATCTTTATCGTACAAGTCATACCCCTACTTTACATGCGTTTCTACGGATCGGAATGAACACTTTTTCAGAGCAGAAAAAATCGCATCTGACTTCCCACTCATTGCAGAAGGAGATGAATTCGCCAAGCAGCCATGAAGGGCTCATTGCACGGTACTTTATCTTTGTTGGATGAGCGATACTTTTTTATGAATTAGCCAGCGAGCATTTCTATTTTTCACGTTCTATTCGTTAAGTAATTTGTTCTAAATATGTTTATGCATGCTAAAAGCAGAAATAAATAGGGAACATTTTTATATGCAGAGACATATACATTTGTTTTCAAAATCCGTGTAAATCTATAAGGTTTAAGTGGAGCAATTGCAGAAAGCGAGAGAGCTGAACGTTGTATTTATTTGATAGGTGTTTTACGCCGTACTCAAGAATATTTCAACATTATGGTTGGAGGAAACCGGGCAGAGCCCGGGGACACACACGACCTTCCGCAGGTTGCTGGCAGACCTTCCCACGTACGGCCAGATAGCAAGTCAACATGAGCTGGACTTGAACTCACAGCGACCGCATTGGTGATAGGCTTCTGGGTCATTACGCTGCACTAGTGCGCAAACCAACTGGGCCTAGGAGGGCCCAACTGTAGTATTAAGAATATGGGTGTGAGGAGACAAAAACAGGATGGGCCGATATTTAAGGCAAACAACAAATAGTACAACCTTAGGGTAACTCAAAAGATGGGTGGAATCTGGCCTAAAAGGCCTTGGCCATTTTCTCTCGCTTGCTATGTAACTCCATGAATCAACTTTTAATCTGGAATTATTCGAAGACCATGTCAAACGTCATGTTTGAGAAACAGGAAAGACGATGTATACTTCACGCGTACATTTCGAACATCCAGCTAAAGGGAAAAAACAAATTGACCGCATTGTTATAAAATTTTCGCAAAATTACGGGCAAAAGGCCTGGCAACAAGCTGCGAGGTGTTTTTACCGTAAAATAAGTGTCATGATGACCCTAATACCATCGTGTGAAATAATATGTGAACCCCACACAGATCACGTGTTTCTCCTTTTACGGGTGTTTTATAACTAAAGCGACTGTAGTAGTAAAACCCCCGTAGAAGTACCGGAATTAGTCTGGTAAAAACACGGACTTCGTGTGCCTTTTCTGTATGAATAGTTAAAAATTTTAACACCGTGGGACATTCGATTTTCTCAATCTACGCGAATAAAAAGCTGTATACTTCTTAAACTTAAGAGGAGATACTTTATAGATGCATATACAACTTTGATCTGGTCTTGTCTTAGTTTCAAATCTTCGATCTCGCCTAACCGATTAACCTTTAACCTACATTAACTGTATGTTCCCGCTACCAGAACTGCATGGCTGGTTTAAAAGGTGGTGGTTCTTATACTGGAGAATGTCTGGTCCGTGCACCACTTATAAAAACTAATAAAAGAGGTCATAGGTTTGTGTTGCAAGGCTGCAGAATTCCGTATATACATATGCATATACATAATGGTGTATATAAGATATGAGTTATCGTCCTTGTTAGCAGAAAACACTGATTCGTGCTCCTAGAAACCTCTTGCCCTAATGCATTCATGTTGTGTATAAAACACTGTGGTATGTATTAGAGGGAGAGCTGGCGACCTCCTGAACGCTGTCTTGCCCTTAACTGTTGACATAACACAGAATACACAGTCCGAGTCGATCTCACTTCGAAACAAACAAGGTTCTGCCCGCTGCTAAATGACACCACCCAACGCATGACGGACGTAACCGAGGGAATGACAGCCACGTGAGGGCATTTACAGCACATGCGCAATCAATTTTGGAGTTGCTCAGTCATGATAATGCTTGGCGACTGAGATAAACATTAAGAGGAGTTCTGAAGATGACATGCTAATACCATCCTACCATAAAGGCGCAGGCAAATACAAAGCTACGCTTCTGAATGCCCGTCGGTTGTGAAAAAGCAGTGTTATTGAGTAAACATAACTTTAGTATTGGTAAATAATATTTAATATTTAATCGGCAAATACTGAAATGCACGTAAACTGGCGACGATTCAAATCACAGGCTCAGATTCAAGCAGAAAGTATTGGGGAAATTCTGACAAAAAGCGTAAGAAAAAGTACACGTGTAAAAGAAATCAACAAAATAAATGACCGATATGAGGTTCCGTTTTGATCAAAGTCTGAACTTGATTTTAGAGCCTACCGCTGTAGTAATAAAACAAATCAACTTTTGCACTGATGACTTTCTGAGTTAAGTGAACTATGATCAGAAATTCTTGATTTCAGGTAAATTATAGATGGCCGCCAAAATATTTCACCAATCATGCAGAGCATCAGATTTGAGCTATTGTTTCATAAAGATTCTGAATACACCCATAATACAACAACAGCAAGTTTTGTATTAATTACTGAAGAGGTAAGTGAAATTAAATTTGTTGAAATAAAGATGGCTGCAATAATATATTCACCAGTCACGGCTGACGATAGCCTTCACTTCCAAACCTATCGATTCATTTATGACAGTTAGCAGCAAGTTTTGTGTTAATCACTGTAACGCTTACTGAAGCATAAGCAATTCTTGAATTTCGGTAAATTAAATGCTGACCGTGAAAATTATTCATCAGTCCTGTCCAAATTCAATCTGTTTATAAGTCATTACGGTTATCAGTTACTTTTATAAAGTTAAGAAGACAGTTTTCAGGATAGTGTTTAGGTCCTTTTATCATTACGTTTCTCCAGCCATCGGTTAAACTATTTGCCTCTGATTTTATTTTTATGTGATCCAAAGATCATTTGCCCAGAATTGTTTTTAGGCTGTCTCTATACCGTTTGAAAAGACGCTTGGCAACAATTATGTCAGTCAGATTTGAATTCATAACATCCAGTTGTAAACTGATACATGTTATTTTGGTCATGAACATATGAACATCTTAAGCGCCCTCAATGGTACTGTGTTTGACCTACTGACAAATACGTCCACACATTACTAGTCCTGTTTTAAGTGACCTTCTCGTTAAAATGTATAGGTGGCTAGAGTGCCCAGGTAAAATACTGACCTACTGTCATTTGTCAGGTTCATAATTGGACCGGCACCTACACTAGACGCACTACTTTTGTTATTAAAAATCCAACTTTCCATATCACTATACGCAGGAATGGGAAAAAGAGTTCTTTAGCATTTGAACATCTTTTAAAGAAATTCGGTTTATGCGTGATGTAGACTCCAAAATAGGTCATAGTAATATAGTGTTTAAAGCGAAAACCGCATGTTAGATTAACATAAAATATTTGCATACACTGCTATGTGAAATAAGATTGTGTATTGACTCTAACATTTCACACAGTATATGTGCAGTATATGAATTAGCATCTCTGACTCGGTCTCTGTGCTTGTTTAAGAGCGACGGCTGAAGATGGAGAAGTGAGTATACCTTGTATTGGGGTGGATCAGTAGGCGCGCCAAGCTCAGTTTTGTTTGTTAACGATGCTTCATCAGGATTTGGGTCTATGATTCCTGAGTAGATGATTAGCACAAACCGTGCAAAATATGTCTGCGAAGTATAACACTTGAATAGCACACTGAAGGTTACTTTGGCATACTTTACATAAAGTATAGGGCAGTCACAAAAGTACGCTGAGAAGGAAAAACTATGGTCCCTGATGAATGAGGTGAATTTTGGATACAGAAGAAGATAATGTATCACTATGAAGATATCACTTTATCATAACCAGTGGTGCCATAGAAGGCAACATTGCTTACCTTTGAGCGCTTGTTACAGTAGAATCTACTTCAGTTATATTCAGCCAGAGGTCTAAAGACCCTTCATATGGCTATATATAGCTAAAAATACGGAGTCTTCAGAAAATTTTTACCTGGTGTAATGAAGGAATTTGAATGGTATACCTCAGGTATAACACCTGATTTAGCCATATTAAGACCTATATCCTTCGTATAGCTAACATATAGCCAAGTATCAGGAAGTTCACTTTACTTGACTCAGTAATATAGCATTAATGATATATTTCAGGTATAGGAGCTTACATTTAGTGGTAATAAGTTTGAAGTGCATCCCTGGCTGATATATACAGTTAAGTTCGAATAATATAGACTTCCAGCCTTCTGGGATCCTAGCACTGCGGGTTAGTCATGGCACTGGTATTTAGATCATTCGTACCCAAGGAATGCCGAGGGCTGTTTGTATATTGGCGTGTAGACCAAGCCGTACAAGGCATATATTAATGTACCTCTATGTGCTCCGGCTAGATAATTAGCCCACGGACAAACATTGATCGTATACGTGTGCTAGTTGCATATATAATACAGTGTATATGAAGGGCCTTTCGCATACATAGTCACAGTGCAGTCACCATTCAGTCCGGTGCAAATTCAGTCAGCTGTCAGGATAGTATTTATGTCTTTTTATCAATACGGTTCGGTTGTCGGTTAAACTGGTTGCCTCTGATTTTTTTATGTAATCAGAAGAGCATTTGCCTAGGGTTGTTTTTTTGCGTGTTTCTGTACCATTTTAAAAGACGATTGAAAACAGTTCTATATGTTAGTCAGATTTGAGTTCATAACATCCAGCTGTAAACTGATGCATGTTATGTACAAGAAATATACTAACAAATATGTTTTAGATATACTAACAAATATGTCTACACAGTGCTAGTCCTGCTTTAAGCGACCTTCTCGTCAAAATGTACAGGTAAATAGAGTGCCTAGTTAAAATACTGACCTACTTACATTTGTCAGGTTCATAATAAGACCGACAGCTACACTAGACGCACTACTTATGTTATTAAAAAATCAGACTTCCATATCACTACATGAATAACAAGGGTAAAAACATAGTTCCATAATGCTTGTGTGAACATTTGGTAAAGAAATTTGGTTTATACCTGAGATATAGGGTCTAAAGTTGATAATGGTATAGTATTCATTCTTTGAATCGAAAAAGACATGTACCATCAATATAAAATATATGAAGACAGCGCGATGTCAAAGCAGGTCATGCGTACATTTTGGCATTTCACTCAAAAACACACACACAGTATATCCGAGGGCATCTCAGAGTTGATCTGTTGTGTATATGTAGTCGCGACAACCGAAGATGGAGAAGTGAGTATACCTTATATGATGATGGGTCTGTAAGCGTCAAGCTTAGTTTTCTTTGTAAACAATACTCCATTTGGGTTCATGATTCCTGAGTAGATTATTAGTACAAAAAGTTCAAAATATGTCTGCGAAGTATGACACTTGAATAGCATACTGTGGGTAACTTTGACTTAGTTTACATGTAATAAAGTAGCCCCAAGAGTACACAGAGAAGGAAAAACTATGGTCCCTGATGAATGAGGTGGCCTTTGCCTACAGAGAAAGATAATATATAACACTATAGATCATGGTATTATAGTCAGTGATGCCATTGATAAATTTTGAGCGCTTGCTACCGTAGAACCAACCTCAGTTATAGGGCCTTATACATGCATAAATCTAATATATGGCTAGATATAAGTAAATTCAGGAAGTTGTGATATAATTCTATATATATCACATATATTTCACGTATAGGATCGTTAAAGACAGTTCACTGACCTATACTATATATTGCTAAGCATAGGAAGTAAACTTCACATAATTTTTTTCACTTAATAATTGAACTCTAAGCGTTTATTTCAGGTATAGAACCCTATCTAACCACATTAAGTTGCAAGTTCATCATGTGGCTGATATATATATGTATATATATAGCGCATAATGTTCACCCCCGGCCTTCTCCGATCCAAGCATTGTGCGTACGTCCTGGTAGGATCCGAAGCATGACTTGTCCCATGTGCATTGCCTAGCCCGTTAGCGACACTTCGCTGGTTACGGACGAGTGAAGACCATTCGTATTCAAGGATTGCCGAGAACTGTATTGTATTGGCGTGTATACGAAGCGGTACAGGGCTGCCTATATTAAAATACATGTATATACGGTGGCTACGCAGTTTGCCCACGGCGAGGACACACATTGAGTCTATTCGTTCAACAGTTGTGTAGGTAAACAAGCACGACAGGTAGACCGTTAAAGGGCCTATGTATACAAAGCCACAGTACAGTGAAGCAAACCCTGTCCTGGAATGTCAACTTCTATGTTTGCCCGTGACGAAACCGCTCGGTAAAAACCCTAAGTCATTCTGGGCCGTATGGAGGATTGGTACGAAGTCTCCCATTTGGATCATGGCAGCGGCGTGACATTATCATTCAGAACAAGATTCTTTGAAATGCTTACGTGTAAAACAAATAAAGGTCTTTTGCTGTTTGTGCTGGTAACAGTCGACTTTGCCCTGAAACAATGGGATTTTGAATTTCATATTGAGTATTAAGGCGTGCATCAAGTGTTAGGATTAATTTATTTATTTATATTAACGCTTGATAGTTTTTTTAACATACACGATTTCGATCAGTTTCGATGAAAGGCAAGGCCTACTTAATGCATGTACATGGAAACAAACCGATCTATGACGTGCTCGACAATGCCTTCCCTTCGTAGGTACGCATGCAGGCTCAGTCTGATAAGCACTACCAGACGACGATGTGCCTGAGTGGCTAGAGGTAAACATGTCATTTGAAATTGAAGCTAGTATGTGTGCACATCCAGGATGAATTGTAGTTGATCGATCGAAAATGCACCACTGTGGGGAACTCGTAGCGGAAATATCGAATTCTTTATCTACTAGCGAATACCTGTGTATAATTCATCCGGTCTAAAAGAAAGTGCCGATTCATTCTGGATCAATTGTTAGGAGAGGTACATACAGTATGTGGCTAAGGAACTGCCTCGGGCAGCATGAATATACATAATACGCTACAGTAGCGTCTGTTCAGGTCTACATGGAAGCGCGGGCTGTGGCCGAGTGATGAAGACGCTCGTCTTTCTATCGTTAGGAAACACGGGTTGTGGGTTCAATGCCTTCCTTAGGCATAGGATTTGTAGATTCTCCCGTTTTTATTGTTCCCGGGCCTTGATGGCAATAAGCGGCTGGAGGCGTTTGTGAGGCCCTTTGCGGAGCTTAACGTTCGTTGAGCCACTTCGACCAGTAACTATCCAGTGGTTAATAGTTTACACCGGGTAGTCCGTTTTCCTCAACCCGTAAAATTGGCCGCCAAAGTATCAGTAAAAAAGGCACTGAGTAGGCCTTAACACATATTCAATAAATAAATAGAAATAAGTGAGTATGACCATAAACGACCACCAAATAAACAATTAAATCAATAAATAAATAAGTAAATCAAGGCGTCTGCCCTCGCTCAAATTCCCACGATCCTGCCTGTCTGGGTCTCATATTATCCGTTATAAATGAATCTATAGGAGGTTTCTGTATGCGTTTTATTATGACTTCCATTATAAAAAAAAAGGGCGGATGAAGAAAACACAAAACAGAATACTCTTTTGTCGCCATGGTTAAGGCACAAAAAACTTAATTGGGGAAGAATGCATATACCAATGTAAAATTCTCAGCATTAACTTCTAGGGTTTCCAGTGAATTGTCACACAACCTATAACAGATGTATGTAAAACTATTTACCCTCCGGACTCGGCCAGGTTTCCTCACACTGTAATCAATGCTGGCCGCCGTCGTATATGTGAAATATTCTTGAGTACGGCGTAAAACACCTATCAAATAAATACAACGTTCAGCTCTCTCGCTTTCTGCAATTGCTCCACTTAAACCTTATAGATTTACACGGATTTTGAAAACAAATGTATATGTCTCTGCATATAAAAATGTTCCCTATTTATTTCTGCTTTTAGCATGCATAAACATATTTAGAACAAATTACTTAACGAATAGAACGTGAAAAATAGAAATGCTCGCTGGCTAATTCATAAAAAAGTATCGCTCATCCAACAAAGATAAAGTACCGTGCAATGAGCCTGTCATGTCTGTTTGGCGAATTCATCTCCTTCTGCAATGAGTGGGGAGTCAGATGTGATTTTTTCTGCTTTGAAAAAGTGTTCATTCGATCCGTAAAAACGCATATAAAGTAGGGGTATGACTTGTACGATAAAGATGTAGTTAAATTAGTTATTATACTTTTAAATGAAGAAAGGAATTTATAGTGGCGGCATTCGACGTTGATATGAAACAGAATACCAAAGATGCTCAAAGTTTTGCAAATATTAAAGTGTATTCATTGTTAGAAATTGAACTTAAATCAGTCATAGATTGCATTCATGAAACATTCGAAGATATTCCCATATCGAAGCGAGGAGAGAAGACTGGATCAGCATTTGCGCGAATAGATGCGTGAATAAGACTTAGCAGCTCTATATATACATCAAATCTATGCAAGCACATCATATCTGTGTCATTTTAAAACCGTTAATTCCTCTGATTGGTCCAAAATCCATATCAAAAAATGTCAAAACATTATTACAAAGGTGATTTGATGTTTGAACCATTTTTTCTTCAACCAGCACAGCCTTATGGTGAAAGCAATAAAATTAAAAATTAAAAACAACCGTGACTAACAAAACACTGTAAATTTTGATGTTTAACTCTTTTATGCATCAGATATTAAACATTTGTAGATGATAGCATTATAGTATAGGCCTACATACATGTTTTAGACACTTATGTTGAATACTTAAATATATGCGTATATTTATTAAAGACGCTTGTCTGAAGTTCAATCACCCATTAAACGTCAGACATTGAGCGTTGGTCATTTTACCGTGTATCAAAGATAGTATCATGCACAATAACATATAGATGCGAAAATTGTTGCATGATTCTTGGTTATTCTGAAGCAAGCACCTGATATTTGATATCATTCGATATAAACGAATTTCCTGTGCTAACATATAACTAAGCCTGGCTCATGTAAGCTCTAACCGAGTGTATCAAGTTTCGTGGACTAGTTAGTGAGCATTTCAACAGCTCGTACTTCGGCCTATACACACACTTCTTCAGCTTCATGTTCTTTCGCCAGCATAGCGGTATTATCCGAAGTTACGTCTCTGACCCAAATAAACGCCATGACAACTGAAGCGGCCATACCACCCCAGCTGCAAAAACACACCCAAAACATGCAGCTAGTGGGCCGGTTTTGTACAAGAACCGATGGGGAAAATGTGGCCACTACATGCACTTCGTAGCCATGTTTGTCGTTCCTCTATTGTCGCACGGGACAGGCTAGCTTCGACTGACGGGGTGCGTGCGGTTGGGGGCCTCACGCATGCAATTTGACCTGGGGTGTGCGTTTTCGTATGCACTGGCCTGTTACTCCCGACATATGTATTATCACCCTCTTCGCAGCACAGTAGACCGTTACGCGAATATTAGCGTGACACTCAAACCCCCTGGGACCACAGTTATTGCGCCTGCTTGTAAGATCGGATATCATGGAGACACCGGAGAAAACTGAGTACGTACCCTGACAAAGATTCAAGTTCCATTCTTCAAAGCCGTGTTGTCCGTCGCTTGTGATGTGTACCTAGTGACAGTTACCCAATCGTACTGCTGAACGCGTCGATGTAAAACGCTTAAGGACAATGCACTTGTCCAGAGTAGCTAAATCCGTTCTGGTTAGTGGTTTCAGCTTGCATAATTCAGCGTTCAGGCTGATGTATGAACAGGAGATGAACCTGGATGCCGAAACCGATATTCCCATACCAGCCGTCAACCAAAATGAGCCTTCCGAGTCAATAATTAGCCAGTACCAGTTTCCGAAACAGTAAATAACAAAAGCCACCAAAAAAGTAAGATATTATGTGAAACAAAAACAAATAGGGCGGATTCATGAATACACACGTGTACAGTGTCGCCCTGATGTCACCGAGGACAAAACCTTAAATGATTTTCCCGTCTATTGAATGGTAAAACGGCATTACGTATAGTGCTGTTTACATTCTGACCACAACGCCTGATGAATCAAGGTATACGGTAACATTATATTTACATCACTAGAAGGCCTAACCAGTCCTTCGTGTAAGACGAATCAAGTCACTGAGACGTCTAACGAACGGTAGTGGTTTTCTATGAGATCTGCATGCCCGTTTTCCTCCACTCATGAACCTGACCGTTGCTATATAGAGGAAATATTCTACAATCAAAAATACTAAGTAAATAAATAAATGGAGTCTAATGTGTTGCAATTCATCGTTGGGGTTAACCAGGACTTTCAGTTGTTTTCAGCTTGCGTAGGGACTGTTGCGTGGCAGGCGTGTAATAACAACTTGCGTAGTCATGGTCTTGACGAACAACCAGCCTGAGGCAACTCACGTGTATATACATGTGCTCTTGCTGTAAAAAGCCCCTGAAACCCGTTTAGTCATCTAACCTCAACCAATTCACTTTCTGTTTGTCTTTATATATCTTCATATATCAAGCTGTTTTATTTTAGCTGCAAATACAATTTTAGACTTACAATTTTTCTTAGCTGCAAATGCAATTTTAAATGTGTAATTTGTGGAAACTAGTGGATCCTGGTCTACGATCGAATTTCAAATAGTTCAAATTGGTAAACGTTATATATTACGTTTGTCTGTAATGTATAACTTGGACTTTGTTGACAGTTACTTGGCCTTGTGTGCTCTGAGATGTATAGTCTACGTGCACGACTGCGAAATTTAGGTCGTACATAATTTATGCGTAGATATCAATGCCATGATGTTTATGTACAGCGTGAAATATCTTTGCGAGCACCTTTGGCGATAACGATCCCTTGACGCAGTAAAAAAACCAACGTAACATTCCAAATACATATGTCCCGCTTGATCCACTAGCCTTAGCTATTAAATCTATACAGGGATAAGCATAGCTCAGCATATACATGTGTATTATTTTAATTACCCATTGTACTAATCAGGTATGGTCAATTGAGCAGTGAAATGAACCAACACTATTTTTTCTTGTTCTTTTCCAGTCAAAACGGCGCCTCCAGCTCGATCAGTTTTCACCTTAACGGCACCTTGTACACGGGTACGAAGCAGTTTGTGGTATTGTAAAAATGAGTCATACTCACCAACATATGTATATATATATATATCCATTTATAGATTCTATCCAACTGAGTTGGACTACCGCTGAGTCATACTGACGTAGTTATAATCTGTTTGTGGACATGCTGCAGTTAAACAGCATTAATTCAATTAATAATTTGAGAAAAAAAAAATGAAGTTGTTGCGGTGAGTCAAAGGTGAAGACAACTGTTCTTGTTCAGTTAAGGTTTCTGCATCTTAGATACAAAAGTTCCAGTCCCTACATTCCTATAGAGAATATTCTTGATTATGGCGTATAACACCAATAAAATAAATACACAAATACATTCTCAGAGCCTCATCATATGCCTAAACCATTGCACAGTTAAAGTATTTGCTTGTTGAAGCCAGTGGTTCGTTTAAATACATAATAACTTGAGTGAGTCCGCCTTTGTTACTACATTCTCCGAGTAGGTCATGTTTTTTTTCCGACGTTCGTCTGTCTTGTCTTTCTGTCTGTCTGTCAGTAACAGTATGGAAAAACTTCTGCGCGGATTTGGATGAAGTTTTGTGCACAGCTTTGACATGGGTCAGACGCTAATTCATGACATTTTGGTAGTCATATCGGTCTGGATTCGGATCCCGGAATTCTTTAAACGAGTTGTCACCCTTGCCCGGTTGATACAAACGCAGAGTACTGCCCCCTGGTCTGTAGTGCTGGAATTTGTATTTTCTAGTGCTTTCTGTTTTTTTAACCCACTGAGCTGTGTCCACGTTTCAGTGCGGAATGGCCAGTACGAGTTCACGACCTCTCTGAACGACTATATCCGAGATGTGGCGGGGTACAAGGGCACTAAGGTCATGTGCCGAGAGGCGGGATGTGGAGCCTGTGTGGTCACCATCACAGTCTACGACCCCTCCGTCCAGACAGACCGTACCTTCAGCATCAACTCTGTACGTGTGTATTTACGATTTCTAATTATTAAAGCAGTTTAGGACAAACACGTCACTTGTCTCACATGTGTCACATGACATAATGCTGCAGAGCGGTGGCTGTGAGTTCAAGTCCAGCTCTCTGCTGGCTTCCTCTCCGGCCGTACGTGGGAAGGTCTGCCAGCAACCTGGGGATGGTCTTGGATTTCCCCCAGGTTCTGCCCGGTTTCCTCCCACCATAATGTTGGCCGCCGTCGTATAAGTGAAATACTTTTGAGTACGGTGTTTAATACCAATCAAATAAATAAATCAAATAAATAATGCTGCAAGTCGTACGATGCAATTTGTTAACTTTTTCTGCTACGTATATTTGTCATATTTTCATGCTAGTTTCTGTGCGAACGGATTTAAGATAAAAACATCATAGGTCTATTGGTCACCACTGAACTATCATGATTTCTTAAATTGCTTATTTTGGCGCCGTAACTACCATACCACTTCCGCAGAACATATAACAGTAACATTGTGTTGGCCGGGTAACCCACAGTGTTATCACATACACAATGTTCTCATAAAACAAAATACCAATCCCAAATTTACGCTGCCACTGTTAGCTTTGGTGGGACGTTATGAAGGTGGGCCTATAGAGTTATCTGTTTGCGAATTGGGCCTAGATTGCATAATTCATCCTGAATAGATAAAAAAATCTATAGGCCCTGTTGTTTTAGCTTAACAAGAAAATGATACGCTTAGGCGTAAAGTTAGCTGTAATGCATGCTGTATTTTCCATTCCCTCATAGTGTCTGTGCCCCTTGTACTCCGTGGATGGCTGGCAGATCGTGACTGTGGAGGGGATTGGCAACCAGAGAGAAGGATTTCACCCAATCCAGGAGAGAGTGGCTGCCTTCAACGGCAGTCAGTGTGGTTACTGTACCCCGGGCATGGTCATGAGTATGTATGGGTAAGTGTAGTGGCAGTTAGTGTGGTTGCTGTACCCCAGGCATGGTCATGAGTATGTACGGGTAAGGGTAGTGGTAGTCAGTAGTCAGTGTGGTTACTGTACCCCAGGGACGGTGATGAGTTTGTACGGGTAAGTGTAGTGGTAGTCAGTATGATTACTGTACCCCAGGGACGGTGATGAGTTTGTACGGGTAAGTGTAGTGGCAGTCAGTGTGATTACTATACCCCAGTCATGGTCATACATGTATACGGGTAAATCAGTGGCAATCAGTGTAGTTACTGTACCCAAGGCTTGGTCATGAGTATGTAAGGGTAAGGGTAGTGGCAGAGAATGTGATTACTGTACCCTCGACATGGTCATGAATATGGAGTGGTAGGTGTAGTTGTAGTCGCGGTAGTTACTTTACCCGATACATGTTCATGAACATATACGGGTAAGTGTAGTGAGGTATCCAATACTTCAAGAAGTATTTTAACATGAAATGTTCCTGCTTTTGGTCTCCATCTATAGAGGCAGTGGAAAGTGCGTAACTATACATACTATACAGTTCTTATCGCAATTGATACTCTGTAATAACTGAAATGTCCTATATAGGGATGTTGAAATGTCGAATGCAAACATTTTGGTAGTGGTGGACGAGGGGAAGTATTTATAATATTATATTGATACTTTCTGAAACGTTAGGAATTGAACACTTGTGATTTTTAAGATTGTGTTACAATTAACCAGCCAACAATTACTACACGGCGTTAGATTTTTTAAACATGTTGGAACTCCTATGTTTTACAGCATTTAACACGTTGTTACAGTGTCATTTTAACGCCTGATGACATTTTAACATTTGACTTTTAAGAATGTAATAAGACAGCTATTCTTTTATATAGTCCCTAACGGGGGTAACCCTATTTAAACATGAATGTCACATTTTGTCTACCACTAGATTCCTCCACGACAAGCCGACTCCAACCCAGGAGGAAGTGGAGGCGGCGTTTGATGGCAACATCTGCCGGTGTACCGGATACAGACCAATCCTGGACGCCATGAAATCCTTCGCCACAGACAACGACAGCGAAAAAGCCAAAACTATAGACATCGAGGTATACTGAGAAGTTTATTTCGCCGAGAATTAAGCACGATAATTTTTGACGTCTCTTAATAAAATTGCTTTTTTCATTTTATTCTATTCCTGTTTAGATGCGATAAACACTTCTCAGTGTCTCTATCGGTGAAATATTCGACATTATAGGACATATTTGATAACATGAGCCATTCGCTTAATGGAGGACTGAACTGCAAGACGACAGCGACACGTTGTGGTATCTCGCAGCTTTTGCTGAGCTTTTGATTGTACAAAGCTTGAGCTTGAATGACTTCTAATTTTGATGACAATTTAGTATTAACATTGTCTTTTGTTATTTGGGAATTATCTGAACAGTGCAGAAACCAACACTGTCCTCAAGAAAACAATTACACATCTAAGGAAATTTCCGACTTATCTAAAATTGGCCGCCCGTCTCAGTAATACATGCACAGTAATATTTCTCGAATATCTCAGGATCTGAACAAGTTCGTCTGCTCTCGAACTGGGAAGGCATGTGCTAATGGCGCTTCTGTGGGCAATGGAGCCAGTCATGCCAATGGGGCCGCTCATGCTAATGGGTCTGCTCCAGCTAATGGATCCGGCTCTAGACCAGACAATGTTCCATTGGCCATCATTCGTGACAACGTGAGGTGGTTCCGCCCAGAAAATCTTGATGCCTTGGCAGTCCTGTTGAAGAAACACCAACGGGACCGCCTGAGAATGGTCTTCGGAAACACAAGTGCAGGTTCTTCAGACTTTTTGATTGCAGAATGGCGACTTACGCATTGCTATTGTTTCCTCGTTAAATGTAATATAGTGTAAAATCAAATATAAGTTTAAATTCGTTGGGAGTTATGCTCCGTCTGAAGTTCATGTTTTCGTCCACGTTAGATAGAAATACAATGAGTACGTTTGGTCTAAAGCTGGTCTGATCACTCATTCAGCTGTGTGTTTCTGTTCTCATTACTGAGCTAAATTACTGAGCCTTGAATTGGCTTTGACTGTTCAAAGTAGCCCAGTCTGTCTAAGGTCATCGCAACAGCCTGAAGTGTTGAGATAAAAACTTTTCATTTTCAGGTATCTACAAGGATGAAGGACCGTTCAGCATCTACGTAGATTTGCACGGAATTGATGAGTTGTACAAGCGAGAGGTGCGTATAATTCTACAGAGAGTTGTGTGTTACTCTTTTTTAAAAAAATTATTCGACTGTTGTTTAAAGCCGAGGATAGTGCCTGGAATAAACCACCTGTCTTTGGTAAGTTACTGATGAAATTTCCCACTTGTGACGTAGGTGTGTACGTCATATTGGAGGAGAGTAGATTATACAAACGGCCACGCGAGCGTTGTTGACTGCTTATTGTAACCAAAGCCCTGTGAACAGTGAAACTGGCGCTCTCTCTTTTTGAAGCCTTTCTAAAGATTGGTCTTTCTTTCGCCTACGAAAATGTTGTAATCCGAATCTAATTTGATAACTCGTTATGAGTCCCCTGCCTACTAGTAATTATTTCCCCTCATATATCATTATCAGGTGAAGGATTGTGTTATTCTTGGAGCCAATCACAGCCTGTCTTCGCTGCACAAGGCTCTTGGGGAAATAGCGAGCGAGAATGACGGATACAAATACTTCACCTCTCTTCAGCAACACATCATGAAGATAGGCAATTTGCCCATGAGGAATGTAAGTCATCAAGTAGATGAACTCCACATTTGGTGATTGTAAATATTCTGTGGAGAAAACGGCAAATTGTTAAATATTGTGTAGCGAGAAAGGAAATTGTTACTTTGTTAAGTGTTGTGTTGAGTCGGCAGGAAGACTTACATTATTTAACTATATACAGAGTTAAATCAATATACTAATCAATTGTTAAAGTGGAAATATTCATATCGTCAAAAGACTGTACAAAAATGTTGCTGTTGTTGCTCTAACAGGCCGGAAGCTGGGCTGGTAACATGATGATCAAGCAAGCGCACAACGACTTCCCGTCTGATCTGTTCGTCATGATGGAGTCGGCTGGAGCTCATGTGGAGGTTCTTGGTAGGGTTCCTCAGTAGCCTGTTTCATAGGACTTCATAGGTTTTGTTCATCACCAGAAGAAGAACTGTATGAACACAATCGGGAAAGCAATTAATACGCCCAAGCAACTGTGTCCGAACCATCTGTACTGCAAAATGTTATATAAAGTCATTTTTGAAACAAGAAATGCCAAGTAATTTCACAAAAGTGATCAGTGTGACATTAAACCTTTACTTACGTGAATTTCTTTTTGCCACTCAGCGGAAGCATACTTAGAAACTTGCTTTAGTTGAAAGCAGAAGTGAGCAAGAGTCTGTACACTGAAACAGTGTCGGCCTTGACGTGTCAGGTTTTGCAGTCACTTTGAATAATGAACCAGTGCCTGGTTGTGGCAGCCCGTCTGTTTTTTCGTAGTTGTTTTGTATAGTAGAAAAATGTCAAGGTCTGTGCCAGTCCATGACAGATTTGTATGACTGTGATCCATTCTTTTACCCAGATGCCTTGACGGACTCGCGACGCGCCTACCCCATGGTGGACGTGATGACCATGAACATGGCGGGTAAGGTGGTGCTGGCCCTCAAACTCTTCAAACAGGACGACAAGGACCACTTCCGCTCCTTCAAAATTATGCCCCGTTCTCAGGTGAGGGACTGTGGAGACGTAAGCGTGTGGTTCACTTATATCATAGTCTTCACTTTGGAATGAATGACTCTGGCATGTAATGGTTTGATGGTTGTGTTTTTTCTTTCTTCACAGAACTTCCTGATCTGCTTGCTGGGAATGGCTTCCTTTAGCTGAATCACATCAACTCAACCTTTACGGAACTTCTGAGACAACTATTAGATAACGGGCTTTTTTGCTGGATAGTACTCTAAATATGTTTCCTTTCCTTTCTAAATGTATATTTTTGTAGGTACCAGACAGATGGCCATGAAGTGAAATATTCTTTAGTATGTAGGATAAAACCCAAATCAGTGAAACAAGCCAATAAAAATATAAATGTTTCTTTTACAGAATGCTCATGCTTACATCAACGCCGGGTTTCGCTTCAAGCTAGACCAGCCTAGTAAGCAGGTTCTAGGGAAGCCGGCTATTGTGATTGGAGGAGTCAATGCAAACTTCGTAAGTCACTCATTCAAATACAGTTCTGTGATACTTTTGGCAAACCATCATTTTTGCTTGGGTTTACTAGACTAGTGAGCTTTGTGAATTCACCTCATGTGGTTGGAAGATCACTGCTAACTTTCTATGTGTCTAGTTACGGCGTCAAATTATGGCTAATAAATTTGTTGAGAAACTAGTAGTCGCATTGAAAGGTTGAGAAGAAAATATGACGAAGTATAAAACCAACGAAGAAGCATAAATAAGATCCACGCCTAAACGGTGCAAAAATAATAATTACATAGCGTGTTCTTACAATAATATTAACTTAAATACAAAAAAGTTTGTATGATATTGTTGAAAATTAATTGAAGTTGTATTACATTTTAGAACCATTTGTTAGTCTGTTCTTTTGTTTCACAGAACCATGCCTTGAAAACAGAAGATTTCCTCACTGGAAAGAAGCTACAAGACCCTGCTGTTGTAAAACGTAAGGACGTTTCAGTGGAATTGGGCTAGCTTATTTTCGTTTTTCGCCGAAAAGAAACACAAAATTCCTGTGATTAATCACCGCAACTTTAAGTCATCAGCCTTTGATTATATCTGTAGACGATTTACACAAATCGTACCTTTCATTATCTTTTTCAATTTTTATCATGTTTTATTTCTTTATTTTTTATTATCTTTTATTTCCAGAGGCTCTGGCGCTTTTGAGATCTGAGATGAAACCAACAACCGACCCTGTTCTGGCAACACCTGAATACAGACAAGATCTGGCCATCAACCTCTTCTACAAGGTGACCGATCATTTTTTGTGAGACTCTGCTAAAACGTACCATCTTAACACCTGTGGTGTATAATTGTTGACAGTGATTGATGTTAGCATTTTTCACACACAACTGTAACAGTCTCGGTTTAACTTACTCCTTAGTAATCATAAGCTACACAGGTGACATTCGACAGTAAATTCCACTCAGTGCAGAGTGGAAGTGTCTCTGAAGTTGCTAAAACGTGGATAGTTGTTCGAACCTGCTCGAACCTGAGAAATGTGGAAATGTGACCAAACATTGCAGTTGTTGAAACCTGCACTGTGGTTGGGACAAGCACTGTGGTTAAGATCAGCACTATGATGAATATGGAAATATGACCAAGCATTGCCGTTGTTGAAACCCGGACTGTTGTTGGGACCGGCACGGCGAGGAATATGGAAGTGTGACCAAACATTGCTGTCGTTGAAACCCGGACTGTTGTTGGGACCGGCACTGCGAGGAATATGGAAGTGTGACCAAACATTGCTGTCGTTGAAACCCGGACTGTTGTTGGGACCGGCACTGCGAGGAATATGGAAGTGTGACCAAACATTGCTGTCGTTGAAACCCGGACTGTTGTTGGGACCGGCACTGCGAGGAATATGGAAGTGTGACCAAACATTGCTGTCGTTGAAACCCGGACTTTTGTTGGGACCGGCACTGCGAGGAATATGGAAGTGTGACCAAACATTGCTGTCGTTGAAACCCGGACTGTTGTTGGGACCGGCACTGCGAGGAATATGGAAGCGTGACCAAACATTGCTGTCGTTGAAACCCGGACTTTTGTTGGGACCGGCACTGTGAGGAATATGGAAGCGTGACCAAACATTGCTGTCGTTTAAAGCTGCTCTTGTTTTTACCTAAGCCACTTACCCCGGGCTAAACCCGGTTTCCTACCACCATAATGTTGTCCGCCGCCTTAACTGTGAAATATTCTTGAGTTAGTCTTAAAAGACAAATCCGATAAATAAATACAGGTAAATACTTATATGTGAGTCATTTAACCAGAAGCTGATAAATACAACATTGTATGCACGTCCTCGAATACCTAGAGAGACAGAGTAATTTCCTCTGAACCAGTGAAATAAATAAGTAATAAACAAACACATAAATATTAAAATAGAGTACAATCTGTTGCAGTTCATCCTTGGTGTGAACAAGGACAACTTGAGCGCCGCACTTTCTAGCGGAGCCGATCAGCTGCACCGTCCTGTGTCTTCGGGAGAACAGGACTTTCAAACGAAAGAAGAGGAATTTCCAATGAAAAAGCCTATCCCCAAAGTCTTGGCCCCCCTACAGGTAATATTTCTTTACGAAAAGTTGAAATAACAGAGCTTATTTTTAACAGTCGCAATGTGACATTGTACATGTGTATACCATTTTGGTATCCTCATCGGAATATTACTTGTTGCATGCCTCCTCTGTTGTGTCGGTTGCTTCTGTATATCCTGAACTACTACTACAGTAGAGGGTCTGCCAGCAACCTGCGGATGGTTCCTGCCACCATGATGCTGGCCGCCGTCGTATAAGTGAAATAATCGTGAGTACGGCGTGAAACACCAATCAAATGAAGAAGTAAATACTACAGTAGGGGTAGTAAAACATGGAACACAGTGTGGTAACTGGCAAATGGTCACACGTAAGATTGACTAGGGTTTAATTCTCTAGTTTTTATTACGCTGCTTTGGCAGGGGTTTATTATGTAATTCTTCCAGGCCAAGAGCGTAGTTCTCCATGGACATTGACTGTTTTACTCATGGCAGTACCAGGCTTCCACTCTACTGTGATCACTATATCTCCTTGTAAAGGCTTAATTGCTTTCTCAAATGCCACATATTAAGTTCCAAAACAATACCGTTCTGTCATAGGCTTCTGGAGAGGCTCAGTACATAAACGACATACCTGAACAGCTGGGAGAGCTTCACGGAGCCTTTGTCCTCAGTTCCTTGGGTAACGCCGGCATAGCCTCCTTCGATCCATCTGCAGCCCTGGTAAGTCAGATACTCGAGAGTTTTACACAGATCTTGGGCTTATGGTTTCATGAAAATTCTTGTATAGGCTGCTGCTTTTTTGGGTATACCGATCATTTTTGCCTTAATCTTACCATTGAATTCGATGAATTGCTTCCTTGCGTGAAGTTCAGCGCAGATCAAAACTGGAAGAGTCATTCTTTACCATTTAAGGAGTCTGTTGTACACAAAATTTAATGTCTGGAAAAGCCGTTTTTCGGTAACACACAATATATTAATTAAAGTTCTAAATTTAATCTGTGAGAGAAATTTTGTATTTGGGGTTAAGAGAACATAACGGGTTTGCAGATACCCCCTAAGATCTGATTTGTCCTGTAATGAAAGAAATAAAATTTACCAACTATTTTGCGAATTCCGTCAATTACAGACATGATAGCAGAAAAACAAGTGCACAATGGAGGCCCGAACAGACAAATGGAGTGTCCAGTTTGAGATGGAGATATTGTAAATGGCAGAGCTATACATTTTTTTCTAATGCATATAAATGTCATCAATTTGTTTCAAGGCTATGCCAGGTGTGACTCGCTTCCTCACAGCCAAGGACATTCCGGGAGAAAATAACAGTTTTGGCTTTTTCGGCAAGGAAGAGGTAATATTTGGACATACGTTCATGTAATTTTACTCTTAGACTGTGGTGTGAGATTACATGAAACAACATGACAATTTCTTTTATTTATTTGTTATTATTTCATAGTTGGTTAGTGCCGTTCTCATGATTTTTCACTTATATGACGGCGGCCCGGTTTGACTTACAGCTTGTGCAAGAATAATTTCATTTTAAATATCTTTGAAAAACAACAACAACAACAACAAAACAACAAAACAAGCAAAAATAATTCGGATATATCGTTTTTATTGTTTGAAAGTTTCATTGTGTTTTTTTTCAGTTACTGGCGAGTGAACATATATCTTTTGCTGGGCAGCCTGTTGGTCTCATTTTGGCAGGTTGGTACAAAATAATACACGTGTTCTTTTTAAAAAAGCCATTCCTGAAAATACCACAAATTTGCCGAAGGATAAAAAAGCCAATATTTTATTGTTTGAAAAATATGGTTTGTATGATACCATAGCAATTAGCATTGTTTCGTTTCCAGACACCCACCTGCACGCTGTGGCCGCTGCCAAACAGGTTAAGATCAAGTATAAAGATGTCCGACCACCTATCGTGAACATCAAGGACGCCATCGCTAAGGATTCGTTTGGATCGTGCGTGGTCCCTGATGTGGTATCTGGAGACCCCGAAGGTACATGTTGTGTGTAGTCTCGCTCGTACTCTTGTCCGCCAGGCTTGGTTATATGACTCAGGTACAACACATTGTAAATAAATGTAAACGTGTTGAAATACGATGCAGATCTACAGATCAAACATTATCGTTGGGAGACTTCACAGAATTTCAAGTCCAAAGGATTCCCAATGAACATGTGGAATGTGATTTTTACATGACCATTTAAAACCCAATAGAACAACTTTCAAACTGGCCCCTTTGGAAAGTTGTTAAATTACCTATGCTTTGAATGGTTTCCCAAATTGCATATAATTGCTTGAAAGAGAGGAAAAAAAATCTTTACAATGTGACTAAAAAAGGACACTATAATTAGGCCGTGGGCGGAGAGCTATGATATTGTTATTTACTATCGCCGAGTGTAGTGAAATGGTAACAGAGTGGTTGGATAGAGAGCTACCCTATAACAAGAGATCCAAGAAACTGAGTTTAGCCCAAACCGTCTACGATCCACAGAGCATGTCGAAAGACCTAGCTCCCAGGAGCATAAATGAGAATAGTTTTGTGTGCGGCACACAGAACTTACCGATTATATATTAATAAAATGACTAAACATGCATGATTGACAGAGCAAATGAGCAATTGAGCTAAAAATTCATATTTGAGTATGTTGTTGAAAACAATGAAAAGAATAAATGAATTAATCATGTGCAGTGTTATATGTGACATAATCCTCAGTTTTAGCTGCAACCGGCAGTTTTATGAGAGGGTGACGTCGTAACAGTTCTTCTTCTTGTCGTTGATCTTGTTTTGTTGGAGTTGCATGGATTTCTTCATCACATCGGCCATTTTGTCTTGTTTTTCCCAGGCGCAATGGCCTCCGCTCCCCGTACTGTTGAGGGTTCAGTTGAAATGGGGCATCAGTATCATTTTTACATGGAAAATCAGGTGAATAAAGTAACGAATGAATTTTTCTTACATTCACTTAATTATTTTAAGTTGAACGCCCTTTCTTTGTTTATTTATTAATTTCGTCCTGTATGACGAGCTTCATAATTCCACTTCGATCAGAACCATCAAGAATCGCGGTAATTTTCACTAACGCTGCCACCATAACCTGATTCCGTCTTGTTGAGCAGCCTTTTTCTCCCATAGCTCTGCCTACCCTTCAGAGTCTTCATCTTGTTCAACTGATTCAACTTCATCTCGTGACCGTCACATTGTAATGTTTTGAAATAACGAACGCCTTGGCCTGTCTGAATTAGGTGGCGCTGTGCAGTCCCAATGAGAATTCGTTTGATGTCTACTCCAGCACCCAGTGCCCTGACCTGGCGCAATTTGCTTGTGCTACTGCCATTGGCAAACCTGTCAACAGGTAGGCATATCATTATGTTAAGGTCTTCTCTCATGGATGCAGTCTTTGCCGCATGGAAACATTGAGACTCTCATCCTGTAGATGTAGATGTACTCAACTATATTCCCCCCACGTTCAGAAACTACTTGAAAAACATATTGCTTCTTCGTGTGGAAGGAGTGGACATATTTTGCATGTGACTATACCAATCATTTCTTGTTTATTTATTTATTTATTTATGTATTTATTTTATTGGTGTTTTGTGCAGTACTCAGGAATATTTCACTTATACGACGGTGGCCAGCTTTGTGCAAGGGTGAAAACGAGCTGTGTTTGGGAAAAACTTGCGACCATCCGCAAGTTGGGGGGCGGATTTTCCCACTTTTTCCTTGTTTGGTTTTAGATTCATAAGAAAAAAACTCTGGTCAGGAGATCGTGGATCAGTCCGGTGTCGGTCATACCAAAGACTTGTACTTGTAAAAATTGTACTTGTTGATGTCTCGACTGGCACTGAGAGAATAGAGCAAGGAAACAGGACAGGTGGGCCGGTGTCAGCATAATGTAACTGGGTGGGATGTCATGTCTGGTGTGTTTAGCATGAGGTTCCAGTTTCGACAGCACTTCGGCGGCATGAACTCGCCCTGCAACAATAAGACACGGTATAAACATACATTCTAAGGGCTCGTCATGTAACTAAAAAATTACTGATCAGGACGTAAAATCCCAAGCATACATACATACAAACATACACACATACATATTTCAAGCCACCCCAGACTCGGGTCCAGTCCAAGCTTTTCAAAAAGTTGGAACCGTGTACATTTTGTACAGCGCTCAACATTGGACTACACCAGTTGCTGTTGGATTGTAACTTGATGGAAAGGGATATGGGTGGGAAGGGGTGCCACCTCTCTGTCAGTGGTACAGCTGCTTTTCGCAGATCTTTTGATGTTGGGGTAGATTTGATAGTAAAAGCAAGGTCTCATTATAAACCGGAAGTGAAAAGTAATCAGATATACGACAATCTCTGGGAGGACCTCGATGGGCAAATATAAGAGTAAAATGTTCTGATACATTTAATTTGATCTTTGAAAATTGACAGGTGGTCAAATGAACATCTATATATACATTACTTTTTACTGTACATTCTGTTTGCAGTATCAACCTAAGTGTACCTCGGGTGGGTGGCGGATTCGGCGGCAAGACTATGCGGTCTCTCCCCGTCGCTTGTGCGGCAGCTGTGGGATCGGCTGTTACTGGAAGGTCAGTGTGTCTTGAGAGGGCCGGAGGGTACGAAGGCGCTTTTTAATTCTACATCCTACACTGTTCAAAAAAATCTTACACGGTGTAAATTAGGTAAATTGGAAACGCAATATGTGAGATGTTACATGTACTTTTTACCATACAGTACGTGATAGGTAGAGTTCTGATCCTTCAATTTCCTGAAAGCAAGACATAGGCGTACCTGATTTTAATCATGCGGCTTGAAATATAGAAAGTAATCCAGAATCAATATAAGAGGCGACACATCTATGACTAGAATAGGTAGAGTTCTGATTGCTGTATTTTCAAAGAGCAGTGATTGACTTACAAAGCGTGTGTAACATGGAACGAAAGTTGAAAAAGCGATCTTTCAGGCGTTATATCTTTGGCAAGTACAATTGCATATCCACGTATGTGGGAAATTTGCATACGACGTGAAACAATCAAATAAATATTTTTGATATTTGGTATACATACATTTATCTACTAAACCTTGACCACAATTGGAAATTATATATGCCTGTAACAAACGTCGTCAACTCCAGTATTTCTTTTTTTTTTTTTTTTGGGTTTTTTGTTTTTAATCACCATCTTTTATATTTATATGTGTTAGATAACTTGAATTTGTACAGACTGGCTGCAGTGGATGTATAAGATTAATATTACAACGAAGAAGCCTCCCAATGCGGTCGCTGTGAATTCCTCCATCTTATGCTTGTTTCCTCTCCGGCCGTACGTGGAAAGGTCTGCCAGCAATCTGCTGATAGCCGTGGGTTTCCCGCGTGGTCTGCCCGGTTTTTTCCCACTATAATGTTGTGAAATATTCTTGAGCACGGCGTAAAACACCAATCAAATAAATAAATAAATATTACAACGAAAACACACTCCGTACATCAATGTCAGGGTTTTTGTGTGTATAATGCTCTTTACAGACCTGTGCGAGTCAATGTCAACCTTCAAGACAACATGGAATTTGGCGGCAAACGTTTTCCTGTTCTGGCCAACTACAAGGTGTGCCTTTGTATTCGCTATGTATATTATAATATAATATTGCATTGTATAATGTAGCTAACTGCCTAGTTTTAGCATACTATAGGTTCTTCAGCAACCTGCAGATAGCAGCGGGTTTCTTCCGGGTTCTGCTCGGTTTCCTCCCATTGTAATGCTGGTCGCCTTCGCATAATTGAAGCATTCTTGAGTACGGCGTAAAACACAAATCAATGAAATAAATAAGTAACTAAATATTATACTGTGGCTGGGTATTGTGTCACGTTGACCTTTCGTGTCTTCTGCGCTACAAGTACCTCTGCATATATGCTACATTGTCTATAAGCCATTATATTACAAAAATCATGGTCAAAACAACATTGAACATAAAGAAAACAAACAAATGAACAATGTTAAAAATATCAATACTTCATCCTGAAAATACTAGCACCTTCTTTAAAGCAGAGCAGGGAAAACATTGGACAACAATATGCACTGATATGCAGCGCCGACACGCTATAAGGAACATGAAAGCCTTTTCGAAAGTTGGGGTCCTTGATAGCTAGACATTGAAAGTCGGCTTAAAAAAATAGAGGTACGAAAATACAAGTTTTATTGACATTTGGTGTTTCAGGTTGGCTTTGATGACTCGGGAAAGCTGATCGTTCTGGATATCACCATCACGGAGGACGCTGGCTGGCACGTGCAAGAGGCGAACTTCGTGGGCTCGGAGTTCCCTTCTCATATCGATGAAGGTTAAATTCTGTGTAAATAAAATCATCACCGCACCGTTTGTGTGGACACCATAAAGTATGTGCCTTTTGACATCTTTGAGAGTTATTTAGAGGTTGAGCTGGATAACAGAACGAGCTAGGTTATAAGGATAACAATTTATTTTTAAACAACTTGCCGATGTGACATGTTATACCGTCTTCAAGCATAATGAATGGTGAATAATACCATCGGTATTGGTATCAGTGTGAGCTAGAAACAAGGGTTTGTGCATGGGTCAGGGTTTTCACACAAGAAACAGATGCAGATTTCGATTCATAAAGCCTAAGAAACCATAGCGCGCTTATATTGTTTAAGGAGGAAGGTGTTTCAATATGTTATGTCTTTTTTTTAACTTATTTGAATGTTGTGTAATGGCGTACTTATTACAGAATTGTCCGTTTTCGGATAGTGACCACGTTTATAGGCTGGGGAAACGGAAGTACGTGGAGCAAGCTTCCAACTTTACCCAAATGACCAGTGAACTCTCCCATGTGTGATATACATGTATATAAGTAAAAAATACTTTGCGTACGTTTTTGAAGACCACACATATTATTAAATACGTTGTAATCTATGTGTTTTTCAGGGTATTTCTGTCCTAATTGGAAGGTGCACCTGCGGTTTGCGGTGACTAACACCCAGTCCAATACGGCCTGCAGAGCTCCTGGTGAGTTGTAGGGCGTTACCCAGATCAGATCTAGGCCACTTTAATCCAGTTCCTCAGATGCATATAGCCTGTTTGGCTCAGACCAATTCTCTGAAAGGTTATTTAATTTAGCTTGTTAGAATCCAGTTCTCATTTCTTCGCGGGCGGCTTTGCGCCAGGAGGGGGCTTGATGGATATCTGGCGAGGCGCTAAGCGTTCTCCCTGCCTCCCCCATAGATATAACCAGTCTTATATAAGTAACAATAACAGGACGGCAGGGATGGTTCATAATAATAAATGTGTAGCTCTAAAACACAAACAAATTTATTAACTGACTGTCTTTAAATTCGATTAAAAGATCTTTCTTTTTTTCAATTTTTTTCCCAAGAAACAGATGTGCTACCCATACCTCAATCTCGTTTGACGACTATTATTACCTAGGAGCAATTTCAATACTTTGAGACTAGGATTCACTTAAAACATTTAGGATTCCCTGTCTGGTATTCAGCTTAAGTTGTTAATCTTTGTTATTTTGTTTAGTTTTCGGGCATTCATGGATTTCAAGAATTATAGCTGAATGAAGTTTTAAATATCTCTAGTGCTTCGCATTCCAGTTATATGGTCATGTTTTCAGTCTTCCATAGTAATCTCCCTTTGCATGATACACCAATCAGTGTATTTTTTTCCTTCCTTCCTTCAGCCCCCGTACCTGCCGGTATGATCATCGAAACAATCTTAGATCACGTGGCCAGATCCCTGAACAAGGATCCGATGGAGGTCAGAGAGCTGAATCTCTACCAAGAAGGACAGGTACGTTGATATTATCAGTGCGTAGGTCCCAAGATCAGAAAGTTGTCTTAGATTGAAGTCCACCAATGCGGTCGCTGTGAGTTCAAGTTCGGCTAATGCTGGCTTCCTCTCCGGCTGTACGTGGGAAGGCCGGCAAGCAACCTGCGGATGGTCTTGGGTTTCGCCCGGACTCTGCCCAATTTCCTCCCACCATAATGCTGGCCGTCGTCGTATAAATGAAATATGCTTGAGTACGATGTAAAACACCAATCAAGTAAATAAATCAAATAAATAGATTTAAGTCCAACTTAATGTCAACTTGTAATATTTCTGCTGAACTTAGATTTCAGTTTAAAGAGTAAGACTTATTTTTGTCATAAAGGTTAAAGACAAAGTCATAATTTTAAAATGAAACTTCTTCAGGCGAGTCACCATTTTAGTGCGGTAAACTGTTTTGAAGTTAAGGCGAAGTCTGACTGAAGTCTTAAGCACGGCACACACGAGAGCTAACGAGCCAACCCAATTCAACTCGACTGTTGCGTCGGGGCCAAAGCAGTGAAATGGAGTTGTACTCCGCTCAATATGTGCAGGGCGGTCAGTTGTAATGTCGTTAGTCTATCGGAGCTAGATTGGGACCAGCTCCATACGACCAGTTGAGTCGAGTTGCGTCTTAACCTCTCGAGTATGCCGAGCTTTAATCAGCTTCGTGATCCTGGGGTCAGAACAACTGTTGGGGTTTAAACAGCGTAAATATCCTTTTTTTCGTTTAACTGGCGATCTTAACATTTTACATTACCCTCTTGGTTTCACGAAAGGCGTTCTCATGAGAACAGTGGCTTATGTATAATAATTTCAACTTTGAATGGTACGCACTGTCCTGCATTTGATTTGAAAGACAGTTTATCCAGTGTGTGATCGCCAAATCAGTACAATTCTCAGTCGTTACTGGGCTCTTACGTTCATACCTACATTTACATAAAACGTGTGGAAAGTTATCAATATGACCATTAAAAGCAACATAGAATTTGTTATAAGATTTCATTCATGTTGATGTATGGTTAATATAAACAGTAGCATAAGCTCCCTGAATCGATGAAATTAGTCAATTTCGTTGACCGTTTTGTCACACTACTACTAGTCACACCTTGTTGTGTAGCCCGCCAAAGTCTCCCACTATCACCATTTTAGACAGTGTCCACATCGTTTTAAACCGGATTACAGGAATCTTCATTGTACGCTTTTCAGACTGATCAATTGGGCCACGTCTTAGAGTACTGCAGTCTCCGTCGCATCTGGGAGGAATTGAAAGTCTCCGCAGACGTGGAGAAAAGAAAGAGAGAGATCGAACAGTTCAACCAGGTTGGTATAGCCATCAACCTCAAAATGGATTGCTTTTTGGTGGAATATAAAATAAAGAATTTTAAGCAAATTCTAGCAACGAATTAGTTTTCAACATTCCCACAGCGACCAGATTTACTTATTTCATTGGTGTTCATAGGTGATAAAGTTAACTGGCAAATATTTTTCCTTGCAATACATCTTGTTACTCATCGAAGTTTAAATAATTGACACCTGGGTGTTGTTTACGTTTACAGGAAAACAAATAGAAAAAGAAAGGCCTGGCCATGACGCCTGTGAAGTATGCCATGCAGTATTCCTTGCAATACATCTTGCTACTCACCGAACTTAAAAAAATTGACACATGGATGTTGTTTACGTTTACAGGAAAACAAATGGAAAAAGAAAGGCCTGGCCATGACGCCTGTGAAGTATGCCATGTAGTATTCCTTGCTGTACACCTCGTTACTCACCGAGCTTTAAAAAAATTGACACATGGATGTTGTTTACGTTTACAGGAAAACAAATGGAAAAAGAAAGGCCTGGCCATGACACCTGTGAAGTATGCCATGCAGTGGAAGACTTGTGACTTCACGGCCTTCGGAGCCATCTACAAGGACGGAACCGTGGCAGTGAGTGTGGGCGGTGTGGAGATGGGGCAAGGCCTCTACACAAAGGTACGCAGCTACGCAATAATTCATACCGGGGGTCTCCGCGGCCGAGGGAACTAGCGCGCTAGTGCGTCGTAATGACCCAGGTGCCTTTCACCAATGCGGTCACTCTAAGTTTAAGTCCAGCTCACGCTGGCTTCTTCTTCGTTCATAAGTGGGAGGGTCCGCCAGCTACCTGTGGATGGTCGTGGGTCGGTAGGTACTCATCGATGTAGGGGAAAAACAGTGCCATGTTGATATGTAATGTCTGATGAAGACAGAGAAGATGTGAACCACTTCTCTCACAGGGACTGTTTTTTTTAAAGCAACAAAGATAGTAATGAGCCACTGTTAGACAATACATTTCCGGTGTACCAAACTTTTTGTGTCGATTTGCATGCCGCCATATGACCAATGCCTTAAGTATAACGCCGGTTCAGTGTTGTCACCGTGTCTTCCTTGTTATAGGTTATCCAAGCTGTTGCCGCCACCCTTGACATCCCGGTGGAGTTTGTGAAGGTGAAGGCTACGAACACTCTGACGGGTGCAAACAATCAAGGCACCGGAGGTAGCGTGGGCAGTGAGCTCAATGTCATCGTAAGCATGCAGAGGTTCCCTCCCTAGATTAAATTTAATATCATCATTAAACTAGTATCCTTAATGTAACCGGAAAAAAGCCGCCTTCAAGGCTGAGTACCGGTATTTTAAGTGTGATGGAATGAGACTTTAAAACAGGAGATATTTCAGGTAGGTGATGAGATTCCCGAGTTTCGGTTTTCGAGTTTTTCATGCTTCTATGTTTTGTATTCACTTTTTGATTTTCTTACTCGATCCACACTGACAGTTTATTGTGTTCAGAGGACAAAAATTCTAGTGTGCTGTATGCTTTTGTTGTTCGTCATAAGTACTATAATCGAGATAAAAGTACCCAGAACAAATAAAAGAACCTAAATCTCACACAGATTTAACTATAATTTGTTCCTTTCCAGGCTGCCATCGAGTGCGCTAAGATTCTCAAAGAGAGGATTGCTCCCTTCCGGACAAAGGATGACCCCTGGCAGAAGGTCATCATGACCTGTGCTTTTTCGGAAGTGGATCTCAGCGCCAAATATTTGTTAGTATCAGATTTGTTTTTCAATAGTTCATGATTACCAATAAGATATATCCTTCCACGACGATTGAAATATTCAGTAGAAGTGGTATATACCACAGTAAAACCTACCTTGGGAACATATTTTCTTCAAATGCTTATTATGAAAAGAACAGTACATCTTCCTTATGAAATTATTCATAATTCATATTATACGAAACTGTATAATGTTTGCTTGGAAATCTGACCCTTAGATGGTTAGGTAATATCTTGTGAAGAGACACTTTAATGGAGTGCAAAGGTCTGCCAGCAACCTGCTGATGGTCGTGTTTTTCCCCACGAGGCAGAACAGGCTCTCCCCGGTTTCCTCCCACCATAATGCTGGCCGCTGTCGTATTAGTGAAATATCCTTGAGTACGGCGTAAAACACCAATCAAGTTAATAAATAAATAATGCAATGTGAAAAGATATCTGTAAGATGTTTTAACTCCTGGTTGCTTACAGTTTAGGTCTTACTGACACCAGTCTATGTTTCTATTACTCTCATTTTGAAAACAATTAAACATTAAAGTATTTAATGTGCGGTTGTGAATTTGGATAACTTTTCATCACTAAATTACAGCCACAAAGCCCAAGCCGCAGAAAAACACGCTAACTATTTCACATATGGCATTGGAGTGACCGAGTGTGAACTGGACGTCCTGACTGGGGAACAGGAGATCCGCCGACTGGACGCCACTCTCGACTTCGGGGAAAGGTCTGACTACTTGTTCCTGCAATGAAAAAAGAATTAATGGTGAAGATTTAACAACACATTGGCATTATTTATCCATGTTATCTTTGCATCGCGCGCTTACTATGTAAATCAATTCTTTTAACAACCCTAAACTTACACTGAGCCTGCGAAAATGCTTGAACAAAGTAGGACATCCAAACACCTGTTAATCTATATAGATCGTCATGGCTATTTCTCGGTTAACTGAGTGTTCATAAATAAAGGCCCTTTAAACAACCACGTTTTGTAGCATATTACGGAGTAAAAAGCCAATTCTCATTAGCAGAAATCGTAACAGATTTTGTCGTCCTTGTTGTAGTCTGAACCCGACCATTGACATCGGTCAGACGGAGGGTTGTCTGGTTATGGGGCATGGTTACTGGCTATCTGAACACATCATGGTGGACGAGAAAACAGGGAAAATTCTGAACACCGGAACGTGGGTAGGTTAAATAATATTCTGAAAAACCAGAGCTATGTAGTTCAAACTAAGACCTAAAGTGTATAAGACCTAATGTTTTATACTCTTTGGGAAACACACTGAAACACATTGTAACGTACGCTTTGTCATATTCAGTAACACTGATTTCTATTACTGATGTAATACTGATTTCTCAGTTGTTCAATATTTACTTGAAACAATACCCCCTATCTTACAGGCACGTTATTCCGCAATACAACAAAGATTTAACAGTGCAGTCTTCCGATGAATGTAATTTATTGTCAGTACAGATTCAAACCATCAAGTTAAACGCGAATATATTTTCCTGGGTTTTTAAATATGTAGACTTACAGGTAATCAAAATGTTTTCCTGGTAGGAATACAAACCACCGACAACTAAAGACATCCCTATAGACATGAGGATCAAACTGTTACGGGATGCTCCCAACCCCTCCGGGATCCTCCGATCAAAAGGTAAAAGTCATCGTACTATACATGTACTATACAGGCTTTATTTGGAAACCAGACCGGAAAGTGAATTTGATTGGACGCTTTTGGTTTCGTCTCATAAGGAGTTCAGCTTGAATATTCAATATGTAAAAGTAATGGCGCACTTTATTCTGAGGCGTTCAGTTCAAAGTTGAAGACTTCGAACAGTTTGCTTTATGTGCTTTCTCTGTAAATAGTGTATATAGGCCTACACACCATGACTTCTCTCTGTCATCACACCCCTACGCTCTGTCTTACTGGAACATATGTTAGCAATTTACAACAACTCGTTAAAAAGAACCAAATTACTTCAAGTTGAAATCATTTAAAAGCTTTTACGGTTACTATAATATAGAACTATGGGATGTAATGTGGAATCGCTTTTAAAATAACCTAATTGCTGTTGTTGTTCTTGCAGCATCTGGTGAACCCCCAATGATCATCACCACTGGGGCCGTGTTTGCTTTGAAAAGGGCCATCGAGGCCGCCAGGAAAGATCTGAATGAAGACACGAGTTTCTTTCCCATTGGTAAGACTGACCTTGTCATGTGTATGTTTCACATAGATATAGATATATATATAGTTCGGAGCTGATTTAAGTTGCTTTCAATATAGATTAGTGGTTTCACATTTCAGATTTTGAAAAATCGAACATTTAACCTGGGTCCCTACGTATTTCTAGAGCTTCGTTTTAGTAATATGTCCGTGTATGTATGATTTTCAGGTGAACTTCCGCTGACCGTGGAGAAGAGACAACAGCTGTGTAAAGTGTCAGCCGACAAACTCACCATTTGAATAAGCAACACCATGAGCACAATTTATTAGCATATTAGATTCTGTATTCACAATACCATATGCAGGGTTCCTTTTTATTTTGCACGGGTACTTTGTTTTGACCTTTTTTTTATCTAATACTGAACACGTTTTATTCTATATGAATTTTCTCCCTGTTTTATTCAAGCACATAGGTCTATATGCAATTAGAGCCTATAACTGGCACATGTAGCTACTAAGATTCCAGTAAGAAAGAGCATAAGGAAACATATGCAAATATCTGTTGTTACTGTAACAAATAACCAGATTAGTCCGATTCAAAGTTGTCTTTGTATAAGTACCTTTTCATAACAATTGTTATCTACTCGATGAAACTCAACTAAACTATTAACACCCGGGGGGCACTAAGGAAGTCAATGCGTCAATTAAAAAACTTATTCAAATGGAAAATACGTTTTATGTTTTGAATTGCATTTGCCTATGTTTTACTTTATTTATTAATTTGGTATTTTACTCCATATTCAGCGAAATCTCGGCTATGCGACAAAAGCCATGGTTATGGCTGGAGAAGCCCGGCTTAAGCCTGCGACAAACTTCCAACCTTCGCCCGCTTTTCCTAACAAACTGCTGATTCTAAGGCCACAGCAGAGCAAGATGGGGATCGATTGGAACACTCTGTTAAATGTTTCTGTTTCCTCCAGCTAAGTATTACAACAATCTCTAGTCCGAATTTACAATCACTAACTTCTTAGGGTATTCGAACTAGGAGCGTTGTGAACTTGAAATATCGAAATAAGCTACTGAAGGATTAGATCAGTTATATTGGAAATGAAACTCCATTGCCCGTAGCAACAATTTGTAATTTTATCTTTTTTTTTTTGCCATGCTGGTCACGAAACTGCGTGGCTCGTACGATAGAAAAGACGAGAAAGTTATGGATGTCTTGGGACCGTCGTATACATTTAGAATACCTGGCGTACTTAGAATCTACTGTTCACAATGAACGTCTCAGAAGGAGGTATTCAATAGCACACACAAATTAGTGACGTCATACTTGAAGCCACTGGAAAAGAATGGCTCTCTTCAGTGACAAGGCAGAATTTCGGTACCTTTTACGTCCCTTGTTTGAATGTGTACATGTTACACGGCGCCCTATGTTAGCTGATACGTGGCTCTGCGCACAGCTAGAGAGTGAGGTGAACAGGCGACTTTAGTGGAGGTTATATAGAATTACCGTGACGTTTTTGCATGATTCCGATAAACACGGTGGTTCCCATTAGTTTATATTTGTGTTTAGCGAAAAAGACGCATGGGCAAATCACGGATACAACCAACATCAAAATCGTTTAGTGGTTTTCTTTTCGCCTTAAAGTTTTCTTTATTATTCTTCATACTATAAATTGTTCAATGTGTGTTCAAAGATATAAAACAAGGCACATATCGACGGGATTGTAAGCATAATAAGCATCTTGGGCATGGCCTCAGACTATAATCTTGGCAGTCTTGGTGTTTGGTCATAAGCCGTTGATCACATAAGTAAAATAGTCGGCTCTGTGTCCCTGAACTCTGATTGGATATTACATGTAAAGTGTGAACGTTTTGCCATGATGTCCCAGAGATCTTGTATAAATATATATAGAGAGAGGTACATTATTGAGTTAGAGCGAGCTATATATCTGGAATTCTTGCTTCAGCTTATATATACAGAGATATGTTACGTTCACTGTAAATTTCGATGTTTTCGTGTTTGACGTTCAATCACGCCCATTAAATGCGTTAGGCGTCGGTCATTTTACAGTGTTCCAGCTGGTTGGGCATTTGGAGATCTTGTGTTAGCTTATATATTCAGATGTACGATTGGACTGGATAGACATTTGGAGATCTTTTGTTAGCTCCTATATACAAAGGTATACGTTAAGTTAGAGCTGGTTAGATATTTGTAGATCTTTTATTAGATCATATATACAGAGGTATACGTTAAGTTAGAGCTGGTTAGATATTTGGAAATCTTTTGTTAGATCATATACACAGAGGTAGACGTTAATGTAAAACAGGTTAGACATTTGGAGATCTTTTGTTAGATCATATATACAGAGGTAGACGTTAATGTAAAACACGTTAGACATTTGGAGATCTTAAGCTTGTGTTAATTGAAATGTATGGATTGAAAAACCTTCTACCTCACATGGTACTGGACGCGCCTAATAAACCACCTGTCGTGTGATAACCTGCGGGGGTAACAACCTATACCTCCATGGTAACCACATTATAGAGAGGTTAGGCCTGTACGTATATTGTAAAGCTAAAACCTAGCGTCGTTACGATTTATCTTATTTATTTATTTATTTATTTATTTATTTATTTGATTGGTGATTCACTTATACGACGATGGCCAGCATTATGGTGGGAGGAAACTGGACAGAACCCCGGCGGAATTCTGCCTTGTTAAGAAGACGAGAGGTTTTGGAATGTCAGTAATACGTGATAAGTAGAAGACAAAGGGACTGATGTTTACATTTCGTTATTAAGAACACCAAGTGCCGGTACACCATCTTCAAGAAGAACAACGACCAGAACATCAACTACAAGACTTTCCTCCCATCTAAAGAGCCAGGGAATTCCAACACAACGGTAGACAGAGGGCCATGATACTCAGCACATTCCATATTATGACTGAAAATAGTGCTTAATGTGTTTTTAACCACTGAGCAGCGTATTGGCTAAATCATTTGTCAGAGTAGGCTTACACACTCTGCATTCAGTAAACACACAATGTACAAAGCACACAATATACACTGCACACAATGTACAAAAGACGATGAAACATCTGGTTATAAAAATATCCGTTCAAGGGGTCAGGTAAAATACTCTTCTGTTCCGTGTTATTGTCTATATACTTCTCTCTCCCCTCCCTCACCTCCCCCAAGAAAAAATTGCAACATGTTGCTGACACCCGAGGTCATCAACACCGGCAGTAAACGTCCATTTGTTACCTGGTGCTATGGCAGAATGAGATTCCGCTGTGTATTTCACGATTAATGACAATTTGACTTGATCATGATAGCGTGTTAAGTCAGCCTTTCAACAAAACAGGTATTGAAAATTCAACTTATGTGTTACTTTTTTGGGAATGTATAACCAAAGTCATCTCTGGCGTTTGTGGCATATCACCCCAATAAGGCAGCACTGTATACATGTTAGCATTGAAACCGACCTGCTACAATGAGACACTGAAATGTTGGGACTGAAATGTTAAAACGAAAACGTAGGGGTGGGTACGAGAGACATATTTACACTTAAAACGTCAAGTGCATCAGAGCAAAAGAGCCCTGTGATCCCGCATCTCCGACCTCGGTGTTATTAAAGTTTAAAGTTGCGTGTTTCAAATTAGATCCGCTTCGTGTCCAATCGTCGAGAAGTTCTGCCTTCTCTAATCTTGACCATCGAAATATGATTGAAAAGGTCTTAAACACACAGCATAAAACCTGCACCAAGAAATCAGATATTAATTTAGTAAATTTAATTTCCTCAGACCAGTCGGATAGGGAGGACGTTGGTCAACGGCCCAGACCCTTTCGGCATAAGCTATGAGACATGAGACGGCATAAGCTATGAGCTACATTGGCAGGCAAAAAATTTCAACAATAGTCAGAATTCTTTTGTTTGCATTGTCTAAGCAACTTTAATAACGGTTCTGTCCACAATATTAAAACGAGACACGCGTCATAGTGCGACGCTACAATAAAGTGACGTCAATGCCTCTTGGTTGTTATCCCGAACTGGTCCATTGGATAGTCAGTACATACGGACTAACGTTAGGCATTTCGTCAGATATCACCGGCTTGGCTGTGTATCAGATACAATCAAATTGTCGGTTATGACAATATATTTCCTGTCTTTGTCAACAGATTGATGCAGAAGTTGTCCATCAACCCTGTCACAGCAATTTTTACATTTTACACGGTCCAGTAACTGTCAAGCACTTTTATAATCATTTAATTTGTTAATCAGTTAATTTGTTCATTTCACACGTTAACTATAGTCTCAGGTAATACAGGACGTGTTATTATTGTTTAGTTTTACTTTGTTGATATATAGGGTAGGCGAGAAAAAAAGACAACCTTCTTAAGTTCACAATCATTCACAATGAATAAAAACGAATAAAGAATAAAACGAATGACACTGATATTTCACACAGATCATTCATGAATATTGGAAAGCTTTCATCACAATTTCAGCGTAATACGTGACATTGTATTAAATCAAAACTTAGAGTTATAAGTGCATAGGTGAAATGCACGATGTCCTAGTGACATTAACTGTCCGGGATGAGATACCTTTCAGACTTTAAAATTTGTGGTTGTTTTCAAGCTATTTCAATTATGGGACTGAAATTTACGTCCATTTTAATTAATAAATTATGTGAAATATAAAAATCTTATGTTTGAAACATGCTTAATTATTTCATATCTATTGTACAAAATCAGACAGAAATTGGCGTTAAGTGTTTTGCATGTGGTACATTTCACCGCTTGTCATTTTACATTTGTTGCTGTTCTAATACTGTTTTGCCCATGATGATGAAATTTTCATGAAATGTGTACGATATACATTAAGTACAGTGTGTGAAATACTAAAGTCTTACGTTGAAACATTTGGAATCAATTCACATTTAAGATGGTTATCGTGTTTTCTGGCCCAAGCCGTATATATTTAGGGAAATCTTAATAAATTGCCATATTTTACACCAAATAATAATAATAATAATAATAATAATAATAGGAAATACTCGACTTAACATATATAAGCCAGAAATTACCTCCCACTTTGGGTGGGAGGAATAAGCTAGTTTCATAAGCACTGAACATAAACTCTAAATATAAAACACCCTTATAGTGAACATCATGGATATGACAATCCCAAAAAGCTGTAAAGAAAGATATTTTAGATGATTAGAAAATTTTAGAATATTCCATTTGTTGATGTATTCAACGCTTTCTTCTATCAGAGCAAACAAAGTATAGTAACCTGAATAGTAATTATCATAGGCTTAAACCGTGTGCCAAGATTGAGTATGATCCTAATCCTGTATACGCATGGTAATATGATGTATGTAGAGCAATGGTTTGCGGACTCCAGATATCCATAACCTGCCTCCTTATTGCTCGAGTCCTTCCGTACCGAAACCTGTAAATAATCCACAAACCATTTTCTTGGGTTTATTGGTATTTTGTGTTGAAAGTTGTCTTAAAAGATTGGTATTGGCAATCGGTAATATGGAATAGTTTAGATCAAATCACAGACAAACAATACAGGGCGCCAAAAAATATAACGCATTTTGTTTTAATTTTCGCGTTAAAAATTTGCCTTGTTCTAAGGTGGATAATTAATCTGATGCTCCTTTTCAACCAGGTTACACAGTGAGGAAGCCAGAAATAAGCAGCGGAACCTCATTCAACCATGGTATCTGGTCAATGTTCTACAAAGCAGTCGCAGACCAAGTTGATTGTAACTACCATGATAACCCATGTAAAGAGATAGGTAGCCATGGTAGTTACTATCAACTTACCCTCCCATTGCTTTGTGGGAACTGGGGGCGAGTCACCCGAGGGCGTTCATGTTGGACTTTGGTGACATTTGGTGTTACTAAAACGTTCTAACTACGCTTTTGTTTTGTTGCAGAGTATAGTACACATGAGATCAACATCTATTTGGCAAGAACATGAACCAAGGCACTTATCTGATCCCAAAGCAGAATATATATTACTTATCTGAAGATGAAGAAAATACTCCCGTTCATTGTTAAAATGCATTGTCAATATGGTTGATAACGGGTGTACTAATGTTTTTTTGTTTTTGTTTTTGTTTTTATTTTACGCCTAGATTGTGTCTGGAGAAGCAAAACCATTCAATTATTTGAAACATTTTTTGCGGCTGGTTTATGTAAATTTTAGCGACTCTATAGAAGCGTTTCTACTATTACACTGGTCCAAAAGCAACAGAAAAATTTAGTAGCAACAGAAAGGTGCTTGAAAATACCTAAGTTGATATGTCAGGGAAATGAAGAAAATTTAAAGTGTGTGGTTGATATGAGGAGGCTGCAGCAGCTCTTTAGTTATTTTCATATCCTAAGAATATAATCGCCCTTAATTCACTAAAATGTGTATATATATATATATATATATATATATATATATACATAATTGCTCTTTATTGATTTACTTGTTTTTCATTTTAAATAAATAAATAAAGAGCACAATTATATATATATATAGTATGTATTCAATTGATGTAATTGATTTTGCGGTAGAGGGGGGGTTACCGTGGTCCCATGGTGTTGCCTTTGGCATTTTATCATGTCACCGTTACAAGATTAAGCTTCAGATGAAAATATTTTCTACTTTCAATTTCCTGTTCCTAGAATATCTCTACAAGATAAAGTTTTACTGTTGGATATTGAATGTCATTAACGCAACTGAGCCCATATAGCCAATTTCCTGGTCCTCGCCGAGTTTTACAAGATCGTCTTTTCCCTTATCATCCAATCCATTTCATGCATTTTTAGAAAACCAAATTCAGTTTCAGTGGAATTTTATATCATACTGGATGGAAACCATTTCCAAATTTGTTTTACGAAATCAACACAACCTCATGTTTTGTCTGCCAAATAAGGTCACTCCAGTTGTTATGACGTCATATCTTTTCTCATGGCTTCCCTCTATATGTGCACGAGGCGCACCACTGGATGATTTGCATTGGTGTAAAATGCAAAATCGCAACGCCCTTGAGCGGCAGGTTTTTGATGCCATTTAACCAAATTCATTTAGTTGAACCGCTTCAGCTATAATATTGCTGATGTCCATTTCTTTGTTTTACGATCTGCGAGCGTATTTACATAATGAAACCGTGGTCAGCAATATCCCGCAAAATTACCCATTATAGCTGTTAATTTAATGCTATCTCCTCTCCTTAATTGGTCCAAGGCTAAAGGCTTACTAGCCAAAAATAATTCGGCGATCGCAAATGGCCAGTGATCATTTCTGCAAATTTGCGTGCGTAATCTGTATGCATGTGCTCAAATTCGCCTGCTAATATCAGATACCATCTGATGTATTGAGAAATGTTAAGATATTAAGAAATAAGAACAACAGTAACCGTTAAGGGCGGTTAGGCATGGCGCGTGCTCTCGCGATATGTTCAAGATACCATCAGTCATACATCATTATAGAACAGCCTCGTAGTGTGGAGTGGTGACGATCTTATTGGAGGCATTTTATAGCGCTGATGTTCCTTCCCTACTCGTTGGAAATAAAAGCACGGCGAGTGACTATCATCTAAGCAGATCCGAGAAGACTCAGTGGGTGAGTGTGTGTACATTTGACATGCTGTATGGAAAGAAAAGTGTTGGGAGACAAAAACTTTTGACCTCTGGGACCGTCAAATGAGTCAGTTAAATACTAAGCCTCTGCTGGACCTTTAAAAAAGTCATTGTTGGTAAAAAAATGGGTTTTAAATGGGTAAATCAAGACAGAAACTCATGATTTTACCCCCACAAAACGAATGCTTCTTTAGAAGGAAAGTAGTTATTCCATTTTACACATGTCCCACCTTGTATCCACCTTTTATGGAATTGAATTTTAAAAAAGACGGATGGAGAAGCATCCGCGTGAGATGAGGATCTTTTGATCAGAATCAGAACTTAATTTCTGCTTTCGGTTTAACATTTTCCATTTTGATTGATGCTTCCGATGAAAATACTTATATTGGTTCCTTATTTTTTTATTGAGATTTCACTGCGTTTGGTATTCTACGAAATAATTCTTAGGACAAAATGATATCTGGAAAGACCTTCCTCGGTTTCTTGGTCATCGTTTGCGGATTTCACGCCACAGATGCCGAACCAGGTATGTATGTTTACTTGAGTTTCTTATAGAATTCAGATACGTTTCGTTAGGATACAGCTGGAATATTATTTTTCAACGAAAACAATGTTTAAAATGTGAAATCAAGGTTTACATATTTAAACTTATATATATAGCCACATGAAACAAGCACGAAGCTACATGCTGTTGTCTCAAAATTCATCTTAACTCTCCTTGATGTGAGTTAAAATGGTACTCCTGGTACCTGAGTTTAAACTAAAGAGAATGTTACAGGTAAATTGAAGAGAATAGGCAAGGAGTGGTAAGCTTTGTGTTTCATGGAAGTAACAAATTCCACATTAATTAACACTTATAAAAAAAATGGATAAAAGTCATATTTTCTCTCAAGAGGACTTTAATCCTACGTTCACAGAACTTTACATTACTTATATTTATATCTGGACACCTAAGAAGTAAACATTATTCATCATCAGAAGTATGCTAAATCTTTTGTTACATTCGTGTCTGTGCAGCGTTACATCGAATTCGCCGGTTGATAAATGGACAGGACGAGCCCAACGGTCAGCCATGGATGGCTGTGCTAGCCTACAAGAACAGCCAGCCCTTGGATCAGCGCCCATACCTGGTTGTCTGTGGGTCTGTTCTCATTGACCAAAGACAGGTCCTCATCACGGCACACTGCTTGTAAGTTCACCTGATGTTAATCTCTGCATGAGTGCCTTTTTCGAAATGACAACTCGAGTCCACGATGGAATGACAATTGTTCTCTTGTAATATTGTAATACACAAATCAAGTTATCACAATTCAGAGAAGATTCTAGGCCTCTTATCGGTCTATCTGCCTTGAATAAGCTACCGTATTCGCAAAACAGGGCAAACAATACAGTCTCGCGCCTTTGATATTTATTCTGTATCCCTACGGAGTCAAGGAATTCTCGCGCCGGCGGGTAGCAACGCTTGTCAGCAATGTACAATTCAGTAACTTTTCTGGCCTCTATTTTCCAAAGAGTTCTAATGAATCAGCAGTTAACAACAACAACATGTAGAAAAACTTCTCGTAACATCATTTCGAGATAGCTCTTGAGAAAATTACTATCTAGCAGTCGACTTAAAGCAAGTATTTTTGCTCTGCGCCGTCAGTGCCCCGGTCTTAGCCTGTGCTGTTCTGATCGTGTGAGCCGCGAAACTGGTCTCCGTAGCTCAGTCAGTGGCAAAGCCTCCGTAAAAAAGCGGCGCGTTTTGGCAGAAATATCGACAAAAGTCGCCCGGAATGCTCTTCATTGTGATAAATTCGTTATACCAGCGTGTGGCGGTATATTTCGTCTCAAGTATGCACGCACCACGCTGGTATAACTTATATTATTCGATGCGAATTATCACGTGTAGTAGTTACTAAATCCACTAAAACTAGTATGTAATCACCACTATACCTAATTCTCAGTGAAATTACATTCTATGACAGTTCTACCATTACAGTGTCAGTTTAACAATATATGACATTTATAAAACAACTTCCTCTCTGTGCTAATATTATAACTCAGAAATGCAAACTTTGGAATGTTTGGATATATAGCTTAATTGATGAAAAAAAACTCAGCCAATTGCTAGCATCCGAACCTTCGGCGTAATAACCAGATTGATTTATCCCGAATGACGATAATACTGTTAACTTGTATGCAATCATTTAGAGGTGTATCACTTGTTTTGGACCTGCAACAATGAAGCAATATCAGCCTTGAAACAGTAACCGTATAACTTTGTGATTAACTTTCAATGTGCTTTGCATACAGAATGATTTATTACTGGGGTTGTCGTGAATTTGATTCAGAATTTGGTTGTTTGTTTTAGTGATGAAAACATTGTGCCTAGAAGAGAGGGGGCTACACTCTACGTCGTACTAGGTCTCAAGGATAACTCCTGGGGGGCTACTAACGACGTGCAAGAATTCGCACTGGATAATGTTGAGGCATCTCTAACAGTGGTAAGATACTTTTTATAAGTCATTTAATTATGCAGTTGTTTAATTTCTTCTTAAAACAAAGAAAATCAAGATTTTAACTATTAAAGCCTTGGCTATAAACTGGGGTCCATTCCAAACAGCCATTTCTGCATGTCTCAAGTCTAAATTTAAAAATCCCACCATGATGCTTAGCTTTCGGTACGTGAGTTCAAAATTGCCACATTTGTCTTATACTTACATTGATGAGGTGGTCAAAATTTTAATTTCTTTGGTTCAAAACTAAACCGTGAAACCATACATCAACCAGCTGTGGTTTTGTGCAAACGGCTCCTGAACACTGTATTAAACCAGATCCCAATTATGATAAAAGTTTTATCTCTGCCTTCGTTCCATTGAGTGGGCCATAGGTATTTTGTTTTCCATTAAATTCGATGGTCATTTCCTGTTATGGGTGAGAATTTAATCATTCTACAAAGCCGTTGGAAAGTTGCGTCAAGCCCACTTAGCAAGGTGACTTGTGTTTGCACTATGCATTGTCACAGACTTACAAAGGAATACTACAAAGCTGTCTTAGACTTATGTGAAACTTAGTACGTAATTATGTACATAAAGAATACTAAATTTGTATGTGACATACCATGTGGATATTTATTTTAGTAAAAGTTGATTGTCTCTGCCTGTCTCTAAGTTCAAATCCACAAGTTCAGGAATAACAAAGGTTAAAACTGATTCAAGTGTTACATAAGCCATAAGATGGCTTCATGTTCCGGGCCCACTTGCATGAAGCCCGCGTAAGGTTACGTGTACGTATCTGTCAAACGACGTAATCCCTACAATGCTGGTTGCCATGGTAATTACGTGCCCGTAACGTTAAGAGGGCTTCGTGCAACTAGGCCCCGGCCTATAGGGTCAGGTTCAAGTTACGATGACTTCTCTCTTGCATGTTAGAAGTTGTATTGGCTATTTATACATATTTTTACATATGGCTTTGGAAACTGATTTTAAGGTTTTAACCTGTTTTGGTATGCGATTAGGCCTGGAACGTTCCCTCACATTCTACGAGTGGTATACGAATGTCGGATTTCAACGCTTACATCCTCCAGAGTGGCTATTCAGTGATCAAAATTAGTCACTGTGTTCCCTTCCAGAATCCGGACTACATGGTTAAAGATGTGTTTAGGAACGACACAGCCGTGATTACTTTGGCGGACTTCACGCTTAGATCCTCCCATATGGCTGATCAGTAAACCAAGTTAACCACTGTGTTCCCTTCCAGAATCCAGACTACATGGTTAAAGATGTGTTTAGGAACGACACAGCCGTGATTACTTTGGCGGACTTCACGCTTAGATCCTCCAATATGGCTGATCAGTAAACCAAGTTAACCACTGTGTTCCCTTCCAGAATCCAGACTACATGGTTAAAGATGTGTTTAGGAACGACACAGCCGTGATTACTTTGGCGGACTTCACGCTTAGATCCTCCAATATGGCTGATCAGTAAACCAAGTTAACCACTGTGTTCCCTTCCAGAATCCAGACTACATGGTTAAAGATGTGTTTAGGAACGACACAGCCGTGATTACTTTGGCGGACTTCACGCTTAGATCCTCCAATATGGCTGATCAGTAAACCAAGTTAACCACTGTATTCCCTTCCAGAATCCGGACTACGTGGTTCAGGATGTGTTTGAGAACGATATAGCCGTAATTACTTTGGCTCAGCCGTGTGTCTTAAACAACGCCGTGCAAACCATTCCCTTGCCTCCCAAGACACTTCGACTGAGAAAGCTGAAGAACTGTCGCTTCTACGGCTGGGGTGTCACAGGGGAACCCGGTGAGTACATCTTCCCCTCCAACCCCATCCCCCACATCCGAAATAGCTAAACCTACAGTGGTTGATAGTTTTAAATATAAATCCATATTTTATGATAGAGAAAATTGTAGGGTTCTTATCAGTGGATTATGATTCATGAAGAGGGAACTATGTAATACCGCAGCGTCAGCTGAGGAAGAAGGAGCCCGGATATTACAGTGATCAAACCATAAGCGAGATGACCGTGTATCAGTAAGCCTGAACTGAATTTTCGTTCACAACGTACAAACCGAATGCAGTCCAACAACACAAGAGGAAGAGCGAGAGAGCGGGAGAGCGCCCCAGTGCAGGCGGGGGGGGGGGGGGTAACTCTGCATATACATTGATATGTAATGTAGACTAAATAAACACTACCTTGGCGCAGGATAGCTGAAGTATTTAGGCCCCAAGGGTCAGAAGAACTGAAAAATGTCATTGAAAATATTGGAAATTGACACAACATTATTAATCTACATTAACTAAACTAAATAACTAAAACAGGAAATCAGGTGAAATATTGTTCGTCGAATGGGCTTGGGCTTTTATCCTGTGACGATATATTTATAACCTCTCTAATTCATTGTAGTTAATGGTGATTGTCTTTCAATCGCTAGAACACATGCGGTACGGATTCAGTCCCGGTCTTGGATAGTTAATTTGTCCTCTTCCCCGGTCTCACTGTTCGTGAGACTGTTCGTGAGACTTAGATGCCAATAAAGTCGACCGCACTTGACCTTCGTCGAAGACCTCCTGTCTCCCAGCACAATGGTGTACATATGTGCGACGTGCATTTTTTCAGATTGAAGTGACTGAGCATTTTGTATATAAATAGATATCAGACACATAATAATTAGTTAATCTCTCTCTTTTCGACTTCACAGTCACAGACGAAGTGTTCAGCCAGTTCTTGAGAAGCGCTGAGCTCAGCATTGTCAGAGACAGGAAATGCCAGCGTAGTTTTTTCGGCTTTCTGACTGATGACCATATCTGTGCTGAGGGAACCTCCTACCCTTGCTTCGTAAGTGCACTGTATAAACATCTCCGTATATGCTGTATACCTACACTATGTTTTAATTATTTAATCAAGGATTGAAGTGCTCTAAGTACTGTTAATCTATTGTTTATTTATTTCATTGTTAGTTTAACGCCACACTCATTCAACGGCGGTCCGTTTTAATAGGTGTGCCCGGCGCAAACCATCGACCCTTGGCAAGCTACTGGTTAGCCTTCCCACGCCATACTGACTGAGGAGGAGTGGCCCTCAATAAATGTTTGACTGCGCAGACTGTGGGTTTACGGAAAATTATGCATAGTTGCTTAAAGTTGTAACTTTACATCCTCTTATTTTATATTTCATTTGTGTTTGCACGTTTATAGCAGATTGGTTGCTCACGGTGGACAGCTTTATGCCCTCAATTTTTCATTGTATAACTTTTATTACTTTATGAAATATTGAATTTGGGTGTGTTTCTTTTTTCCACAGGGTGACAGCGGTTCTCCTTTGATATGTGACTTCAAGAAGAAGACTTACATCATCGGGCTGAATTCCTTCCGTCGCAGTGGCCCCTGTGACTTGGAGGGGAGACCCCAAGTCTACACGCGCATCTCCACATTCCTGGACTTCATTAAGAGTGTCACCCACAACTAAAACTTGATACAAAACCCAGACCTACACGAGGGGTCGTGTATATGCACTGTATCCTGTTTATAGTAATTACAATCGACGTTAGAACTTCCATTAGAAGATAAACACAGATCAGCTATACGCTTTCTTTTCTGGAATTAAACCGATAGACCCCTACGGTTTCGATCTCTCATTGATTGTGTAACCCTTTAGCGTAGGGACTGATTCTGACTTGGGCCCATTCTGATTTCAGTCACAATTTGAAACACTGTATTAGAATTTATTTTTGGACACAGAAAAATAAAATACTGAGCACTGAGCAACCTCAAGTGCCTAAAGTTAAGCATTGTGAAGAGTTTTTGTAATTTTGACTTAGGTTGGAAATGACTTTTTGGAATCAGTCCCAGGTATGTTTTGTACTGGTTGAACTGAAATTCAGTGATTGTGAATAACGTCCTTCCGACGAGAAACTGCCAGTTCCTGTACGGTACATATAAAGGCAGCCTTGCTTTAAATTTACGTGTACTGTACTTTGTGAAACCCTGCTAGCAGAGTTCATTTACAACATGGCCTAAACTTAAGATGAGTGAACCTTAACAAAAAACGTTTAGCAAACTTCCTCTTGATCGAAAATTCATTTAATAATGGTTAATATATGTATCATAAGGGCCATCGGACATTATGGCGCTTACACGGACGCCTCTCAAGTAGGGCATATCTGTACAACCACCCTATAGATGGGCTTTCACTATTGATGCCACACATGGACATGAATGTTTGACCGTTGTATTTGCACAGATTTGTGAACATGTGCTCTCTATGTTTCTGTGTTGATAATTAGTTCAAATCTTGAGCGGTAATTATTTGGGGTAAACTACAACAACGGTGTAATATAGACATCCTACGTGTTTGTTTGGAATTGTATTCTCCTGGAATAAAATGGCTTACATGGAAATATTTTGTAGTGCATGTATCGTTTGTCTTCTTGGTATTGGTATTTTTACCTGTAGAACGAATCAAACCAAAATCCTGCGATATGAGTCAGATTTGGTTATTCTACAGTAGAACTTTCATTATAAGATAAGCGCATAAGATAAGAACTGTAAAATCATTTGGTGAAGTTAACGTAGATCCTCACAGTTTCAATCTCAGCTGGTTCTGTGATCTGTGTTGCTGAAATATTGTAACAAAGACATGGTAATTCAGTTATTTATTCCTGTCTGGAAGCAATCTAATTAGAGCACTGTAAAATGATCAACGCCTAATGCGCTTAATGGGAGATTAAACTTCAAACAATCGTGTTTAATAAATATACATATATATTTAAGTATTAAACATAAGTCTAAAGCAGATTTATAGGCATATATACTATAATGCCAAGTCTCCATGTGTTTAATGTCCGATGCATAAAAGTGTTTATAAATTCTTTACAGTGAATAGAATTGTGTTTTATGACCGGAAGCTATATAACAGTCTGCCAAAGAACAAGGGGCCTCGATCTAAAATTTCAACCCTCCACATATACCGCGCTGTACATGAATAACAATGACTACAGAAGAATCCTTATTTCTTACTTTCAGAATCTGAATAGACTCAGATATGGCGTTGAGGAATCGAGTGCTCAGTTTATCGACTATTTGTGTGAACATTAAACTTAGTATATCGCAGTATGTGGACAGCCAGCAGTTTAACGGCCATGTGTCCCCTGCTGTATATAGTGAAAGCACCAACTTATATAGCAGTACGAAATATTTTCTCTAACAGAAATTTTGTATTTGAAAACCTTGCACTTGTCATTATAGACAAAGGAAACCTTGCATAATGTTGCCATGGGAACATATCGATTTTCATTAAAACAACGGCAATCACTGGCATCAGCTAATAACATGACTTTCTGAATATCAATGATATGACTGTTAGCCATAGTAAGAATGACACAGATTTAAGAAAGCAATAAGTCAGCCATTATTACATTGAATTTTTCCTTATAAGGACTAAAGCAAACCCAGCTGGAGGAATCGTTGCGATTGGACGCATTTTAACAAATAATTACACATAACAACTGCAGATTCATGGGTTATCCCATGGTTCCAGATCTGGCTGTTACTGGTTAATGTGTTCTTCCGCACACATATGTAAATATGTACCTTGCTCTATACGGCCATATTTAAATACCGGTACTGAACGAATGACTTCGGCAATGTGCAGTCATATCAAGGCAGCTCAAGTTGGAAATATACAAACAAGATAAATAAGACAAACAACAACACACGATGAATATTCACAATGTATTTTTAAAGTCATTTATTTGCTTGTCATTTTCCAGACAGTGAACACTGATAGAGCATGTCGCTTGGAAGGAACATAAACAGTGACATGACAAAACGAGAAAAAAATGTTAACGCTTCACACAACTGTTTACGCTGAAGGATATATTAAAAAAATATTGGCGTTTTCGGTTTGGAAGTATCTTTGATCAGCTGATAATATTTATCTGCAAAATCTTAGCAGACAGTTTGGCAGACATGAGATATGCCGTATAACTAGACCCATGACTCATAGCTATGGCTGATGTTTTGAAATCAACATTTGGGATTTTTCCCATCGGTATAGATGCTCCCTCAGATACGATCAAAAGAACGTCAACCATGCAGCAACTAAAATCCAGTTTAATATCTTTTCTTTAATTTTCCAGAAAGTAAATTTACCTGACTCAATGTGCTGTATTAGTGTATGGATATGAAAGATATGAAAATCTTTCTTGTCAACTGCTCATCTATTGAAAGTTGTGAACAGTTTCTTTTGTCTCTATCATTATAGGCCATACATTCAACTATTCATCCTCGACCAGGCTAAGCTCTGACATCCTGTTGAGATTCTTTCTTGTACATCTTGTTCTTTGTTCATCGTTTTAAAATACCGCTGATGGTGTGTGGTATGAACTCGCTTTCCAATACACTCGCTATTCTGTTTGCGTACCATCGGTGGTCTGTGGTACCGACTCTCCCTTCTCACTCTCCTGCTTATGTACTATCGGTGGGTCTGTGGTACCGTCTCTTGCCTCTCACTCTCCTGCTTGCGTACCATCAGTGGTCTGTGGTACCGTCTGTCGCTGCTCATTCTCTTGCTTCTGTACAATTGCTGGCCTGTGTAGTTCCGTCTCTCGCGTCTGACTATCCTGCTTACGTACCATCGGTGCCGCTGGTTTCTGTTGGCCCGCTTCATCTTCTGTTCAAGTCGCTCCCTGTGGACTCCTCGGTGTTCCTCATTGGCTTTCTCTTTCTTCACAACGGCTTGACGCTGTTTTGCGGAAACAAATGCGAGCTTTCCTCTTCACCCAAGACAGCTTATGCCTTCTCAGAGCTCCTGCCGTTGTCATCCTGTTGTTAAGGTTTTCCCTGATCTTCTCCCGCTCTTGTTTTAGCTCGATCGGCTCCAAAAGCCGATGTTTACTCGAAGAATATGGATTACCATCCAAAGACAGCTAAAAAGCGACATTGCCGTTAGAGTTTTCTCTAAGCGTCTCGCATTTCAAGAGACTTTCTTCCTTCAGCTCTTTATAAGAGTTTTCTGCAGTCCTCCTCCTGTGGGGCTCCCCGAGAGCAGGCTGAAGTGACAGGGGTAGATGAATGGTCTGGACCAAGGTGACGGCCCAGTCTTCGTGGACAATGGAGCAACCCTTCTGTTCTTCCTTCGAGGCCGTACGCAACCCATGTTGTATGCAGGTTATACGATAATGTAAATCTTGCTTCCATTACGCTTTTTTATTTACTGTTGTGAATGTGTAATAAATTGCAGACACACCTTATCAACAAAGCGCGTGCTGTGGTTGTCCTCGTCACGTGAGTCGTATTGACCAATCAATCACATGTCTTAAGTGGAAAGCTTGTGTGACGTAAAGCAATAGCCGGGTTAACCAACTCGTAAACGACCTACGAGTAACGAGTGACGTCACCGTTATTTGTGTGTGACGTCACGCTTGGCAACTCTAAGTTGTGCCGTCTACTCGGTTTTTACAATCTAAGCGGTATTTACTCGTTATGAATTTCCGAGTCAATATTTAGCAGTTTTATCTCTTTAAATGTGAAATAAAAATGGGAACGTTCTACTCCTGAACCATTAATCTATCGTAATTACATATTTTGTTTGCAAAAAGTAGAAATTAAGCCAAGAAAAAGTTATTAGTCACGTGCATGTGTTTCATGCCTACGATTAGCCTACTGTACTGGGCTGCCGCTTCATAGGCCCATGCAACTTTACTCCCGTGTTCTAAACACACAAACAGCCTATTTATTTAAGGTTCCAACTTGTTTTACACGAGCAGCTTAACAGCTTTCTGTCGCACCCACCCGAGTTCACCTGTCAGACCCGCACGTGTCGTACTCGTAGCTCGATGATGAGTTGCTTAACCTATCTAATGGGGACCCGTCAAACGAACCGCAGCAGCGCCTTGACGTCATTTGGTTGACGCCGATTGTTCCTTTCCCGGCTCGTCATAATGACGTCATATCAAAGACAGTGCGACGTCACAGTAGAACCCGATACTTTGTAACATTGCAGAAGCTGTGCTACAATGAATTTCTGACAAAACAATGGCTCAAGGTCCTCCTTAATACCAGCGCCACTTAAAAAATATCCCGCCTTCCCATTAGAGCGCTGTCGTATGAGTGAAATATTCTTGAGTACGGCGAAAAACACCAATCAAATAAATAAATAGCGCGTCCCATGGTCATAAATGCAACGTGGCAATGGGGAGTATAAATTTGCGGACAACGTCAGAATGGATAGAGCCACCATACCTGTTAAACCAGCACCCAGCCTCAGTCGAGATTTCGAGCCTTTCTATACGAGCCGAAGACATGACAAAGACGCATTTTAAAATAAAAGTAATCCTACTCCCTTCGCCAGGTTTTTTCCTCGAGAGCTATCTTAATCTCGTCTTTAGGAGTTCTCGCGAGAATGCGATTGGACAAAGGCGCATTTCCATTTTCAAAATGCCATTGCCGGGTCTCCTGAACGGCACAGCTTTCATCACGACGTCACAAAAGGATTAAACATTTGTAATAAATGTCTGGGCTGTCCGCCTGTTACCCGGCAACTTGCGACAATATTGATTTATTTACTTGATTGGTGTTCTACACCGTACTCAAGAATATTTCACTTATGCGACGACGACCAGCATTATGGTGGAAGGAAACCCACGACCACCCGCAGGTTGCTGGCGGACCCAACAATATTAATTGTGACTGGCCAACTGGGTGTTCCTCATTGACAGTTCGGAAAGGTCTCTTAATGAATAACCTCAAGTTCCCATAATACCTCAGTACCGTTATCTATTCTCAGTAACTTCAGTGAAGTTATATATAGAGAGAGACTATAGTCAGACCCATAGTAGCACAGGAACTCATATGTAACACCAGGGCATATTTAAATTCGTGGTAGGCCTGCCAGCAACCAGTTTCTCCCCGGTAGGCCTACTGCCCGGTTTCCATTGACCATAATACTTGCCACTGTGGTATTACAAGTAAAATATTCCTGAGTACGACGTTAAACACCAATCAGATAAATATATACATAAATAGATAATATATACATGAATTCGCATTACTCTTTTGTCATGACCATGCAGTTCATGGAATAAAGGCCTCATTTTTGTCATTGGTTCTCAGAAGGACACACTTGTTGGAACGCTTTTGCTTACAGAATATAGCATACAAAGTAGTCTCCCTTCTATTGGTATCCATGTCAGGGATTGAAAGAATAATTACGGCTTAACGCTACATCTGCAATATTTCACCCATATCGTGGCGATCAATGGTAAGCAGGAATTTTTCGTACATAATTATATACATCTATTCAATATATGACTCGCAGGTAGATGTAAACATGTAGCGGAGAGCTGTTAGTGTAGGCCTAATTCGAGAGGTATGCCTATATAAGCTATAGGCCTTTATATATAGTCGTACACATTATTGTGGCAAAAATGTATATCCACATAATTCTGTGTACTAGTAGTAAAAAATTGGTGTACGTTGTGTAATACATCCACGATGACTTATCAGTGATACACCATTTTCGTACCACTGATACACATGCACTGTGGGTGTGGAGATTTGTACTCTGTTCTTTTACAAAGTATTTGATTTATTTATTTATTTGATTCGTGTTTTACACCGTACTCAATAATATTTCATTTATACGACGGCGGCCAGCACTACGGTGGAATTAGGCCTAAAGCCCGGTGGAAATAAACAGCCATTTGCAGGTTACTGGCAGACCTTCCCACGTAGGACCGGAGAGGAAGCCAGCATGAACTGGACTTGAGCTCAAAGCGACCGCATTAGTTTTTACAGAATATGCTTGGGTTTTACGTCGTGCTTAACAAAATTTCAGTCATATGACGGCGTGGAGTCATAAGAACGTATATATACCGTATCTTCTTCTGGCAGGGCGAGTTCATGCCGATAAATTGCTGCCGCCAGGCACTGAAACATCATGCCGAAGACACCACACAAGACATGCCACCCAGGCATATTATACTGGGCGGACCAGTCCTGTTTCCTTGCTCTAACCTCTCAGCGCTGAGGGCCAATTAAGCGAGGCAGCAACAAGTATAATTTTTGAAGTCTTTGATATAACCTGACCCGGCTTAGATCCCCGGTCTCCCGACCTCGAGGCGGACGCTTTAACCTGCAGGCCATATTGATAGTTACATACTGACACGCTGTCCTTATGATTCCCATACACATGTATATATAGGAAATCGATCTCGGGTTTTTATGTCTTATTAGACATTCTCTATGATATTGTATGCCTACATATAGGCCAATCAGTATTCAGCTGGACTTAAGTCTCCGCTAGCCAATAGATCCTATACATGTAGCGTATATACACAAGGTTAAGGCATGGAAGTTTTTTACCTCCATGGCTCGCGTAACGTTTTCACAGCATACCTTACATAACTTATATTGGATCCCTGAAGCCTGGTCCCAGTGAATTTTGTTTCATTGTGATCATGGCAACACAGCATGATCTAAGCACCAAATCCGACATTCAGGAGTAGGCACACTTCGTGATCATAACATGAACAGTTAGGATAAAACCGTAAATGAGGAAAATTGACAAAAGATTTCTCCGGTTTTACTCTAGGTGTATATGTTGTAGACCTAGTCTCTGATACGGACCGGGAAAATGGGCGTGTCCACTGTTTAAAGATTGTTAGATGGCAGTTGCAAATGAATAATAATGTTACAAAATCCTCTGCAGACAGTAATCAATATGGTTAACCGTGAACTCTACTTCGTCCCAACATGTATATATAGGCCTATACAGCTCTATGAGATTTAGGAACAGTCAGAGCTTTGCGTGTAACTTCTGACAGCAAGGTGAACTTCGATTGTAAGAACTTTTCTGATTGGATGTTACCATCCTGACTAATGTCACGTGATATAAACACCGTTCACCCGGCGTCAAGCATGATCGATCAAAAAATGCAGACGAACGTTGACATATAGAATGTACGGCGTAATCTCGGATATATTCACAGCAACTGTGTTAAAAGGTAAGTAAAGTTAGATCAGTAGTTGTTAAGGAACTGTAAATTCAGACTGACACGTGTGTCTAGCTTCGGTTAAATCTGATAAACGACAAAAGATCGGGGCAAAAGTCGTGATGTGTAGTTACTCCGACCCACTTGGTCAGATTTGTACAGTGCGGATGTCCTCGAAACCTTCAACCATTATATATTTTTTTAAGTTTTCTGTTTGTGCTTGTGTGAACAGTTATGTAGTACCCGAGGTTACTATTCCCGAAGTTAACCATTTTATCCATTTTAGCCATTAACGGTTTGTAGCACAGTTAGATATGCCTGTGTTTAAAAAAAAAGAAGAAGAGCACGTGCATTTCCAGGATATGTCAAGTCATAGTATGTCGAGCATGTCTTTCAAAATCGCCTGATCCAGGCAGTTGCCATTTGACAAATGCACTAGCAATAGGCCTATATATATACATGTAGCTTTACACACAGACAAGTGGTAGACCTGTGATACCTGTGCATTACAACCTGTATGAACCCAGGAGTTCTGAGAGTGCATAATTGATTTGCTCTTGAGGAGCTGTCAATCTTTCACAATGATTGTCACAACTACGGTACTGCTACCAGAACATACATGTACATGTACTGCGACACATGAAATATATCTCAGTTGGCAAAAGGGAGTTACCGTGTTCTGTACCTACAATAAACATATTTGGTACATGTGTAGTATTGGGTATGTTAGATATACGTTTGTGATGAGTTGATCACATTTGATTTGCACGTAATACAATTAAGTTAAACTTAATACAATGTCTGATTTTTTACTTGTACACGCACAGGAATGTTTTAAGACCTGCATACATTACCTCAGTGCCGGTAAACTTAGAATACATTAGCCTGAGATTGCTCAGATGTTGGAATTTGCATTAGAAATGGCAGGATGACCAGCATCGCTCTAACCCTGACCCTATTACAGAGAATTTAGTGTCGCTGGTAACCACTTCATTTCTAATGCAAATTCCAATGTCTGGGCTATCTTGGACTAAGAATACATTTACCCTATTCTTCAAATTTCTCGGAGAGATATTTATAGTACAACAGAAGGAAAACAACAAGCTTTTGGGAGGGAGGGGGAAGTAAAGATATGTTAGTCATTCGAAAGAAAAACCATGTGAGAAAGAGGAATGTGTGTAATCCTGTTAAAAAATTCACATATACATGTACTTCAACCAAAAATTGCAGAACAAATTGTCCAAAAAACAGAAAAATTAGGGTTATACATGTATTAAGATTTGAAAAATTTTATGATCTTAATTGGTTGATTAACTGTTTTAATCTCTTTGCCTCTAATGGGATAAGTACATGTACTACTTCTTGTTCATATTACTGATATGTTTGTCCAATACCAGTACTCAGAAAATGTGACATGATTCCTATGTTGAGTATGTCATCAGTTAAAAAACAATCAGATAAGTATAAAATTTTACATACTATTGTAAAATCCCATTAAAATGAAGACTTTTTTTATTTTTATTTTTATTTTCTTTTTTTTTTTTGTTGGCTTCAAAGCTTATACATCTCTTCATGAGAGAACATACACAAACATACATAAACTCACGTTTACCATTTATTTTAAAAAGTTGGCACCATTAAATGAGCCGTACCTTCTTCATTTCTCATAGGTGAATCTAGATACCAGCTTGTCTAAATCTTTAAATGCATGTTAAAGACATAGTTACACTAATTTACGTCTTTCTTTTGAAATACATTGAAAATGTAATGGTATCTGTCAAGTTATGTGATTTTGCATAATGCATGTAGATAAAGGATGTATAGCCACCTGTTTATGGTTAGTGTTAAACATGTATGTGCAAGTCTCAAAATGTCAGATTGGATAGTGGTGGTTATTGTATCGAGCAGATATAATATTTAAATAATGATTCTTAATAAATTTATGTATATATACATGTACATCAGTCATAGTCTACACTAGAAAGCAGCACGGCAGAATCACTGCATATTACATGTAGCCTGGCAGGGGTCAAAATTTCACACTCTTCAGAGTTATCACCCCGATAAAAACTGAGGTCATCCTGTATGAGTAACTGGTGTGAAATATGAGATTCCATTTATATCATTGTAAAACAACACAGAAGTGTTCAAAAATAAAAATGCAACAAATGCCCGTATTTTAAGATTATAAATGTTTGCATGGCTGAATGCCATCTCTGTAATGACCTGGGTTGAATTTGAGGTCATCGTTATGATTTGGAGCTCTGAAACGAGTGAATGACCAAATATTTTTGCCCACTGCAAAAAAAAACTTATATGAGATAAGTTGAATAAGTTGAATATATTTTGACATAATTAATGTTGTTTGTTTCAGAAAAACTGGTGTCTCTTATTTACAGATGTCATTTGGAATTTGACAGAACCTGTGTTCACATGAATTAACCATGAGAAGACATAAACGTTATAAAGTTACATAAGCTTTGAGAATTACAGGATGGAAGTTTCAAAGTATAATTCCTATAGAGAAATGAGGCAAAATGGTGCCTTTGTTTTTCGTTTGAATGAAAATGGCCAGGGCCCTGATCTTGTGAGGCAGGTGTTTCTGGAGCGAGGCTGGGTGGAGTTTGAAGATGAACAGGAAGACAATGACTGGAATTTGTTCTGGAGAACGTCACGCTTTCGGACTGGAGATTATGATCTCATTATGCCATGGCAGAGACTCAATCACTTCCCCAAGTCTGTGTCCATAACCAAAAAGGATTGCTTGGCAAGAAACCTGAAACGCATGAAAGGCATTTATGGAAATGGCATCTACAATTTCAGCCCAGTCGCTTTCAATTTGCCCAACGATTACACAAAGTTTGTGTCTGAGTATACCAGGCTACGTCAAGTGGAAGATCCCAAAACGGTTCTGTGGATTTGTAAGCCAGCAGATCTGTCGAGGGGAAGAGGAATCTTTCTGTTCAGAGATCTGGCTAATCTCCAGTATGACTGCTCTGCTGTTGTCCAAAGATACATTGCCAACCCCATGTTAATAGGAGGCTACAAATTTGATCTCAGGATATATGTGCTTGTGCCATGTTTTCAGCCTATCGCCATCTACATATACCAAGAGGGCTTAGTACGATTCAGCACGGAGAAGTTTGACCTGGAGGCATTAAACAATATTTTCTCTCATCTGACAAACACTTCCATAAATAAACACAGCCCAGAGTATACAGCTGACAAAGAACGGGTTGGTCCTGGCTGCAAATGGACATTGACACAACTACGACACTATTTCCACCAGAACAACATTGATGACCGAATGTTGTTTGCTAGGATTACCAATATTGTGATCCTTACCCTCATCATGCAAGCTCCACAGGTTCCTAAAGTAAACAACTGTTTTGAACTCTATGGGTTTGACATTATCATTGATGAAAATCTCAAACCCTGGCTCCTAGAAGTAAACTTCAGTCCAGCTCTTGGCATGGACTGTCAAGCAGATTCCATTGTAAAGAAACCTTTAATTCATGATCTGCTGGACCTAATGAGGTTTAAAGAATCTGACAAGGAAAGGGGAGAGTCTTTGGCAATAAACTGCCAAAGTCCAACCAGAAACAAGTGCAATAACTCTGTGTATGCAAGAAGACAATCTTTGGCAAGTCGACAAAGAACCGCAAGTTTTAACAATTTCAGCAAGGCTAACTTGGCAAAGTTTGGAGGAAGCAATCTGTCTATTAATTCCCACAACAAAACTTCATATTGTTATGAGTGTGAGGAAGAGAACAGTGATGGTGAACCAGCTGTAACTAACCCAAGGCCAATTGCAGGTGGTGGCCTGCCTATAATCAAGGACAGGGGGGACATAAAACAACAGACTAGCGACAGTTCAGGGTTTTCAAGTGCCAGCAGTCACAGCAGTGATCATCAGGAACATGAGATGAAAACACAGCACAGAGGATCAGCAAGGCCCAAGTCACCTGCAGCTGTAGGTAGGAAACAAAGTAAGGAGAACCTTGGTGCAACTCCAAGAAATCAGAAATCCAGGGAAGATACTAAACCCAGAACCATTAAGAATACCAAGGTGAAACATGAGTCAAAACTATCTCTGAACTCTGATAGTGCTTTGTCTTTTGAATCTGACCAATGCCCCAGTGCCACAAATGCTGATGTGTCCACAGTCAAACAGAAGCCACCTTCTAAAAGGAAAAACATCCAACAGGCAGCATTCTCTGGGTCTCAGACTGACAGAACTTGTAGGTCCAAGCCCATTTTCCTTCTTTCCGTGAAACCTTCTGCCTCTTCTACTGGCCTACACGACATGTGGTCAACTGGATCATCAAGACAGCTAGGCATGAAATCATGTGTGAGCATGGAAAACTTGAGTTCATCTGGATTTGTCCAAAGATCATATCCGAGTAGCAGGCCTAATGCAGTTACACCACTGCTGGGCAGGAATTTAAACAGGTCTTCTTTTCCTAACGGTGATGGTCATTCATTTGGCCTTCATCCTGGAAGCTCTTCATACAAGGTCGGAAGGCAGCAGCATATTGCAAAATCTTCTCTTTCTGCCACAAAGTCGCCCCCTAAAAGTGGACCACCATTGCAAGTGGGCAACTACTTTCTGGTTTTTCCTGTCAATGAAGGTATGCTGAAAGCTTCCAAACCAGTGCTAGATGTTCGGCTTGCCATACAAGAATCTCAAAAAATGCTTAAGAAGTCATTGTTAGAGATACGCACTGGAGGTCCTTCCAAGCCCAGGTCAGCTCTAGAATCTGCAGATATACCTGACCGACTTTGGGCACCACTACGATTTCCAGAAACAGAGGTTTAGAGACTGGTTTCTGTCACACATACAGGTGAGCTTAAGTAGAAGTTTGTGGATTTACTTGATTACTTTATCCAGTGCTGGGGCCTTTATCATTGAGGGGGTTAGCATGCTAGTGCAGTGTAATGACCTAGGTGCCTCTGACCAATGCACATACTGGCCTCCTCTCGCCATATGTGGGAAAGTCTGCAAGCAACCTGCGGAAGGCCGTGCCTTTCCCCCGGGCTCTGACAGGTTACCTTGCACTGTAATGCCAGCCACCGTTGGATAAATGAAATGTTCTCGAGTTCTGTGTAAAACTCCAATAAAAATAAATAATACCATGATAAAAAGTTTCCACTTATATGGCGGTGGCCGGGTTTATTGGTGGATGGAACTGGAGTGATCAGATTAAACCTGAGCTCACCTAAATGCCACGTGCCAGGCAAAACCTCCTGATTTGTGCTGTTGTCTTGTGCACAAGAAAATTTTAAAATTAATGACCTTTCATTTTGCTTTGACTACTGGAACTTCCTTTGGAAAGTACACTGTCTCCTTTGTTGATGGTTTATGTAGGTATGGTGCTTTTTCAGTAGTGTTGTTAATGTGTTACACAGTGTGTTTTGCTGTGGAATTTATACAGGAGTGTTGTCATGTACATGGTGGTTTCCTCCCATAAGCGTGATAAACCAGACACCTGTCGTGTACTGATTGTCATACTGTCCTGTAAAAGTATGTTAACATTTCTGGTGCGCAAATGACCAAACTAAGTGTAGCTGCACCCATTCTCAGACTTTGGTTTTGCGAAAATGAACTTGTGCTTATACATGTACATTGCTCTGCCCAGTATGTTTGTCAGAGCTGACAAACATTAATAGATTCGGTGCTCTGACAGACAGAGAAGCTGTCATGCTATTGAATTGCTTCTAATGGAGCGTATAATGATGTTATTAAAAGTAGTAAGGGCCTCTGCAAGCTCGATCTCTCCACTCTGTATAACAGTCACAGGATAGTGGACAGAAATGGGCACTCACATGCTGAGTTTAATTTACATGAACATCAGTGTGAAAGAGCATTTTGTCCACATGCATTTGCATGAAGTTCAGATGAAATACAACCAACAGTCTAAAAGCTTCTACTGACCTTTATTTTGGTGACCTATTTTTTATGTATATGTACCTGCATGAATATACCTTGTCAGAGTACATTGTTGTGCTTACTGTATATGTAAGTTGAATATGTATGTTGAAATATTATAACCTATGATTAGGAACAAAGGATACTGTATGCTATATTAGAGAAAGGAAATAAAAATTAAATGAAAAAATATAAATTTTGAATTCACTTTACATATAACTTGAAAAGACATACATATTTACTTGTTATTAAATTTCTTTGAGAGTGTTATAAAGTATTTAGTGTAGATACAATGTTTCGGAAAAGACTCGCTTTCTTGGCATTTTTTGTTCTTTCTCTGAAAATTCTAAATTTCTTTTTTAAACACATACAATATTCAAGTTGGAAATTTAGCTTGAAAAGGTTCTAGTGAATGTAAAGGTATGCACATAGGCCTAATAAACATGCTATGGCAAGACTCAATAAGTGAATAACAAGATGTTAGCATTATTTGGAAAGGATACTACGAAATTAAATGTATAATTTATTTATTTATTTATTTATTTGATTGGTGTTTTACGCCGCACTCAAAAACATTTTACTTGTACAATGTTGGACAACATCATTTTTTTGAGGAAAACGAGCAGAGCCAGGGGGAAACTCACGACCATTGGCAGACTGCTGGCAGACCTTCCCATGTACAGCACATAGGGAGTCAGCACCTTGTTAAATCATTTACATAGCGATCTACTATGGATGGAAAGTGATATAAATTCATCGGTGTTAATATTAAAGTTTTTATTGAAGCCACCTGGCTTGGACAATAGGCTGATTACATATTCCTGGAGTGTATACCAAATGAGTACATGTGCATGTACACTCTTACAATTATTTGGTAACAAAATGCTTGCTACATGAAAGCTGGTTACTTTGTTTCATTTTAAAGAAAAGTTGATAAAATGTGAAATAACACACACAATATTTGTTTGATTTGTCAATATGACCATTTTTGCGTATAAAAAATAAATCAGTACAGTATAGTTTGCTTAGTCTGCTATAAAAGTACTGGGTACCTGTGCAGGAGATACTGTAAATGACTTAAAATTTTCTCCATCACCAAGATAATCATTTGGCTGATTCGGAGAGTTCAGTGGATCCTTGTGAAAGGTGTTTTAAGATTAATGTGGAGGTTATTATGATACCTTACTGGAAAAATGTTCATTTTTGCACCAGTAGTGACCATTTTATTTACTGTTATTTGTCCCTAAAAATGGACGTTTTCGTCAAAATTTTAGGTCATTTTAATGTACAGTACATGTATCCAAACAATGGTTTTTAAGAGAGTACCATAAAGGGCAAAGGTTAATAACACCTGTAAGGTGGCAATCCCAGCTAATCTCTGAGCTTATCTCAGTTGTGCTTTATGTTCATATGATGGCTACTTGCCAGACCTGTTGCTACATGTCACGCTCAGGGCAATAAGTCCAGACATCCTTAGGCCTTACTAATATACGTAGATTTACTAGTAATAATGCATATTCTACATTGAGATATATATGTAAATATAAAAGTAGATTGCTACTGTTTGTACATATATACATGTACATCTAAATGTTAAGAAATGTTGTTAGAATGCAAGTTACATGCCTGTCCTTCCCCTATTACTCAGGAACATACATGTATATGTTTGTTTACTAGTCCAGGTATTTATATGACTGAAAGTGCATGCACAGTGTATAATCAAAGCTAATGTTGTTATTTGGCACATGTACAATGTATACATATAGTTTTAAAATAAATATATATCTAATGTTTACTGGTTAATGCCCAAAAAATAAAAAATAAAAAGAGAAGAAGAGAAAGACTGTAATTTTTCTAGTGAGCCCTGAGGCACATGTATATAACACATGTACATTCATCTGTAAGGGAATAACATTTGTTTTGTATAAGAACTTCTTTCTTTATTAAAGAGAAAGGCCTCGTAAAAATGAACTTACAGCGAGTGAAAAGAACATTAATAACTGCAGCTGAAAATACCTTCTCTGGCTTTTTTAGATTTTCTTTTCACCAAAATAAACGCAGTCAAATGTTTTGATTGTATGGGTGGGTTTTATGGACCATATTGATGATGTGGTTCACCAGCTATGTCACACAACTTTGTGTACACCTTCGTATTCATCTTTGAATAAAGTTCTTGTGAAGAGTACTCCAGTAATGTTTGCTTGATGTGTATGAAAACACTTATATGACATTCGGTTTCTGCTTTAGGGCCATAGAAAAGCTGGTTTGACACCACTGGTGAACCACATCATCATAATGGTCCATAAAACCCACCATACAATCAAAACATTTGAATGCATTTATTTTGGTGAAAAAAAAAAGTCTAAAAAAATTCAGTGAAGTTATTTTCAGATACAGTTTTTAATCATTTTTTCACTCACCATAAGTTCATTTTTACGAGATCTTTCACTTTCACTTGGAAGTTTCAGACTCGATTCTAAGACCGTTTTCCAACTGATGATATTGCTGTTGTAATTGTCAGTGAACCCATATATTGCTCTGTATGTGTTAATGTATAGGTCTGTTTTCTGTTAAGTACAGAGACCTTTGAACATGCAGTACATCATAGCCTGTGCATGGATAAAAAAGTTAACATTAACCCCATGCAGGTTTGTCATGAGTCTGCAAATTCAGCTGTCCGTGAGGTCGTCATAAATAGCACTCAATTACCTGGCTTCTCATACTATTGTGTATAAATCAGAACTCGAGTAGAGCATTAGAGACCAGAGTGGGCTGAGCTTTAACCAATCAGGTATAAACGCAGTCTGTCAGGTGAGCAAACACGGCTCAGTCACTGTGATCAATATCCTCTCTTTATTACACTAATAAAGGCTTAATGTAAGGAAGATCTTAGGGGTTTTAACATCATATATAATCCATCACTGACAGACAGTGCTTTAAATCAACAGTAACTAGTTATTAATAATAAATTGTAAAACATCAATGTGTTTTTCACAGGAGTTTTAAGTTTATTTAATAATTTAATTAAACTACAAATTTAACAATTCACATTATAATTTCACTGATATCAAAAGCAGTTGTGTTAAAACTTTTATACATGTTTTCTTTTTCAGCATTAAAAAGTTATATAGCAATGAATTTGATGTAAATGTTCTCATTGATTTGTATACATACATGTATATGCATGAAATTTCTCTCACGTACATACACTATGTTTACATGCTGGTGTAAATGTGGTTCAGGTTTGGTTTTTTGTATTTTCACAGGAACTTGGACAGCACTTGGCCAAGAACACAGATCTCAAGGTGTTAGGGTATATGCATTGATATCAATTCAGTATATTACAGTATATTTGCATGTACATCAACATGTATTATTTGTATTTACATTTATGTATAGACATAAATTTGAAGCTTGGCTGAATAAGTATGATGTTGTTAATGGGGTTTCTTAAAAGTAAACTGTTAAGTCTTTAAGTTTTTCAAAACCTTTGTCTAAGAGCCTTTCCTGCTACCAGTATTGCTGAAGCTGTGGCTGCTTTCATTGTGAATATCACGTGCAAAATTTTTATATTAAATGTAAATTTCAGTATTTCTTCTATATTGCCTTTAGTTAGTTGACTTACATGCCTCTCTCAGTCATTTCAAAATGTCGCGATTCCCTAGTGGTCTCCTTCATTATCAGGTTTCATAATATGAAACAGTTTAACTGATGTCAGAGACTGTGAGGTTTTGTAATGTTTTATAGCCAGACTACAAACTGTCCACCTATCCAAATTGTGAAAAAGAAAATTACTCCTATTTGGACAACCTGTTTCAAGCACATTTTAAGCACAAATCTCCACCCCTTTTTTTCTGCTGGTATAACATTGCCGCAGAGAGGACTGGCTGGCCTTTCACATTTCTGGCTTAAATTACACCCAAGACAGATCTATGCTATTACATATACATGTAGGGATAAATACATGTGTATGTACTGTGTGTGTATGTGAGCATATATGCAGGCCACATCATGTCCATGGTACCTTTATTAAGTAATGGTTTAGTGTTACACTGAAGATTTTACACTTTGTTGATAGCTGCATCTGGTATTTGTACAATGGCCAGAAATAAGCTTTCAGTGCCAAATTTGCGTAATTAATGTAGATGTAATTTAATGTCTGTAACACCCTTGGTGTTTGTAACAGCTCATTACGTATGTAAAGTCATAGTTGGTTGTGCTAGTTGTTTTCTGTGTGAAGATACATGCATGTATATACCTGTCATTGTGATGATTGTGTTCTTTGATTTGTTTTGACATTTGGCTAATGGTTACAGTGAGCATTGAGTGGGATACTTAATCCATATCTGTGATACACACAATTTTGTACATCTTTACCAACTTCAGTATTAGAATTGTAGAAATGTACAGTAGAAACAGAATGTAATCTTAGTACATAGTTTTTATGCAACAAAAATTGTGATATAAATTTTTGATTAATTTCAAGGGTAATTAGTATTAAGTGTTATGTTCACATCTGTGGAAGTTTAATGGAACAGTAAATTTGAGATTTTAAATTATTTTTCACTGAATTTTATTATCACTCATGTTATCCTTGCACCCATATTATAGAAATGTTGTTATCAAATTTCCATTAGATATTTATTAATATTAAACTCGCTGTCACATATAGAAGTGCTCATATCAGTCTAATGCCTAGATTTTTCAAGTTTTTACTCAATTTTCTATGGTTATGTTTGAGGTAATGTACATGTATTTGTGAATATCAAAAATAACCTTTTTTGGTAACTTTTTTGGACACTGAATAACTTACAGTTTATGCTGTGGTGGGCTTCAAGAACTGTGGTGATATGTTGGAAGCCAGTGAACGTTACACTGATTTTTGTACCTGTGAAACCTAGACAGACAGAGGCAGTAAATTGCTCTATAATTACGTGATTCATGTAAAACCTAGCTTTACTATCAGATGCTGTGATTCTCACTGATTTGCCAAGGCTTACATTTTTTTACAAATCTATCGGTTACCAAAGTGTTTTTTGCATGTTATAATAACAGTGTATGAGTAGTGGAAAGCTGCTCACCACAGTTTGAAGTCTTTGAAGTCTATTACAGGAATTTTGATGGGAAACTGGCAGTAGAATACATTGTCTTCTGTGACACTGCAGTGCTCATATTGTACTACCTAAATGCATGTTGAACACATATACTGATAACTGATGTAATAACGGAAAAACAAGAGATTATTTTGAATCACTGTGTTACCAGCGGGAAGGGGGTTCAGAAGTTCCTCATTGTCAAAGAAAAAATTAAACATTTCTACAGTTACCTGAAAGTAATATAAATATGGCACTTGATCTCAAGATAATTAAATAACCCTCTCTCTTGGATCTGAATACTGATTTGTCATTTTGCTAAGTTTACCCTAAATCCTCAACAATTTCTCCCCATAATTTCAAAACATATAATCCATAGGGTGTTGAAGATTAAAATGTATTTTTTATACAAAGGAACATAGGAAGCGCAAAGAAGTTTCAAAAATAACCTGTTGTGATAATCATCCTCAAACATGCTCTCTGTGTGTAATGGAATATAGACGCTTTTGGGTAATCTGTGTGGTCTTTTCCTCTTATTTTTGGAAAACAAACTGTTAAATATGTTTTTGTGCACTTTGTCAACTTTAAGTTTATTAAATGTAGTTAACATTGAATTGCATACTCAAATGAATAGTTTAATTGTGTGAATTTATGCACAGTCTGTGTGATTGTACTGATCTCACTGGTTGTTTAGTTTACAAACACGATTATATGGTCCAAAGTGGTATAGTGCATGGCTAAACTAGTGCTATATGAGGTAGTAAGCCAGCAGATTGAATTGTTTTGCTGTTGATACAACAAAATATCTACAAATGTTCGGTTATTTGTTGTCTTAAAATATAAAACTAGAACTTTTAAGAAATATTGTTTGTTGTTCTTCTGCACCCGTTGTTTTTGTCATAGACAGTGTTACCAAATTCAATCGCTATGGACATTTTCAGAAAATCTGTACACGGTTGTTTTGCTGAACATCGCTAGTAGGTTGACCTGGCAAGTGGGGCCAGTTTCACGAAACAGTTTTGGGTTTTAGCCTGACACTGTTATACAGACTGAACTCTTTATTATACATGCATCAATCAAATCGGTAAAATTTTGATTTCAGATGTTTTTTGTGTAAAGAATATTATGATCCTGGCCTTTTTGATCCCAAAAGCTTTGAGAAACACGTCCCGAAGAAAAAAAACCCGGAATTTTTGGCAATTTAATTTTGCAAGTAATATATGTACATAAATGCAACATGATTCGGTTCAGTTGGCGTATATGTGTAATTGAGGTAGACCCCACACTCTTCTCTTGAGACATGCCTTGATTGCGAATTAAGATTCTTGTCAGAGAAATCTCTACTGACATGTCGTAATCCCATTCATTAGAAACTTGCGAGCACACTTGGCTTGGAACATATTGAATCGTGAGATCAACATGCTATTTTTGGTGTACCGAACTGGATTTTTAACTATAAAAATGTGTTGAAAACGCTGATCTGATGCAACAGAAATGCAGTCCCAATGTACGATATATAATACTAATTTCCTAAATGTTTTTGTATTCCCCTCTTTCAACAAATATGGTTAATGTTGGTCATTTTCGAGCATTCTTTCATTGTACAGGATTCTCATTCATCTCCCTAAAATATACCCATTGGTCTATGCATAAGCAAGTGGTAATTTTTTACTTTTTAATAGGTCTTTGGAGATTCGTGTTGAACGAAATTGACCCTTACGATTGTCACTATTGACCTGAAATAACCCTAGTGGTCGACGGCTGGCATACGATTTTCGAAGGGTTAATCCAAGTACACAAAGAGACCTACGTGACATGGCTTTGTGTACTGTGTGTAAACATGTATATACGTGTAACCAATATCCGTGGCCCTGTACCAACTAACCACTGAACCGGTGAATCCTTATCCACTACATGTACCTCCTGACATGTGTATCACGACCGTGTGAAATTAACCCGAGGAATAATTCATGACATGTCCCGACCGTCTTCTGTGGCAAAACGCAATATACCAAAGGAACCTTCGATCTGGCAATGTCTTGGGAGGTACACATTTGTCTGAGACGCCGTCGACTTAGGCAATCAACCATCGACACCGGCAATGTAAATTATAAATGAACAGTCGTATATATATATATATATATATATAACAGCACTCAGTAATTAGTGCTCCTCCCTCATACAATCCGTGTTACATTAGGGATTAATGTCCATTCTACTTTCATTAAGTTCCATCAGCTTGGAGATATATGCCAGTCAAACATGCAAAGTCTGTCACTGGATAACTGCATAGTTAAACAACGAGAATTTCCGAAAGGACTAACCCCATGGATTTAACAGGCTGACCAATTTTATTTCAGCACATGGGCTATAGTCTTCTGTCCGACTTTAACTGGCTTAATATTACGTACCGCTTTATCCCTATAAACATTTATTTGTATATGAATCTGCTTTTGAGTTTAACCATTCATTATAAGTACAGCATTTTATGTCATGCATACGACGGCGTTGTCTCCTTGAAGCAGAAGTATTCCCGAGTCGTCATACGCCTAGAGGTGGTTAAACGCATCTCCCACATAGACCTACCCCCGATTGCATGCAGAAGCGTTTTCCCATAGCCTGATTCTACTAATGGAAATGTAAGGGGTGGATGGCACTCATGTTGTTTGAATGGTCTTATGTTAACTTTGCTGGAGATTATTTGCCTCCCATCAGTATAGGCCTATATAGGACATGCATCTACACGTAGGAAATTATCAAGTTTGTCATGTTTCACTTGTCACCATGAGGTCGATCAGTTGATTAGGTATAAAACCACTGAAAAATAGCATTACTGTTTATGTAGTAATTTCACAAAGAACACCCACCCCAAACTGTATTCCCTAATTTTTGTTGGCCCAAATGACCCAAATAACTAGATGCCTGGCGTACAACATATCCAAATATCGTCAGGAGTTGACCACCATTTTCTCAAAATAAATTAGCTGGAAAGCAGATACTAGCGTCCTATCGCAATAGAAACAGGATGTAGGGGACACTTGCTCATTGGATAATATTTTTCTCTGTTTCATTGTAGCCACAAATAATTGACTTTTTCTCAACCATTATTTTTCATAGTTTATACCTACAAAATTACCTGGCAGTACTTCAACACACTTCAGAGATAGAGCCAATCCCTACCCCTCCCTACCCTTTTCTGTGCGCCTGAATGTTTTATACCTTTGGGCTGAACTCTCATCACAGAGTAGTTAAGTTATCTCTATACCCATGAAATCAGTCGTTGCTAAGAAGTCTTAAATATATAAAGTGTCAAAACCCAAGGAAATAAATGAATAAAACAAAGCCTGTATTCGTCATATTTGTATAGGATACTAGGCACGTACGTCATGACCGTAATTAAGACATCAAGTATATGTGGTACATTCAGGAGAGTGACTAAACATGTACTATGCATTTAAAATCAGTGAAATGTGCGATGAACTAAATACGAGTGACCAATACAACATCATACTTATATTTAAACCATTCACGCCTTTCGTCTCTTTTAAGGATTTACATGTGGGTGTGTATATAAATAGATTAATAACAGAAAATAATGTTAAAAACATTGAAAATTTAATCTTAATATTTCGGTTACATGCCCAAATGTGTTTAACAGCCAAAAATGATGTCACAATAACCCGACACACTCGGGGTCCCCATCCCCACCCCCCGGAAACACTCGAGAGAGCCTAATCACATTCGTGAGAGGTTTCAGGATCATTACGCTGCGCTGGGTAAGCGGGTATAATCAACCCAGTCACTTTCGGGATTCCTAGAAGAAACATTATGCAATATGATGACTGTTCTATAATGCATTGCACATGATTGAATTTGGCACTGAAACTATCAGCATTTGTGAGGCCTCCGTGGTCGAGGGAGTTATCGCGTCAGCACGGTGCAGTGACCCAGGTGTCTCTAACCAGTGCGGTCGCTGTGAGTTCAAGTCCAGCTCATACTGGCTTCCTCTCAGGCCATACGTGGGAAGGTCTGCCAGCAACTTGCGGATGGTCGTGGGTTTCCGCCTGGCTCTGCAATGTTTTCGTCCCACCATAATACTGGCCCTCGTCGTATAAGTGAAATATTCTTGAGTACGGCGTAAAACACCATGCTATCAAATAAATAAATCAGCATTTTCTTTTTGGAAAGCATTATAACACAAACTGTGGAGGACTATCAGGTAACGGGTATTACATTCAATGCTTTTATTAGTGCTTATAGACAAACAAAGTCGGCATATGATCTACGAGGAACATGAATTGCACATTAAAAGTCAAATACATCGATATCGGAGTGCATCAAAGTAGCCGATTATATGCTCTAACAAAGAGCAATCCTTGTACTCTGTTTTATTTACTGAGCCACGGTAATACAAATGCTCAACTTTAAAATCTGCATCAAGCAGACTGCAGAGACAGGTGTCTTGGTGACAGATGTTGTTTTTTAGGAACACCGTTAAGTATACATGTCTTCGACAGCATTGCCACACAAGGAAGACAACATTATCTTAGTTTGTAGGGTTTAACGTCAAAAACCAAGTGGTCATTGAATAATTGAGCGAAATCGATCAGCTAACCAAGCATCCATCTATAATTATACCTGATTGTGTAATTCTATAGGTGTTGGTCACTAGTTGAGACTTTCATTGATCCTTGTATTCAAAGTTTAAAAAATATATTGAAAAGAAATGAAATAAGTATATGAATATTGGGGAGAGAGGGTTGGTTAAGGGGGCAAATGTCTAGGGAGAAATTAAGAGAATAAGAAGCTCAGCAGAACTATAAGTACACTGCCATTGGCTGGATCAGTATATTCCTCGATGCTTAAAAGAACAGACCACGTTTACCCAAAGTATGCATAATCTAAAATGCCATTTCGTGCTGATCCCAAATATGGTTTCTTATTTTTGGCATTTTTTTTTAAACGGATTAAAAAGAAAATAAAATTGCGGTGCTGCGGCAGATTTTTGGGACCATATTGAAGCACAGTGACGTCACAGTTTCTTTTTGACTGCTAAACATCCTCTGGTTGATGTATGTCTAGGGTTTACGTGAATATATGTATAGTACAACTATACCTGTCTTTACTGTGAAAATATAACAGTTACAACAGAATGTTTAGCGCAAAAAATGAATCTGTGAAGTCAGTGTGCTTCTGCCTGTTCAATATGGCCTAAAAGGTCACACCTAGGTAACACCTACATCTCTATTTCCATTTTAATCACTATACAAAAATGTTAAGAAATAATGAAGACCATATTTGAAATCCGTACGAATTGACCTTTTCTATGATGCATACTTTGTGTAAATGTGGCGTTTTCTTTTAAATTAATTTATTTATTTGATTGGTGTATCACGTCGTGCCTTAGGATATTTCACTTATACATCGGCGTCCAGCAGGTTGCCGCTGAAGATCTTCCAACGTACGTCCGAAGAGCCATGCGTGCTGAATTACGCCAATCTAAACCAAGTGCCCAGTTTGCACATTCGATCATTCTGCCGCAACAGAAGTACCATACGGAATATTTTATACTGACCAAAACACAAAGACTTCGGATTTTGAAAGGTTGTGATTGAGGAAGCTTATTGTAAACGCATTTGTAATGGTTTTCATGTGGAGCGTGACAAATCTATTTTCACCCCACATATATCAGTATTGTGATGGACTGTCAAACAAAAATACCATATAAGGTACAGTATATAGTCACGTACAGGTCTATTCAGGCCGCAAGAAGTGCGATATCCAGAGACACGTTGAATCATCGACTGATTGTGATGAAACTACATACAAGTTACTCACATATCGTGCAGATGAACCGTGATATATTATATTAGAGTGTAAATTTGAAAAAAGAAATACACAGAAATCACACTGTGTGTGATTTCTGTTTTTTTGTAAAAAATAGCCTATAATAATAGCTCTTTTCGTATTTAATCAAACATAAAGTGTCATAAGCATGAATTATTGCTTTTTTCCTGTCAGTAAATTTTGCTGCAATGGTAATGTCTGACCTTTTTTTAAATAATAATTTGGATACGCAAGGTGATTTTTTTTTTGCTCTCTGTGTACTATACATCAGTTAATAAACATATACGTACGTTTTCAAACTGGTAATTATAGGGTGTCAAAACCCAAGCAGTCTTTAAGAATTCATTGAGTGGGGATGGGGCGGGGGGGGGAGGGCAACTGATTCAGGTGTTACGAGCCTTTTAGGAGTTGATTTGAAATTTATCATAGAGTTGAATTTCTGGCGTTATATTGAAGATTACAGTTTATAATCCTACAGTTTGAATAATGTATTAAGAATCCAAACATTTAAATAAGCCTATATATAAATGAAACCATTTGTGTCTAATTTTATGGGGATATTTTTCAATGCTGAAATGACAACATACCATTTCAGTTTCCCATTGTCTCACCTTTTTTGCAATTCCTTACACCTATAATGTTTGCTTGCCGTATAGCGTAGGCTCATAGGGCTTGGTTTAATCGTGTTGATCCTATACTATTTAATATTTATTATTTAAGTTATAAGACTTTACTTACTTACCACTGGTTATTTCAAAATATTTATATATATAATTTCTCCCATATACCAAATTTTGCAAGAAATCACTGTGTGAATTAAAATTGTAATGAATTAAATGGACTGTAGTAATTAATTACTTCTGCCAAATGTAGTCCGCTTCCCGGATCTCACTTAGGTTTTATTTTTCGGTTCGGGTTTTCGTATTGCTTGACTTCCGTTGTGGCGAGATTCTATCTTGTTTACAAACCATGGAAACAGACAAAATGTTTAATTTTATAGCGAATGACTTAATTTTTACATATTTTCTGTGGAATTTTGTTTAAGAAGATGGTATTTGAAATGAGCAGCATATTGTATTTGTTGCCATAAATGAAGGAGGCTCACAAACAGCGCTCAAAACGACGTCGAACCGACGATGAGTTCGCCACTGTCAAGTTTGAAAAAGAACCACAAATCACCTTTGGGTCTGGGGCATTTGGCGATGAGGTATAATTGGTGAAAAGCAGATCTAAAATGTGGTATTGATTTCATCATTGGTGCTCCATAGTCACTGAGTAACTTTGAGTCAATATGTCAAACTTGATTTCTTAAGGACAGCCTTGCTCTTATCAGTCACAAACTGAAATGTATTTTACAGGTCTGCTGCGATGCATAGAATTAAAATGGTAGGCTCAACTTGTTATTGTATAACTTAATACCAGTGGCATGTGTGTCTGAGTATGAAAACATTCTCTTGTCATCAGTGTGACAGTACCTACAGTATCGTAGTAATTCAATACCTATATATCTTTTTGCAGTTCCAGTGATGTTAATAAGCCATCTGTTCCCTTTAGACCGGGATATACAGGTAATTACTTAAACTAGTCTTGATCTGATTTCCATAGCCCTGGACAGGTTGAATTAAAATAAATGTTAAGCATCAGATTTGTCAGAAATAGTTCTCATCATCCCCATCCCGTTCACCCATTCACAAGTAGGCTTCTTTAGTGTTAGGCTCAGTTTACATCCGTTAATTTATATATACTTTTATTGGTTCCAAAAGCGTTTAGAATGTTTCTCTTGGTGTATGACTTACGGAGTCAGAGCTTCTGGGGCTTGTGTGGCCCCTTGACTCTGCAACCTGTTATCGACTGGGATAGTTGATGTCCTTGCCTTTGTCAGTGTTTTTGTTTGAGCTATACTCATTTTTGTACACATGTTTTATTTTGACAGATGATGAGCACAAACTCCTGGATGAAATCACAAGTGGCATGGCAGCCTCTCGCTCTAGAGCTATGAGGGACCCCTTTCTTGGTGGGTTGCCCAAACTGTCAGACTCGTCAGGAGCACGGCCAAATATGTCCAGGGGAAGTAACTCTAGTAGTGTGCAGACTAGTCCAAGGTCAACTACAAACACAAGTATGTAGTAAGGTGGTTATAATACATATATGTATACATACCAGATAATAAAACTACAGAAGGTGTTTGAAGATATAACCATATGTGTTGTGCTGATTATACATTGTATGTAGGCACATGTACCAATATTGTTGATCGGTTACTTGATTTATATTGTGATTTAATGAAGACTGGTTAATGTTAGATGTAGTGGTTAATGTGTTTTTCATTTTGCATTGACAGGCTTATGTACGGAATTTTTTGGTAGATCCTGTGCTGATTTAAGTTTTTGGGAAGAAAATATAACGAAAACACAGTAGATTGACATTGGTATGGAATCAAACAGGAGAAAAGTAAAAATGTACGAGGAAGAGGAAATCAATCTAAGCATCGAAAACAACCAGAGTCAAAAGCCAAAATTTTGTGTGACTGCTTAATTTGTTGCCCATGTGATTGTTTGGGATGACTCTGTTTTTGGACACATTGCAAGCCTGTATAGTAGACAGAATATCACTGTGCACATGTAACTGTGGTATATCATATTTGCCAGAAACTTCTGACCATGAGTTGATGTCCATCATGATGGCCAGACTTGCCCAGCTGGAGCAGAAGGTTCAGCATCAGGCCAAAGATATCTATGATAAGGTACTTACTTATATACCAGTGAAAACACTAAATGTCCTATGAATTCGTCTATGATTAAGTTACTCATTTTTCCTGATTCTGATAGCTTTGCTGATTTTGGAAAGGCGTTCTGAGGTTTGTTAGAAAGGTGGGATGATATCCTCCTTTCAGAACCAAAAACAATATATTATAATATCATTGTGCTTCTAAAAATGGCCTGTTATGGATGAAATCTCAGGTCATTTAAAGCAGGTGGCTGAAAAACAAACAGGTACCAGTACTTGAATAAGAGAATGACACAGAAAGAGTAGGTTCAGTTTTATGTATGTGTACAAAATGAATATGCTGGTGGGGAACTAGGACATACTCACAAGTAGTACACATGTAAATGTCATGCTTTATCTGATTCATGGACATATTGATATGGTGCGTCTAATTTTCTTACACAGCACCACTTAATTTTCAGCACAGACTTTACAATATCAGGAAATATGTTTGAAACATTATCAAACCCCCAAGCAAGTAAACAAATTGTTTATAATGGATTTTTGTTTTCATTTCACATATAAATCTTCTGTACTCTGCAGGATAAGAAAATTCGAATATTAGAAGACAAGGTGAAGATTTTGAATAAAGCTAGAGGTAAGTCAGATTTATTCTGGAAGTGTGTTCATTGCTCTGAACAAGGTAAAATATAATGAATCTTAAATTTAACATCGGCATTAAAATCCTCTTGAACCATGTTTGGTGAGAGTCTATGACGCAAACAAAGGAAAACACAGCATATATTAGTGCATGTACTGACTCTGTAGCATTTGTCTTATTATCATTTTTCAGAATCCGAAAGTCCTGGGAAAACGCAGCATTTACAAGAAAAATGTTTTCTTCTTCAGCAGCAGATTCATGAAATGGAGGTGGGAAAGATAGTATCTGTACACATACACTGACATATGTGTATTCACCAGCTGAATGTTAGGAACTGAACAAACCAGCCATGAATTACTGCATCACCAAAAGTGAATAATGTCTCTTTGCACAGTGATTACAAGATGCAATTGTTTACCAATATACTTAAAACAACACGTAGGCTCATGTGTTCAGAAAACTGTCTAGCGTTGGTTTTGTGTAAGTCAGCATTTTTCAAGATGTTTCATTCACTTAACAAGAGCCATAAGTGATATCATCTCTTTGCAATAGTTTACAGCTGTTGCAAAGCTGCTATTGTTTATTAAGGTTAATGAAATTATTTCTTGGAATTTTTCTATAATACATCTTCATATCATCATCATAACATATTCCCATTCATTGATTCATTTTCTTTCTACATTGTTTACATTCTTCCAAAAACGTATTTGTATTCACTTAAGAAAGCCTCTAGCAACAGACCTGGGAGCTCATCAGTGTAAAAAAATATTACCTCAAGATGCCCAGAGCTCTTTCATGTAAATTTATTCAAAACATCCCATGCATGGTCAAGCATGACATCAAGGTTATCGTTAGGTAGATCTAAATTCCTTCTCACAAATTTTGTGTGTCCCCAGCAATTCTTGGCCGACTACGGGATGGTGTGGGTGGGTGAGCCTACTGACGATGACTCAGATGTCTATCAGGATGACAGCAATGAAGACGAAAATCAGTCCGCCAAAAGTAACCAGGATATATGGAGACCAGGTGAGATACTGTGCCTCTATATTTGGCACTGGCAGATTTGTACATAAGAGCTTTGAATATATGTCAGGTGTAATGGATCTTTCATATGAGATGTATACTTAAATGTAATTAAAGTTTCTAGTTTTTATGCAAACCAATAGTTAATTATTATCAGAATTATATTTCCTTCAGTAAGTTACATGTCATGGTACCGATAATTTAATTCTATTTATTCAATTTATTTGTTATATTTTTTGTTGCTTTGCCTTACATGTGTGTGGGACATCCCAGAATCTTCTGTATTTTGACCCAGGCATAGTGTTGCTCAAAGAAAACCAGTTGATACATTATAAAGCATCCTCCACACTGAAACTGAAAGTTCACAAGGGTTGCTTAGTGCAGTTCTGTCTGATAAATTGTTTATGAAGAGAAAAAGTAAAGAAACTAAAAAGAAAAAAATTCGTGAAATTATGGTCATAAATTTGCACTTGTGACTAAACCAGTCATTTCCCATGGTTTTATATTTTTTGGCAGTTTTGTGTTGTTTGAAGAACGCTAGTCTCCCGCCAGCAAACCATGTAAGCCTGTACCTCACCCATGGGAAAGTTTGTGTGTATCTTGCCAAAGCTCACAGGTTTACTTCAGGCACTGAGATTAATTTTCTTAATTCATGTAACTGACTGCCATGAAAACAATTGAAAAATTCTTTTGTATGGAGTTAAACAATAAATCAATCAAAAATCAGTCAATCTAGATTTAACTCAAAATAAGACTGTGCCAGCAGGAGCGTCTGTGCCAACGACAGACCTGAAGGTGGACTACAATCAACTGATAAAAAATGTCCAAGAGCTGAATGTGTTAGCTGGGGAAGGTGTGGCCAGGGTACAGAGAACTACAGACGGGGCAAGACTTAAGGTAGGTTTATACAGGTTCTTAATGAGGCCATTATTAATTAATTTTTCGTGACCTTCTCATATGTAATATTTCATGCAGAATTATTTAAAACATACACTTTAAATGACTGGGATTGGGCCAGACTTTAGTTTTTGAGCTGTTGAGTATAATACATACAATGTGTATAAACATGTGTCCAGCGGAAGAAATTCTGCTACTTTTTCATCAGTGTATAAAATACATGTACTCTCATCAAGTGTATTAAGTTGTCCTGTGAAATAATTTAGTGCACAGGCAGTTATTAATATGATGTGTGTTATGTATGTGTTCATTGCAGATCCCTGACTCTGTACCTTTAGCCCTCTATGCTAATGGTATAGTGCTGTTTGCTGGTCCATTCCGTCCCTTCACAGACCCGGCCACCCAGCAGTGTGTGAGGGACTTGATGGATGGTTACTTCCCCACAGAGCTTCAAAACAGGTACCCGGAGGGGGTCCCCTTACAGGTAAACAATCTTTGAGTAGCTGAAGAGAGGAAACTTTACAGGAGTCCAAAACTCTCCATGTTCCTGGACAAAGATCTTCAGATTTTAGGAAAACAGCCCTTGAAGCTTATTTTTGAAAAGCCAAAGGCTTGAGACCCAAAATGTCTAGGCTTTACACCGTGAATGTCAGTCCACCAGTTTCAACCCCCATCTGTCCATGATAAGTTTAGAAATTAGTATAGTTTGTGGTCTGTTTTGCGTATTGTCTTGTGCAGTTGATCACATGATTTTCTCAAAATATAAGAGCACTATATATATTATAGTACTATATATATATTATTATAGATATATGGTATATATCTATATATAATAGATTCAGAGATAAGATAATGCATTTATGTATGCATGGATTTTGTCCACAATCATTCATATGATCGACTTCACTCTTGTGAGAGATGTTGCTGAAAACCTTAGGAAGTGCAGTGTTGAGTATTTAAAAACTTTGCTTATTTAAAAAATTTGATGGTTAAAGCATGGTTAATACATGTAGCATGCTCTGTTTTAGTATAATGAGGGCCACATGAACACTATTATGATCTTTGCCTTTTCCCTGCAGATAACAGACAAAAGAGAAGTCTTCTTCAGAGACAAGCGGAATGAGGATGTGTTTAAGGGGTCAGGACAACTGCTGGGTGGAGAAACCAAACCCTCAAGGCTCATACCCAGTAACCTAAACGTGGTGTCACAGGCAGGTAGTGCAGAGAACATCCAGGGGCTGGTGGAAGAGACAGAGTTACCAGGTAGGGGTTAGGGCCATGGTTGTGATTGAGAGGAGTGATGATGTGTTTAAGGGGTCAGAACAACTGCTGAGTGGAGAGACCAGACCTTCACAGCTGATATCTAGTAACCTCACAGCTGATATCTAGTAACCTCATGGCTGATATCTAGTAACCTCACCCTGATATCTAGTGACCTCACCCTGATATCTAGTAACCTCACCCTGATATCTAGTAACCTCACGGCTGATATCTAGTGACCTCACCCTGATATCTAGTAACCTCATGGCTGTTATCTAGTAACCTCACCCTTGTGAAAAATTCTTGAGTAACACCAATCATGTTGATGAATAATTGCATGTAAATCAGCACATACATATAAATATATACAAATGTACTACATCTTCAACGAGGGACCAATGTCATAAAACGTTTTACAGACTTTTTTTCGCTTTAAATAAACACAATGTGTGTTGTAGTGTGATAAGGTAGCATTGACAGAGGAAAATTTACATGCGAAGTTTTATGAAATTGATCCCAGGTCTCTGGTGATGGGTTTATCTGAAAAACATGTGAATAAATATTTATGTTGTTTGTTGTAAGTGGGGATTGTTTATTTTATGGAGGCCGTAATTTAACAGTATAACATTATTAATCACTGAATGGATGATTATTAATTCGCTGGAAGTTACCATTTATAATCTGTAATAATAGCAGTTGCTTATGAGGTAATGATAGCTGATTTGCTGAAAGTTTTTATTGATGATACATAAAAAGCATGCAGTGAAATGAGGATTGTTTATTTGGTAACAGGACCCAAAATGTCTGTGGATCAATTCCTTGGCACATTGCCGTCATCTGTTATCCGTGGTGGGAGAGTGATCGATATCAGGGAGTCCCTCAGACAGGACATACAGGTAGGAGAAACATTGAAATTACTGGTGTCCAGCAAAATTTTCACGTATATAAAGTGTATTCATGTACTTTGATTATACTTTAGGCTTTTATCTCAGTGTTTGTAATCCTGAATAAAAATGGATTTGTGCATATTGTTTCATGAAACTTGGTCAGCTTTGAAATGAAATGAAAACGCCATCAGTTTCTCACTTGGTGTGATATCTTGTGTCGTAATGGTGTAATGCTCCAGACACTGTAAAATATTAGAACATATGTTGCTCATCACGAAGTTAATTCAATATTACCTACACTGCCATCGCATGCTTGTCAATGGATGTAATATACCGGTGGTGCCGTAGTGTCATGTCATTCACTTGTACACGTGTGTATGTTAGTACTTCATTTTGTCTTACTTCCTGCAGCCATCCTCAACTGCCAATGATGTGACGGTAGTAGAAACACAAGTCGTCAAGGATATGAAGAAGCGGTGGGTGCTGTAACACTGGAGCTCTAGCTCTGACAATTGGATTTGATTTAATATGGGTTTAGATGTTTGTTCCTCAGGCTGGTTTACACTTTAATGAAAAGCTTTTCAGTGTGAAAGTAAATTTTTTTTGTCTTTGTTAGGTTGATTTGTTTCATTGCTTGGTGTTTCGCATTCAGTTGGTGTTTAGCATTTCAACCGTATCAGACTTGGGTACCTATGTACAGTCAAAATGTGTACTTGCATGGCTTTTTCTCTTGTGATGAGTGCCAAGAAAGAAGACCCGATATACATATATCAAGATTACCTGTGTGAAAATCTCAGACACTGTCCTGTATGATATTGAACTGCAGAGAAAGTCAGAAAAGTTTATGGAAATACAAGTTTTGGCTGGGTTTTCAAATGGAAAATATCCCTTTGCTTTACAGGTTGGAAATTGACCAGATGAAGCGACCACCGACTCCACGGAACATCACCACACTGAGAATTAAAGCCGAGACAGGGGAGAGAACTTTTGTGTTGAAAATGAAGTTCACGGACACAGTAGCAGACTTGAGGAGATACTTAGATACTCACCGGTTAGTACTATTGGAAGAGTGATTGGTGTCGCTGACTCAGAAGGTTGATTTATTTGATTTATTTATTTGATTGATGTTTTACGCTGTACTCAAGAATATTTCACTTATACGACGGCAGCCAGCATTACGGTGGGAGGAAACCGGGCAGAGCCCGGGGGAAACCCACGACCATCCGCAGGTTGCTGGCAGAACTTCCAATGTACGGCTGGAGAGGAAGCCAGCATGAGCTGGACTTGAACTCACAGCAACCGCATTGATGGGAGGCTTTGGGTCATTGCGCTGCGATAGCGCGTTAACCGACTGAGCCACGGAGGCCTCCAGAAGGTTGAAAAGCTAGCTCTGGACTAATGAGGTTGCAGGTTCAGATCTAGCCCACATTGGCTTCAGTCAGACTGTGTCACTTACCTTGAGAAGTGTAATAGTTTACACTGGTTTCCTGTGCTCATAAACATGGCTATATAAACATCATAGAAACATTGTTGCATATGTGGTTAAACACCAATATGGTGAAATGAAAGAATTCTATAATGTAGCGTTGTTCTGACGATCCTTAAGTACCTATGGAACAAATTGATGCATTAGAGCTGGATCCACATACACACGTGGCTGGCATATTACATGGAGTAAGGCATTGTTACTTAACAACATGTGTATAATATTTTGCACTCCAGGTTCAAAGGCATTAAAAAAGCCTAAAAAAGATTGACTAGCTCATGGTGCAGGATCACATGGAAGGCATCTTCCGTTTGTATTGTCTGAGTTTTCCCTTCAACTTGTATCTTTCATGTATGGGATACCTTTTCCTGTACAGTGGGGATTCAGTCCCAACCTGACTTGGCTATTGTTCTCTTGGTCTGCGCAAGTAATACATTATCAGTTTGCCCACAAGACGTCGTCTGAAATACAGGAATAAACAATAGACTACACTGCTCTTACATGAGTTATCTTTGGCGGTTTGTCTGTTGAATGGTCATGAAATTAAGAATCCTATCAAAGTAATACTTTTATATGTAACTATAGCCAAACACAGCGATACGCATGTGTAACACTGGACCCTTTGCCATTTAACTTCACTGACACTGTGTTTCAGATCACCCGATTCCCCAGCCTATGACATCATGTCTACATTCCCTAGCCGGACCCTGGAGGATGATACTGCCTCATTACACAGCTGTGGCCTGACCCCTAACGCCACCCTACATCTGCGTGTCAGGAGAGGGGTGGGTCAGCCGCAGCCAGGGGAGAAGAGCTCACAATAACAGCACCTGGGCCATCCTAGAGCTCTGTATCAAGGTCTCAGGAGGGAGTGGTTCTCTGTCTGGTGGTGAATCTTATAGCTATGTAAGCTTACAATTTACAACAAACAAATCCCCCAAGTATAACATTGTACTGTCTCTGGATGGTATGATACAATCCCTAAAACATAGTTCATACAACACACAATCCCTGCAATATACAATCACCTGCAGTACACAATCCTTACAACATGCACTCTCTGGGTAGTAACATGCAGTCTCCTACAACACTGATAAGGTAACCCAAGCAGGAGATGACGGATTTCTGGCTGTCTCTTTTTAACTTAAGAAGCATATTGTGCATGTTTATTTATCTTCGAGAGTTTGCTGCATTCGATAAAGAGTAAAATTTGCAATCATTTGAAACCTTGAGTGGTGCATGAAAATATAATGTGTGTTTGACATATACAAGTTTAAACATACATATATATTAAATATTGTTCAATACGGAATGTAGACATGTTGCATTTCCAAAATGTGCAACAAAGTTTCATTCTCATCACTGCGCAGAGCATCTTATATGTGATTCTTGGCTGTAGAACATGTAGCTTATATGTGTATTTTATTTTACGTTAAAAAACACAGATACTTGTACTTTTATATTACTCAGTATATACATGTACTTTTTGATAAAACTTTATGAAGAATTATTCAAATGATCTGTGATGTATTCCCATCCATCCATACATTCATTCCAAAGACGTCTGCAATGGGTTCTACTTTTTATTCCATTCATATTTTCAGTCAAGAGGACTTTTGAAGCAAACTTTTTTGGTGATAAAATGTTCATTATATGTCACATTATCATATCTTGAGCAGCTGGACTCTCACCAGAGTTTTAGTTCGCAAGTTTAGTTTTTTATGACAATGTTTCTTTTAAGGAAACAGTTTTATAGTTTAGAAAAATACATACATATTGTCAAATTTCAGACTGCCACTTTCTTGAAACAAATCCTTTTTTCACCGAGGGGTCTTGTACACACATGAATGATGTTATTCTTGCACTTCGACCATGTTTGATAATTTATTTTAATGTGTCATTGCTGCAGATATGCTGGTACATATGCTTTTGCTACATGTATAAAGTGGCCTATAAATGTAAACAAGGTCATGTCTCTCATTAAGGCATATGACTAAATACGGAAGTAGAGAGATGTGAACTGACAACAAGACAGAAATTTTGTTCATGAGCAAATTTAGCACAATAAACAGTCGCACTCACTAGAATTTATTTATCATGTGTACAAAAGAATCACTGATGACATGAAATGTTACTGCTGACTATTTTGGCAAGAGACATTTATAACTCATGTAAGAAGGAACTGCTGAGCAATAATCTTGTTGGTTGTGGAGTGTGCAATACCAGTCCATTGGGTCTGTCCCTGTTCAGTCGAGTAATCCATGCACATGTATTTATCTGTGCTGTAATATACAAGCTGACTTGCTGGACAGCCACTTTCAGATAAAGTTTTCTATTTGTGGTCTATTTTATGCATACATTTAAAAAAAATTATTTCACTTACAAGGAGATATATTTTTGTGTTGCCCTGTGCTATGTCCTGAAGTGTATCTTGGTTTTATATACATGTATGAACATCTGCATGTAGGAAGTGTGAAATGAAGTAGAAAGTAACCACATTTTAAAGTGTTCATTATGTACATGCGCTTAGTGAAAAGCATGAACTATGTTCTTAAATAAAGATAGGACTCCTCTGTACAAAGACATAATATTTGTTTTTCTCGGTGTTAAAAAAAATGCCACTTTATTATTGCTGAATATTGTTTAACGATGGAAGACGTGCACGTGTCTGTAATTTTACATATATTCCAGAACAGTTAATACCATATTCAAACAGCCATGCTGTGACCTTTTGTGAACTGTCACACCAACAACAAACATCCGTCAGGCCAGTTAAACACGCCTGGAAATAATTTGTAGTGTACAACACCATTGTCAAATATTCAAGCTATCGACAGTGGAAGAGGCAATTTTACTTACCAGCATTTGGCAGTTTTTAAAGATACTATACAAAAGAATTTCTATATTGTGAATTTTGTGAATTGCATGAACTATTGAATATTCAACTATAGGGCGGTCCATTTTCCGAAACTGTCACTCAAGAACAAACACATGGCGTCAATATTGTTCCAAAACGTCAATGGGATGGTGTAAACATTGGTTACATATGTTCAGTCTTTCTGTGACATCAGGACATCACAATTGCTCTCCCTGAGAAACGAATGAAATATGAGTGTGTATTGTGCATGAAGCTTGCCGAGCAAACTTCTACATCCATATATGGTCATACTCATTACTTTTTGTGCATGCATTAACCTTCATAGTTTGGGTTGAATTGGAACGTCTTGGAAAATCAATTTTTTCTTAAAAACAGAAAATCGCAAGATGCCGATGGTGACATTTTCTGACATTTTTTGTACATATGTCGGCTATTGGAGGAAAAATGCAACAGGTTCAACCTGAATTGATTGAACCAAAAATTTGCGATAACGTTTCTTTAAAGTTGGTCCTGTATCAATCAGTTGGCACATATCAAAATACCACTTAGTGAAGGACATCATAAGTCCTTTTTCCTTTCTTTCTTTCTTCCTTGTTTAGAAATATTCATTACGGTGAAATGGTTAAGGGTTTAACATCGCCATAGCGGTGTTTGTTGTGTAACCTGATACCGCTGAACCTAGTTTCGTACCGAGTCAAATTTCACGGATTTGAAGAAAGCCTGTTCTACCCAAAAAACTGAAGAAAACACGGAAAAAAGGCAATATTTAATTTTTATGCTGCCGATCTCTTTTCCCTTCCTCCACCGAGGTCATGAATTTTCGACAAATCAAGGGCAAGGTTAGTCCACTACAGCTGACTCAGATATTTCAATGACATCGTGTCTCTGATGTTGTGTCCTATTGCTGTGTGACGTAGGACTATATAAGTTAACTACACATGTATTGTGAATTCATACCTCTGAGCTCAGGTTGGAATGTTATGAAACATAATGTGTCTAGTCAACATCATGGAATTCGGATTTGAAGCAGGAAAAGTGAAATCACAAAAGTCACATGTATAAATTATATGAAATAACACTTTCATCACTGACAAAAATCTTGATAATTCACCTCTATAACTTATGTAAACGATAAAAGCAAATCTACCAAGTATACAGGTTCAATCATTTCATTTACGGAAATAAACTGCATGGCTGAATATTATTCGGGGAGGTAAATGTACCAGCTGGTATGTTGCGAGACAAACCCAATGCTGTTTGAGAGGTCAGCTCTATTTAACATGTATACTTGCACAGGGCCCGCAAATTGACAGCAGAGTAGAATTTAGGTTTTTCAAATATTGTCTATTTTGTAAACCTGTTGATTGCTTGTTGTTTGATTTCCACAAATTTCCTACTTATTTAAATGTGACCAGTTTCACAGATATGTGAAGAAGAAAGGACATTAATGTTTCTATGTCACAGGCATGCAAAGAAAAAACTGAAAAGAATACGATGTTGGCTGATTCTTGTATTTGTATAAACAGTCACAGACTCTGTACAGTAGCACTGAAGGCATCCTTGACTGAAATGATGCCCTTAAATACCACTTACTGCAGTGAAAGAGTATGATGACACTGACACAAATTTTCTAGCTATTGTCACTTATTCTGTCAGAATTAAAACAGTTCTCAAGTAACCAACAATAAAACATGACAGCACCATGCATGCATTTGTGGAGCATCACAGTGCAGTACCACAAAAAACCTTGAAATTATCTGCAGCCTCAGTTTCAACAGCACCAAGTCATAAGCCTGCAGCCGGTTTCACACTTCATATGGCACTACTGAATTTCAGTACCTCCATATCATTCATATCAATATATTTGCCTTCTACGTGAATATGCAGCCTTTTAACACACGAGTTCTAAGGGACGGACACCCAACCTTACCACAGAAGATAAGATGCTGGCATGTGCTGGTATAAGCATGCATGATGATATTGTTTGTATGACACTTAGAGCTGCCAAAAAGAGGATTAAATCCTTCAGACTTTACAGTGGCCGCCCTGATGAATCCTGCTACATTTGTGACACTGTTGTCCGTATTAAACAACAGCAATGCAAATGGAGTTGGGGGTCCTGTGACATGTCCTTGAATGTGGTACAGAGGCATCTGTCACTGGCAATGTGTGTCACACAGTCCTGCAGAGATGTATGGTATAGAGGAATATGTCACACAGGCAATGTGTGTCATACAGCCCTGTAGAGTTGTATGGTATAGAGGAATATGTCACACTGGCAATGTGTGTCATACAGCCCTGTAGAGTTGTATGGTATAGGGAAATATGTCACACTGGCAATGTGTGTCACACAGCCCTGTAGAGTTGTATGGTATAGGGGAATATGTCACACTGGCAATGTGTGTCACACAGCCCTGCAGAGTTTTATGGTATAGGGGAATATGTCACACTGGCAATGTGTGTCACACAGTCCTGCAGAGATGTATGGTATAGAGGAATATGTCACACAGGCAATGTGTGTCATACAGCCCTGTAGAGTTGTATGGTATAGAGGAATATGTCACACTGGCAATGTGTGTCATACAGCCCTGTAGAGTTGTATGGTATAGGGAAATATGTCACACTGGCAATGTGTGTCACACAGCCCTGTAGAGTTGTATGGTATAGAGGAATATGTCACACTGGCAATGTGTGTCATACAGCCCTGTAGAGTTGTATGGTATGGGGGAATATGTCACACTGGCAATGTGTGTCACACAGTCCTGCAGAGATGTATGGTATAGAGGAATATGTCACACAGGCAATGTGTGTCATACAGCCCTGTAGAGTTGTATGGTATAGAGGAATATGTCACACTGGCAATGTGTGTCATACAGCCCTGTAGAGTTGTATGGTATAGGGAAATATGTCACACTGGCAATGTGTGTCACACAGCCCTGTAGAGTTGTATGGTATAGAGGAATATGTCACACTGGCAATGTGTGTCACACAGCCCTGTAGAGTTGTATGGTATAGAGGAATATGTCACACTGGCAATGTGTGTCACACAGTCCTGCAGAGATGTATGGTATGGGGGAATATGTCACACAGGCAATGTGTGTCACACAGTCCTGCAGAGTTGTATGGTATAGAGGAATATGTCACACAGGCAATGTGTGTCACACAGCCCTGTAGAGTTGTATGGTATAGAGGAATATGTCACACTGGCAATGTGTGTCATACAGCCCTGTAGAGTTGTATGGTATAGGGAAATATGTCACACTGGCAATGTGTGTCATACAGCCCTGTAGAGTTGTATGGTATAGAGGAATATGTCACACTGGCAATGTGTGTCATACAGCCCTGTAGAGTTGTATGGTATAGGGAAATATGTCACACTGGCAATGTGTGTCACACAGCCCTGTAGAGTTGTATGGTATAGGGGAATATGTCACACTGGCAATGTGTGTCACACAGCCCTGCAGAGTTTTATGGTATAGGGGAATATGTCACACTGGCAATGTGTGTCACACAGCCCTGTTGTATGGTATAGGGGAATATGTCACACAGCCCTGCAGAGTTTTATGGTATAGGGGAATATGTCACACTGGCAATGTGTCACACAGCCCTGCAGAGTTTTATGGTATAGGGGAATATGTCACACTGGCAATGCATGTCACACAGCCCTGCAGAGTTTTATGGTATAGGGGAATATGTCACACTGGCAATGCATGTCACACAGTCCTGCAGAGTTGTATGGTATAGGGAAATATGTCACACTGGCAATGCATGTCACACAGCCCTGTAGAGTTGTATGGTATAGAGGAATATGTCACACTGGCAATGTGTGTCACACAGCCCTGTAGAGTTGTATGGTATGGGGGAATATGTCACACTGGCAATGTGTGTCACACAGTCCTGCAGAGATGTATGGTATAGAGGAATATGTCACACAGGCAATGTGTGTCACACAGCCCTGCAGAGATGTATGGTATAGAGGAATATGTCACACAGGCAATGTGTGTCACACAGCCCTGCAGAGTTGTATGGTATAGGGAAATATGTCACACTGGCAATGTGTGTCACACAGCCCTGTAGAGTTGTATGGTATAGAGGAATATGTCACACTGGCAATGTGTGTCACACAGCCCTGTAGAGTTGTATGGTATAGAGGAATATGTCACACTGGCAATGTGTGTCACACAGTCCTGCAGAGATGTATGGTATGGGGGAATATGTCACACAGGCAATGTGTGTCACACAGTCCTGCAGAGTTGTATGGTATAGAGGAATATGTCACACAGGCAATGTGTGTCACACAGCCCTGTAGAGTTGTATGGTATAGAGGAATATGTCACACTGGCAATGTGTGTCATACAGCCCTGTAGAGTTGTATGGTATAGGGAAATATGTCACACTGGCAATGTGTGTCATACAGCCCTGTAGAGTTGTATGGTATAGAGGAATATGTCACACAGGCAATGTGTGTCATACAGCCCTGTAGAGTTGTATGGTATAGAGGAATATGTCACACTGGCAATGTGTGTCATACAGCCCTGTAGAGTTGTATGGTATAGGGAAATATGTCACACTGGCAATGTGTGTCACACAGCCCTGTAGAGTTGTATGGTATAGGGGAATATGTCACACTGGCAATGTGTGTCACACAGCCCTGTAGAGTTGTATGGTATAGGGGAATATGTCACACTGGCAATGTGTGTCACACAGCCCTGTAGAGTTGTATGGTATAGGGGAATATGTCACACTGGCAATGTGTGTCACACAGCCCTGCAGAGTTTTATGGTATAGGGGAATATGTCACACTGGCAATGCATGTCACACAGCCCTGCAGAGTTTTATGGTATAGGGGAATATGTCACACTGGCAATGCATGTCACACAGTCCTGCAGAGTTGTATGGCATAGGGGAATATGTCACACTGGCAATCAGTCACACATAAACCGCAGAAAAGGAAGAAGTGTCGGCAGGCTGGGATGCCTGTAAGTGACGATAGAAGTCCTGCAGAGTTGTGTGGTATAGGGGAATCCCCTTCAATGTCTGGGAGGTGGCTGCATTGATCTGAGAAGCAAAACAAGAGACGTATCAAGGAGCATGTACATCACCAATACATGTAAATAAACAAGTACATACACCATTTAAATTTTAGATCTCACCAATGCGGTCGCTGTGAGTTCAAGTTCAGCTCATGCTGGCTTCCTCTCTGGCACTAACATGGCAAGGTTTGCCAGCAATCTGCAGATGGTTGTGCGTTTCCCTTGGTCTCCACCATAATGCTGGCGGCCATCGAATAAGTGGAACATTCTTGAGTATGGCGTAAAACACCAATCAAATACATAAACAAATAAATAAGTTTTAGAAAGGGGCTCTTCTGTTTTTATTGTTCCTGAATGTCACACTCAGGAATTCTTCCACTGTGCAATGGGAACCTGTCTGTAGTGGAGGAAACCAGTGTGCCTGGAGTAAACCACTAACCCATGGCAACTTACTGGCATAGTCTCTCATGCAACGTCTGTGCTAATATAATTTGTATAGGAATTTGAAAAATACTCATCACAGACTGTGCGCCAGTATATAAAGTCTGAGGCTGATTAGCAAGACATGTGACTTTAATTCACCCCACACTCACCTGAACTACAACATAGTCTCCTAGCTGTAAGCATCGCAGACTGTCCCCCCCCCCTCAGCCCTCAGCTTCTGCTCCAAGCCTCCACACACTCATCTGAACTACAACGGAGTCTCCTGGCTGTAAGGATCGCAGACTGTCCCCCCCCCCCTCAGCCCTAAGCTTCTGCTCCAAGTCTCCACACACTCACCTGAACTACAACATAGTCCCCTGGCTGTAAGGATCGCAGACTGTCCCCCCTGTCAGCCTTCAGCTTCTGCTCTAAGCCTCTGGAGACTCACCTGAACTACAACGTAGTCTCCTGGCTGTAAGGATCGCAGACTGTCCCCCCCCCCCTCAGCCCTAAGCTTCTGCTCCAAGTCTCCACACACTCACCTGAACTACAACATAGTCCCCTGGCTGTAAGGATCGCAGACTGTCCCCCCTGTCAGCCTTCAGCTTCTGCTCTAAGCCTCTGGAGACTCACCTGAACTACAACGTAGTCTCCTGGCTGTAAGGATCGCAGACTGTCCCCCCCTCAGCCCTCAGCTTCTGCTCCAAGCCTCCACACACTCATCTGAACTACAACGTAGTCTCCTGGCTGTAAGGATCGCAGACTGTCCCCCCTGTCAGCCTTCAACTTCTGCCCTAAGCCTCTGGAGACTCACCTGAACTACAACGTAGTCTCCTGGCTGTAAGGATCGCAGATTGTCCCCCCTGTCAGCCCTCAGCTTCTGCTCTAAGCCTCTGGAGACTCACCTGAGCTACAACGTAGTCTCCTGGCTGTAAGGATCGCAGACTGTCCCCCCTGTCAGCCTTCAGCTTCTGCTCTAAGCCTCTGGAGACTCACCTGAACTACAACGTAGTCTCCTGGCTGTAAGGATCGCAGACTGTCCCCCCCTCAGCCCTCAGCTTCTGCTCCAAGCCTCCACACACTCATCTGAACTACAACGTAGTCTCCTGGCTGTAAGGATCGCAGATTGTCCCCCCTGTCAGCCTTCAACTTCTGCCCTAAGCCTCTGGAGACTCACCTGAGCTACAACGTAGTCTCCTGGCTGTAAGGATCGCAGACTGTCCCCCCCGTCAGCCCTCAGCTTCTGCTCTAAGCCTCTGGAGACTCACCTGAGCTACAACGTAGTCTCCTGGCTGTAAGGATCGCAGACTGTCCCCCCTGTCAGCCTTCAGCTTCTGCTCTAAGCCTCTGGAGACTCACCTGAACTACAACGTAGTCTCCTGGCTGTAAGGATCGCAGACTGTCCCCCCCTCAGCCCTCAGCTTCTGCTCCAAGCCTCCACACACTCACCTGAACTACAACATAGTCCCCTGACTGTAAGGATCGCAGATTGTCCCCCCCTCAGCCCTCAGCTTCTGCTCCAAGCCTCCACACACTCATCTGAACTACAACGTAGTCTCCTGGCTGTAAGTATCGCAGACTGTCCCCCCCTCAGCCCTCAGCTTCTGCTCTAAGCCTCTGGAGACTCATCTGAACTACAACGTAGTCTCCTGGCTGTAAGGATCGCAGACTGTCCCCCCCCTCAGCCCTCAGCTTCTGCTCTAAGCCTCTGGAGACTCACCTGAGCTACAACGTAGTCTCCTGGCTGTAAGGATCGCAGACTGTCCCCCCCCCCTCAGCCCTCAGCTTCTGCTCTAAGCCTCTGGAGACTCACCTGAGCTACAACATAGTCCCCTGGCTGTCAGGATCGCAGACTGTCCACCCTGTCAGCCTTCAGCTTCTGCCCTAAGCCTCTGGAGACTCACCTGAACTACAACATAGTCCCCTGGCTGTCAGGATCGCAGACTGTCCCCCCTGTCAGCCTTCAGCTTCTGCCCTAAGCCTCTGGACACTCACCTGAACGACAACGTAGTCTCCTGGCTGTCAGGATCGCAGACTGTCCCCCCTGTCAGCCTTCAGCTTCTGCTCCAAGCCTCTACACACTCACCTGAACTACAACGTAGTCTCCTGGCTGTAGGGATCGCAGACTGTCCCCCCTGTCAGCCTTCAGCTTCTGCCCTAAGCCTCTGGACACTCACCTGAACGACAACATAGTCCCCTGGCTGTAAGGTTCGCAGATTATTCCCCCCGTCCATACTAGGCACCTCCACCTTAGGCAGAATCACTTTGGTGTTCCCATCATTCCGGCCAGCCATGTCCTGGGATGATTTCTTGCTATCCTATGACACAGGGAAGAAGTTATAAGAAAGTTGCTTGACTTGGTTGTAAAAAAAAAAAAAATCAGAAAGAACCTAGAGATCAGGGAGCCTGAGTAAAACTTCTCAATGATGCCATTAGACTGTTTGGTTTTAGTGTACAATTAAGACTTCTCCACTGTGTGCAGAGTTGTCTCCCTTTCGCCTTCAACTGCTGTAGCATTTTCCCAGGACAGGATTAACAGAGTGGTCCACAGTCATCGTCAGCCTACTTATTAGGCATCAAAATAAAAAACCCTGATCTAATTTTAGTACAGTAAACTGCTTTTAAGGCCTAATTTGAAGTGTCACAGACAAGTTTACAAAAAAAAAACTGATTACTGTATGTGATAAAAATTAAAACCAACAGAATACCTACAATACTGTTTTTTCTTTAAATGGGCTTCTTGTACTGGATATATTTTGCTTACAAAATGTGAATTTGCAAACTCCCTGAGCTAATGTATATACATCCTATTTTAGAGAAATAAAAACTGAGTCATTATACCCTTATCCTTCAACCTTATCCCATGTGACAGAGCAACCTTCACTGTGATTTATATACCCTTTCAATTTGGTTTTGCAGAAAAACTACATCGGTTGGGTTGTCCAATTTCAGGGCTTCCTATTCTTGAATAAACATTTCGCAAACATGCAAAAAGCTTGAAGAATTACAAAAGTCTATGTCATGCTGTTAGCTCTTTAATTCCAACATTTTTAAATTCCTTGAGAATACGTGTAGATTGTACAACGGATTAATTATTTATTTATATATTTATTTGATTGATGTTTAAGATGTGCTTAAGACTATTTCACTTACATGACGACAGCCAGCAATATGTTGTAAGGAAACCAGACAGAGCCCGAGGCTAACCCTTGACCATCTCCAGGTTGCTGGCAGATCTTCCCACATACGAAAGGAGAGGAAGCCTGAACTCCAAATGATCACATTGGTGAAGGCACCTGGGTCATTACGCTGTACTAGCGTGATAACCACCTCAGCCATGGAGGCCATGGATTAATTATGCTAATTATACAACCATATTCCCAATTATCACCAAGTGAACATTCCTTTCACAGATGTAAGTGATTAGGCATCACACTGAACTCACCCCTTCAATCAGTACAAGCTGATGCTGGCCAATCTGTGACTGGTTAAGTCTCTCAGCTATTACTCTGAACTGGCTGGTCAGTTCAAGATGGCGTCTGGCCTTAACCTCTACGGGGACATCGTCCACCAGTCTGTGAGAAGCACGGGTTTTCTGTGAAAAGCAAGAGTGTTGAGAGAATAATCTAAATAATCTTGTTTAACTTATGCCCTCTGATTAACCCTACAAGTTACAGGTAAGTAGTCTGAATCCATCAAAACTTCAACTTTAGACATTCAACTTTATATCAGGCACAATTTGTAACTATTATATAAAACATTTCAATTTTAATCCAAAACACAATTACATGCAGGCTGTAATTTTTCAAAATCCTACGTGAACGAAATGCCGTTCCGCGTGACAACAGACATACGTAACCCAACGTTCGATAACCCTGTTTTGTCTCTGCACGAACGTTAGGTTACATGAAAGGTCACACAGTCTATCACATTGTGTGGCAAAAAATAACAAGTTCAGTGCCAAAGCACTTGTGCCAGTGGAGCTCTCTGTGTATTATGGGTTATATACAACACACAGGACACGAAATTTAGTGAGAAGGAAACGATCATTCGCACATTGGCTACATGGAATGTAATTGTGCAGACCAATAAATCGGTTTTTCCGATCTGTCCCGGGAACGTAACCACAAATACAGCCCTTGAACAGCGCAACCCTCAACAAAACTTAGTGACCGTTTCAGGCTGCCTGGCCCTTCGAAGAGCCCCACTGAGCCTCTTTTGCCCATTTCTTTGTCATTTTCCAGTTGAATATTGAATTCTATCTTATCAGTTCACTAACTTTACTGATTAAGTTGTCTTGTCACATAAGCTGAGAGAACTTCGTACGCAGCAACCGGCTAACTGTTGGCAGCCATTTTGAAAAATCTTGCAACCTACTCTTGGTCCTAAACGGAGTTCTGGCATCGAAAACGTAATGAAAACTTTGATGTTTTCACTGTCATCTGTAGGCTCCACTTAAATCTTCCTAATACAACCTAGAAGGAAATAAATTTTGGGGGGAGGTGGGGGGGGGAATTTTGAGCACATTTAGGTTTGGGTGACATAAGCAAGGACCTCATCGACAGCAGTTTCATCGATGTCGAATTCGAAATCTGTGGCGATTTTGTTGAGTTCCCGTGAAGGCCTCAGGGTTGCGATGTATGTGAGAATTTAAAATAATTTCCTGAAGCCATGTATATCAATGGGCTGCACATATTTGTGTCAGTGCAGCCTTTGGAGGATACGTGTAAGTGAAAGCATTGACTGTGAACACGTAAGTTCTGTTTTGTTATACGGAAATGAAATTCCACGATCGAGTGAGGTTTAATTTTGTTTAAAACATACCATAAGTGTCTGATCTCCTAATGTTTTCAGAAATTTATAATGTCTTTCTTTGACGTTATGAGAAGTAAGTCATAAGGTAAAGTAGCAACACCTCCAGCAGTCTGCCTACGTAAATGGTGGTCATTCGCATGAGCGTAGCCTCCATGTGACCTGAACGATCGTTCATGCGAAAAATTACAGCATGTAAATGAATCATGTCTGGCACATCAACCATTTTGATGCAAATGTGCGATTAAACTCCATTTCACTTATAGAAAGTTTCAGAAACCATGAATTTTCTGACTTCATCACTGCTTTCTTGTCTAAACTTCACAGTGCGTGAAGAGTTACTTCCCCTGAACCATTTTGTAGCTATTTGCACTACTCATGTATGTATAATTATACATTTAGACTACATCTAATATGTTGTGCCACATAAAATATACTTAACATGTTTAAGAGGATAACATCGGTGTCACTTAAGATGTAGTCGATGACAATTTAGTATAGGTAGCCGCTACTACAAATGACATTACAGACACGGGTGGTGTCACTTCAGAGGTAATAGATTGATGACAAAGGCAATATTGGGAGCAGTTACTAGGTCTGACTTTACAGACAAGTATGTTACTTCAGATGTAGTGTCAGGAAGACAAGTCAATATTGAGAGCTGATACTAGGTCTGACTTTACAGACAAGTATGTTACTTCAGATGTAGTGTCAGGAAGACAAGTCAATATTGGGAGCTGATACTAGGTCTGACTTTACAGGCAAGTATGTTACTTCAGATGTAGTGTCAGGAAGACAAGTCAATATTGGGAGCTGATACTAGGTCTGACTTTACAGACAAGTATGTCACTTCAGATGTAGGGTCAGGAAGACAAGTCAATATTGGGAGCTGATACTAGGTCTGACTTTACAGGCAAGTATGTCACTTCAGATGTAGTGTCAGGAAGACAAGTCAATATTGGGAGCTGATACTAGGTCAGGCTTTACAGGCAAGTATGTCACTTCAGATGTAGTGTCAGGAAGACAAGTCAATATTGGGAGCTGATACTAGGTCTGACTTTACAGACAAGTATGTCACTTCATATGTAGTGTCAGGAAGACAAGTCAATATAGGGAGCAGTTACTAGGTCTGACTTTACAGGCAAGTATGTCACTTCAGATGTAGTGTCAGGAAGACAAGTCAATATTGGGAGCTGATACTAGGTCAGGCTTTACAGGCAAGTATGTCACTTCAGATGTAGTGTCAGGAAGACAAGTCAATATTGGGAGCTGATACTAGGTCAGGCTTTACAGGCAAGTATGTCACTTCAGACGTAGTGTCAGGAAGACAAGTCAATATTGGGAGCTGCTACTACATCCGACAAAGATGTAGTTAAATGATGGAAAATCAGTATTGGGAGTGGCTACTAGATGTAGACCTGACTTTCGTGACATTGGTGCTGGCTCAACAGAATATTCACCTCTCAGTAAAATGTTGACCATGTCACAATTTTGGAAGCTATCACCATCTCCTCACATCACACCCCATCCTAATTTTTCTTCAGATTTCTTACCTCTCTCATGCTGTAGGGGAAACAGAAGGCAAAGTTGTACTGGACTTGTCTCATCAGTGACAGGGTGTCTTGGTGTGCCGCCTCCGTCTCTCCACAAAAACCTGCGATAAAGTCACTGGATAACGCAACATCTGGAAAGACATCATTTACATGAAACAATGAAAATATCATACATAAACTTTCCTTTCAAAGTTATCTAACATGGCTGTCTTGATTAGGAAACTGTTTTGACAACATAATTTGTTAAAAAAAAAAACTTGCAATGTTTGCACGTGTTGTATATTACAAAGGTAAGGTAAGCCTCAGTGATTGTACATTTTTCTCCCGTTAAGAATCAGTGTTGCTGAGTTTTTGAATTAAGTTTCAATACGTTTGATGGATATGGGCCATGGTGTACCCCCACATTGTGATCCTCGGTGTTACATATGTGATGGAATACCTGGTAATATATGCCTGATGTGTTGTATAAGCTTGAGGTAAGCCTCTCTGGTGTACCCTCTCCTCATGGCCCTCAGGGTCTCACTGTTTCCACTCTGAGCTGGGATGTGCAGCTGGTTACAGATGTTGGGACGGTCCCGGACCAACTGTAACACCTACATAACCACAACAGATGATCTTTACAATTAAATATGTTAAGATACCCAACGTTTGCTGGGAAGAGGTTGGAAGTTGATGACTGCCCCTTGTAACAAGTGCTTGCACTAATTCAATGTTTTAATGAGAAAAACACAAATAATTTTTTATTACTGTACACAATATTTGGTATTTTTGCAAAGCAACTAGAATGATAGGGTTCGGTGCATGTGGTCCTACTTACGTTTATTAACATTCTTAAGATTGTTACATATCCTTTTCTAAAGAAAAGATATACACTGGATGAATGATTGTGGCTGTATGTGGCGAAAGTTGCTGACACCTTACAGAAACTGCTAAATATGAAAGTCTGCGAAGTATTACACAGTCTATTTCGAATCACAAATACTACAATGAAGAAATCTCTCTTTACCTCATCAGGGAAATCTTTGGGATGTGGAGATGTAAAACGAATTCTCATTTCTGGGTCGATCAAGGAAACCTTGTCCAGCAAATCAGCAAATCGCTGTCCCCCAGATTTGGCTTTATACACAGTCTTAAACCCAGGTGGCAGCACTGTTGTCTTGTTTCCGTGGTAATTGGCTTCTGACATATCTCTATAACTGTTCACATTTTGACCCAATAAAGTAACCTCTTTGACACCCTGAAACACAAATAGTGCTTCTTAATTATGTAATCAAGAGCCCGTACACAGCTTTGTGATCCTGTCAGGCTATACGACACAAAAATAACGGGGTCAGGCAAAAAAAAATTATTTCTTATTTATCTCACAGTTCTTTAATCCCATGATGAAGAATTGTTCACTTCAATGGTGATCAGTTTTATGGGCGGTGAAAACGGGCATGTCTGGGGTAAACCATCAGCCTTTGGCAAGCTAATGACAAACTTTACCCCATCAGACATACTGATATCTAGCCTAGTTGTGATGGGATGAACAAATATGGCTGTAAGTGCAACACCCCTATTTTGGTGATGTCATGAAATGTTACTGCTAGAAAGAAGCAACATGGACAAGCTTATTTAACCGATTTTAACATTAAATTCATTCTCCCATCACAATGTGTCTTGATTTGATAAGACAATGTGTTCACCACATTCTGTGTGATACAATCAGTAATGTGACACGCATGTGACACGCATGTAACTTTTTTTGTAACTTTTCTTGTGAAAGACATTGTCTAGGTTATAATGTCACGAGGGGACATGATTTATGAGATAAATTACTGAGGAATTGAAGTTCTGTGAAAGTGAGCCCAGGGCCATCCAGCATTCAGATTATTTCCAAAAATGTTTACAGCTTGGTCAATTTTCAGTTCGTGCGTGTATTTACATGTATGTCTTGTCATTGTTTGGGAGCTGCGGACAAAATGTACAAGAATAGACCAGGTTAACGTTGCCTTGATAAAGTACGGTGATTTGTTAAACATGCAAATGACCATGATTGAAGTGGCAACAGTAATATTTTATGCCACTTATTTGCCTCTGAAATGCATTGTTTTCGGTGAAATTTTAGCTGTCTTTGGCATGACAGTGTTGTAGCCCCTTCAGCTAAAAGTATCCTAATTTACAGATGGTTCTGGGGTTTTACCACTGGCTCCGCCCAGTTTCCTCTCGCCAAAATACTGGATGTTGTCGTATAAGTGAAAGATTCTTGAGTAAGGTGAAAAACACCAATCAAATAAATAAACAAATACAAGTATCCATTTTCGCACTGCTCAATAACTGATCCAGTCCTGTTACCTGATCTGATAGAAATCGTATCTCCTCCAGTATAGAGGTGACAGGTCGACTCCTTTCCCTGCCTCTAGTGAACGGCACTATACAGTAGGAACACATGTTATCACAGCCTCGCATTACTGACCTACAGAAAGACAACAATCTTGGTTCAGTCGCTGACCACTTCCAGTATAATCACAAAGATAATCACAACACGTAAAGCATTCATGCTGGAGTTTCAGGGTTATAGTGTAAGTAAGTTTGTTTCGTTTTATAAATTATTTATCTCTTTCGTGTGGCTGGTATTTAATGCCAACCTCAAATTATCCACTTATAAAATGGCAGCCATATTTATGGGGCTGACAATAATAGAGTGTATATGAGGAAACCATCCACCAGTTAACTGACAGACCTTTGCATTGGTAAATGCAGCCGGCCTACACAGGAACGGGTTCTGAAATGTCTTAGATCAGGCACTGTTCAGTTGTGGTCAGAACAATATTTATCTGACTTGATGGGATGAAGCTTTCACAAAACAAGGAATTTCTTCTGTTTTTTGCCTGATTTTCTATCTTAAACTGTCTTACATAAGAAGGTGCTGCTAACAACCCAGAACAATTAGATCCATATGACCATCCTTAAAAATCATACAATTTTAAATCTTCAAACCAGTCTTCATGCAAAACCAATGGGAGTAACTAATGTTAACACCATGCTAAACTTTTGGCCACTGAATATAAAAAGACTATCAACTTTGTGTAATTAAGGGGAGACTACTCCTAAAGTTGAAGCCGGACAGACCAAAACCTCTATGGAAAGAAGATTGCAGAATCTTAACTTCTTCAACTTGGCAGCTCTGGTCAGTGATAGTGTTTCAAAACTGACAAATTGTTCTCACACAAAAGCTGAATGAGATGCATCACTGATCCTCACAGGTACAATGTCAGCATAGGTCTCCTCCAATGACAGCTGCACATTTACTGAAATATACAACAAAAATCAAGTAAAACATGATGATGAGGAATGATTAAAATCAAACTGCAAAATCAATCTGTGCACTGCAAACATACACAAAAACTCTGAAAGGAACTGAAATAAAAGTTCTCACCAGAACACTTGGAATAGATGTGATATCCGGCAAGAAGTCTGGGTGAATGTTCTCTTGCACACAGGCCTATTATTCATGTTATTAGGTAAAATGGTCCATGTTGGAAGATACAGAGTTTTCAAGCAACGCAACTAACACAACTAACATCTGCTTCAGGTTATTCATTAAGAGGGACACATAAGCACATTGTTTCAACTGAAAACCTTACTGAACAACATTGTACAATAAAATATAAGTAAACTCAATCCAATTTGAATGGTATGATTTTGATTCACAGATTGTCCTACTTGCTGTCTGTCCTGAAGCTGTCACTGACAGAAGCCTGGGTAGATCTTTGTATGCATCAGGGCCACAGACAACATCCACCAGATGCTCCTTCTCCAACAGGTCAGCCTTCAGCCTCTCTGCCATACAACCTGCGAATAGATTTGTGACAGTCAAAACTGATCCTCTGCCCACATCCTCTACTGCCTCAGCTATGCAACGGCATGTACTGTATTTCACATGAAGCTTAGCAAGTAAAAATTCATTTTCAGAAGAACTGGAAATCCTTAAAATACTTTTGAAGCCAACATTTCATTTTTCTGATTAATGAAATTAATCAAACTCCATAAAAAATTCTAAAGTGGTACCATGCAGTGTATGAATTTTATCTATCTATTGACTGTTGAACTACATGGTCAAGAATATTTCAGTTATACCACGGCGGCCAGCATTATGGTGGGAGGAAATTGGGCAGAACCCCGGGCGATATAGTGTAAGAACAAATCATAATCAAGCAAACTGCGTCACTTGAAAAATGCTAAACTTCAGGTTATATACAGTACCCTGGGGCTTGCTGTTTGAACTAGTGTTGAAACTTAAGCTTGCATAAGCTAGTTTCAGGACTACTGTTAACATATCTGAAGAAGACCGATAATATTATTTTAATATTGAGGAAACGGAATAACTACTTTGATTTCATTTTTAATGGCTGGATCACTGGTTCAAACTGATCAATCAGATCAATCCATCACATGAACACTACCTAACAAGCCAACTTTCAAAGGGCTTTTATTCCCTTCCCTAGGGCGCCTTTTCTTGATGGTCTTCAGATGTCGCAATCTGTTCCAGATCTTTGTCTCTGCTCCCTCTCTGATAGAGCATGTGATTAGAAGAACCACATCAGCCTGAAAAATGAATTTATGTAGTGAATCCATCAGGCTAATAAATAAATTGTTTATTTGGGGAAACCATTTGTGAATTCTGGGTAGGTGGCTAAGTCAGCCTATTATTTATTTTTTCATTTACATTCTGAAATTTGGATCATATGGATATGGCTTCTGAAAGCTAATCTAGAGATTAATTTTTCCATAAGGTACATGTTTTCCCCTTTAAAGATTAATTTCAAATTAATTTTCAAATTTTTCTTTGAAAAACGAATACGACCACTTTTTATTGGTATAGAAACACATTACTTTCCCTGTGCACAGCTAACAGGCAATATCCAGCCTCCATAGAAGATCTTGAGAGAGCCACAAGTAGCTGTGCGAGCCAGTAGAAGTTCCTGCCACTTACTCTTGATTTCTCAGTCTGACATGAGTGTATACATGAAGATAAATCATTTGTGTTCCTTATCCACAATGGTGTCAAAAGTACCTGCTGCATTTTTAATTAGGGGTTCAAGCAATTCAGGCTTGAATCCCTATTGTTTTAGTTCGGATCATTATTATTCTTGGCAATTTTGTCCCGCATTTCTTGAGAAAACAGCATGTCACACTGCCATGAAATTTCAGTGTGTTTTAGCTTTAAGCCTGAAGTTTTGCACCTAAACTTTAGGAAACTTGGCAGCCACATTGGTTGTTGATGAAAATCTTTAAAAATCTTCTTCTCCAGAATTGCTGATGTGATAGAGATGAAATTTAAAATGCAGTTGCACAAAGGCTACGTATTTTCAGGGTGATAATGAGGACTTCTTCCACTGAAAACTGTACAAGCTTGCTATTGGGTGAATGTGTCATGTGACCGAAAAAGACGCTAGAGACGCAGTGTTAAGGCCTAACATCATCACAAGGCTTGGAGACAACTTTTACATAACCGGAAAAGACGTCAGCAAACCGGAAGTAGTACATGCCAAAATGAAAAATCACCATTTTTGCAAGTTTCAAAATTGAAAACTTGTGCAGCTAAAACGCCGAGGCAAAAATGCGTGAAATTTAGGTAGGCAGTGTGCCTGGGGACTGTCTTTCGTGACTAAAAGTTTGGGTGTCCTAGGTCATGTGACCCAGCTGCCAAATTGGGTTGATAGGAAAACGTTTGAGAGGTATTTTCTTCCAAATTCTCAATTCGATGAACCTGAAATTTTGCATATGTAACGACTGTTGCCTTTGCATTAATTGGTCCGAAACAGAATGCAATGTGTGAGCAAATGACCGGAACCAGAAGTGATATCATGTGAAAACAAAAATTTTGAATTTGGGTCTTCCAAACATTCTACCCTTCGTAGTTTGACGTCCTGATCACTAATCTGATCTTATTTCTTTCCTACAATACAAACTGTGATCAAAGTGTGAAAAAGTGCAATTTCTCCCATATTTGCATGTGACGTGACAGAAAACAGTTAAAGCTGTAAAGTGAAAGATCACTCAGTGGAAAGTGCTATACATATACAGCGTGCGTGCTGCAAATCTTTGAGCTGTCTTAAAAAATAAAGGATCTACAGGGCTTCAAGATTTGACAAAAGGCCTATTTACTATATTTGGCACATGTACGTCTATATGATATATTATTCATCTACAATGCATTCGTGTTTAGGATGAATGTACACATACTGAAAGCATGCCACCGTAGTTTGACATCCTGATCATGAATCTGGTCTTATTTCTTTCCTGTCATGCTAACTTTTGCCACAAATTGCGATGGAACTGCAAAAAAGCGCAATTCGCCTCATATTTGCAGGTAAGCTGAATGAAAACTGTTACAGATGTAAACCTGAACATCTCTGGGTGCAAAAGGCTGCACATCTGCTGTGTATGTGCCGATGTAAAGAAAGAAACATTAGACATGCACAACCCGGCCCTACCAGCTTGAACCCTGGCATCGCTGTCCCTGATAGTAATATTTTAATGTTGGAGTGCACTGATAGATAAGCATATTAAAGCGTCAAAATAAATGATCAAATGATGCAACTGTCCCATTCGCAGAGTGATGTAACAGGCCTTCTCTAAACCTGTTACATGTAAAATCCTGTGGCTCTCGAGAGATTTTCACAGAAATTAAACATCACATATCGAACCATTCTGCATTGGTGTATTAAATAATCCTTCTTTGGTTCATCACAGTGAGTAGAAGCAAAGAGTTTAACAGTCTCAAACTGCCCACTTATGAGGTAATACAGTATAGTACCTCTGACAACTCTGATGTCCTTTGAAAGTGATTCTGTTGGAGGATAGACCAGGCTATATCCGTATCACTGACATTCATCTGACACCCATACGTCTCAAAGTACACTGGAAACAGGAACAGGAAACAGAAAACAAAAGGTCATTACTGGGAATTATGGGTCACATTATGGAACTATTTAAAGATATATAAAGATACCACTTTGCATTGTTGGCATTTTTTCGTCGAGGTCTGTGTATTCGTTGTCAATACAATCAGAGTGTTTTATTATTTATACATTGGTGAAATCGCAGTATTTCCTTCACTGATAATTTAAGTGATATTTCAGTAGTTAGATATCACCTCGGCTATTACATTCTGATATCAGATGGTGTGACGCAAAAAATGAAACACTTGTTTTTATGACGTTCTAATCTGAGCTCACTGTGATGATGTCAAAACGCGAATTTAGTTGATAGACAGGTTCAGTAAGTCTTACATGGCCTACCAGTAACAAGAGACATTTTTGCTATTTGTGTGTGACAGCACGCTTGGCAAATCAAGGCTGTCCCATCTGTTCATTTTTTATGAGCTAAGCAGTACTTACTCATTATGAATTTCAGAGTCAATATTCATGATATTTGGCGGTTTTATCTGTTGAACTGTGAAATAAAAATGGGAACGAACAACTCTTGAAGCATTACAGATCGTAGGTACAGATTTTTGTTTGTAATAGTAGAAATTAAGACAAGTAAACGTTACTAGTCAGCTGCATGTGTTTCAGGGCTACGATTAGCGGTGTATGCCTAGGCCATTGTATGGAGCTGCTGTTTTCATAGGCCTATGCAACATGAAATATAAAATTGGTCTTATTTACTTCATGGATCTTACTTGTGTTACTCGAATTGCTTAACAGTTTTTGTGTTGCACCGACAAGTTTACCTGCCTCACGCGCATGGATCATGCACGTAGCTCAATGATGAGCTCACTGTTGCTTAACCTCTCTAATTGCTATATTCCTACGTCATGCAAGGAGAAACGACATTATATATAGACCTCATTTAATGACATCATGCTACTGACAGGTCTTCGAAGGCCTGCAGCTAAAAATATTTTTAAAACTTCTTTAAAAACACAAAATCATTATTATTGTTATTGAGTACAAATTAATTTTTAAAATAGGAAATAATAAATAGCATACTGCATAGTGAAGGTTGAATCCCATAAACACTGTTCATGAAATATATATAATATAATATATAATATTTATGGTATTCAACCTTCACTGCTCAATACCCTTCATATATTATATATGGCTATATATCTTCTTCATAACAGAACTTTATGCCTTAAGGCCCCCATACTTGAAAGGCTGACTCACTGAACTGTCAATGTGAACAGGCCAATTCTGCAAGATAACGAGGCTAAAAGGAAGATTCAACATTTCTTTGAAAATGTCACTCATTCCCTTCTGGTCATATTTGGAAAGGCCTGCCAGGAACCTGCGTATGGTTGTGGGCTTCCTCCGGACACTGCCCTGTGTCTTCCCACCATAATGCTGGCTGCCTTCATGTACATACAATATAAGTGAAATATTCTGCAGAACAGCATAAAAATAATTAATTAGATAAATAATTAAACATTTTATCAATTTCTGGTATTTACCTGCATAATTGAACTACATGGCACAATGGTATTATTTCATAATGACAGCTACATGTAAAGGTATCAGTAATAATTAGATTAAAACCGTATAGAATACATTTCAGCTAGCCTTCAGTCTGAAACATGATGAGTAAGTACCCAAATCAGAAATGGGTTAGCATCAACACCGTTATGCCAGTAAAAAAAGACTTGCACGTATATTATGCAATTATACCTTTCTTTCCTCTCCCACTCCATAGTGACTTGTTAAGGTAAGGTACATCTTCAGAGCTTGGCACTGATCTACTACCCGAACCTTCGCTTATGTTTGCAAGAAAATGTTGGAAAGATGGGCCATGGCTTAACTTGCTTTGTGAGGGACTACTCTTTCCACTTGTGTGCATACTAGATTCGGCAGCAACATCATTTACACGGTTGTCATGTGCGATGCATCGTCTGCTTCTGGCAAGTGTAGATGGAGCGCTGATTTGGGGAACTGTCTTCTTGGGAAACTTCCAGGATGTGAGCAATAATTGGCCGTGACTGTATGAATCACAGGTCAGATGTTGACGTCTTTCAACTGACTTTCTAAACTCACGAAACGATACTCTGATTTCACCCCCTGATAGTCTATGAAAAACTGTTTTCGGATGATATCCCGTAGCCACTGCACTTCTGCAAGCTGCCATGTTGGATTTATGACCGCGACCTTACCCAGAAACTACTCACAGTGATACATAAAGGCCAATATCTAAACTAATCTCTGTCGGAGAATAATTTAACGTTCAAAGTATCTGCGCAGCAACGACATTTAAATGGCATGTACGAATTGTGTTTTACGAAATGAAAGACCAGGAATATAACATGCTTCTTTTCTAAAGGATATTATTTGAAAAGTAAAATAAGTAAAGAAGTAGAGATGAAACTTATCTACACATGCGCAGATTTACACAAGATGTCTGCTCCCTCGTTACAACGTGGTTGCATCAGTTTGCCTTGTTGATGCCATGTTTTCTTGGTCACAGAAGGTTTATATAAGATCGAATTTCCCCGAATTATTTAAACAACTATTCCGGAAGGGAATGCCTTCTTCTTTTGCCCCTCTGAAGATGTCGACTATGGCTCAAGTTATAAAGATTAACAGAACAGGTGAGCTGTCAGATATCACTCCAAAATGTCACTACCATTGCTGGCACTGACTATACAACAACAACAACAACAACAGGCTGCTGAACAAAGTAGTCTGTAAGCATACCACACGTTACGTATGAAACTGTTACAGTGATATTCAGTAACATTCGATAGATATATTTTCTTATTACATCGTATTGAAACTTGATACACATTATGAATTAAGGGCCGGGAGTTGTTTATTTCAATATTTGCAAACAATCGTGGGCTGTGTATGTATTAGTCCAAATGATTTCATGTGACTTCGTACCCCAGTGACTTCGTTCCAAGTTTCCTAGTATCATAGTGACCTGGTACCATAGTTGCCTCATACCATATATGATATATTGCCTCTGTTGATACGGAATTCAGCAGTTGGCTATTAGTGAAGGTTACCACAACCTTAGTTTTTATTTCCTTTGTATAGCGGTGTTTTATGGATTGGTAACCCGGCATAGATCATGAATATTGCTGTACACGATGCTGTACGAAATGGCTGCAATTCTGTCAAAGGCGATGGGACCCATGACTTGGGCATAATCGGAAAACGGACTATAGCATTATTTATCACAAGCACACGATTTGGGAGTACATTGCAAATGTTTGGATTGCTAAACCTTCTGTCTTCAGCGTTAAGGGGGAATAATGAGATGCATGAGATTGATTGCAAAGATAAAATCTTTTATTTTTATTTATTTATTTATTTATTTGATTGGTGTTTTATGCCATACTCAAGAATATTTCACTTACACGACGGCGGCCAGCATTATTGTGGGAGGAAACTGAGCAGAGCTCGTGGGAAAGCCAGGATCAACCGCAGGTTGCTGGCAGACCTTCCCACGTAAGGCTGGAGAGGAAGCCAGCCTGGGCTGGGCTTGAACTCACAGCAACCGCATTGGTGGGAGGCTTCGGTCATTGCACAGTGTTAGGACGCTAACTGACTTCTTTTATTTTTACATATATGTACAAAATCTAGAGATTTTGATTTCATTGAAGAGAAATAGGATTAAGATCACACTGGATTAGCTGTAGGGGATTAGTCCCTTCCTTTAAAATACTGATAAAATATCTTGTTGACAGAAAACAGCTGTCAGCAATATTTGTCAGTATTTCACGAGTTCACATTTTAACATTTCGGGTGAGTACATGAAAGTCTACAATGTCCATGACATGACCAGGAAAAGAGAATAGATGTCAAAAGATAAGATGTGTATAACGTGCATGAAAAGAAAAAGATACACAATAACACAGGAGCTCAAGGGAGACTACTCCTAAACCTTGATCAACATTCTTGAGATCAGAAATAGGGTTATGTCCCATGAAGAAACGTTAAAACTATAAAAAAAATTACGTGTAGTTTATCTAGATGGACTCGGGTGTTATTTTAAAATTTTGATATTCATCACAACACCATCACCCAGACTGAAGAAAATCATGGAAGAATTCCTGGCTCGAACTTGAAATCATATGGTCACATGTTTACATTAACTGTGTGAAATGAGAGCAGACTTTACTGAAAACACTTCCATGGACTTTGACTTCAGGTGAGGGACACCGGGTTGCAATGAATGTCAGAATTTTAAAATAACACTCAGAGTCCATCTAGTTCTACCATCTAGTATATAATTAGTGTAAAACAACTGTATACAGCATACATAGGCCTATTGCAGTTACGGTATCGTACGATTACGGTACGAAGTAACTATGGTGAGGGGTAACCTGGTATGAAGCACTTTGGATCCGAAGTGACATGATGAATGTGTCCAAATAATGTGTCTTTATACGTTTTTAAAGATTAGGGCTGTGCTATTGTTCCACTTTTCCTATGCTCATTGAGGAAAGGACATTCTTCAGTGACGTCATGTGAGATCCTCAGGTGACGCCACCTAGACCCTCATTTTCACTACAGCCCAACAACAACAGACTGTGGCCATAATATTGCCCACACCTTTATAAATCTGATCCTGGATTGAAGCCAGATTGCCAGGGAATTGATCCATGCTGTCCTTTTCTTCTGTCATGGGAAAACTCCACTGTTTCACCCAAATGTCAAACTTGTTTCAATTTGTCATATATATCAGTTAGGAAGTTTGTAAGTTACCTACTGAAAGGCAGTATGTGAATTTCTGATAGTCTTTGTGTTTGACATTAACTTTTAATTGTTATCTCCCGTTTTAATGTGAATTGTAGAGGCTGAGTCTCAGGCTCGCTTAGCTGCAGACAGCTTGAAGGCTGGCCATGTGATAGCTGTGCCAACTGACACGATCTATGGGGTTGCGGCTCTGGCGCAGGATACTGGTGCCATCACAAAACTGTTTAATGTGAAGAGGAGAGACATCTCTAAGGCGGTTGCCATTAGTGTGGGAGACATTGACGATGTCTACAAGTATGTTCACCAGATATTTCCATCCTGTTTTATCAAGTTGTCAATTTGTTCTGCATGAATGAAAAATCAGTTGTAACATAAATGTTAGTATCAGTAGTTTGCCATAGTTGTTGGGTTGTCTACTTTATAGACTTTCATGTGTATATTATAGTAGAAAAGAGTAGCTCCAGGTAGCTCAGAAGCACTTGTGCGCATTCCGTTTAGAGCAGGCAGCTACAGAAGCTGATATTCAGTGGGCTCTAAGATTATGTTCTACTGGAAATATTTTTTACATGAATGATGGTGGTTTCCCTTTAATATGGCTGTAGGCAATTGGAGTGGCAAATGTTTGGATTGCCTTCTGATTCTTGGTTTAGGTTTTAGATTTTCCATTTTTGTGTGACGTTTTCGCTACAGATGGGGTAAAGTGACAGTCAGCAGAGAGCTGTTGTATGATTTACTGCCTGGACCCGTCACCCTGGTGTTTCATCGCACGCCCGAGCTCAACCCAGCGCTCAACCAGGGGACATCATCGGTGGGCATCCGCATCCCAGACTATGACTTAGTGAGGAATCTAGCCAGGGCATGTGAGGGACCAATAGCATTAACAAGCGCTAACATCTCATCAGAGCAGAGTCCATTGGCCGTACAGGTAGGTGTAAAAACACTGAGGGTTTATCAGATATGCCGTGGGCTCGGCATGGCTTCCCAAATCTGTTAATGCATCACTTAGGCACAGCAGAGGCATTGATGGCAGTTGGTTTAATATGACATTCAACAGGTATAAGATAAACACATGTACCACTACTGTAAATTAGTTACCATATCTCAATACAGCCAAGGGGGCCTCTGTCGCTCAGTTGGTTAGCGCGCTAATGACCCGAAGCCTCCCACCAATGCGGTCGCTATGAGTTCAAGCCCAGCTCATGCTGGCTTCCTCTCTGGCCGTACGTGGGAAGGTCTGCCAAGCAACCTGCAGATGATCGTGGGTTTCCACCCCGGCTCTGCGTGGTTTCCTCCCACAATAATGCTGGCTGTCGTCGTATAAGTGAAATATTCTGGAGTATGGCGTAAAACACCAATCAAATAAATAAATAAATAAATCAGTACAGCCGAAGCATTTTGTTGTTTTGTATTTTAGTTGATAACATTGTATTAAGCAGTGAATAAATCCTTGAGATGTATTTCAGCCACTTCCGGGTTCCCAAGTCCTCTGCCGGCTCAATAATATATGGTCTTACTGATGACCACATTTAAACGGAAATATTTTTTTCAAAATAACAAGTTGCATACTCTGTATCTCCGTCTTATTTGAAGCCAACCATATTGCCCCTTCTCTTGTACAAACACACTGAATGTGGTGGCAGATTTAGGCCACCTCATGTTGAACTACTAGATTTTAAACAAACTGCCTGAACAGGGCTTGAATTAGAAATCTTTATTGGCGTAAAATGCAGCACAGGTAAACTCTCTTCGTGTGCATTGGCTGAAAGGTGGGTGTCCAATAACCTGTTCGCACTGACAGAGTTAAACTCGTTTAAATGTGTCACTTTACTCGATGTGGCTTAAGTCCGCTGTGTGAACGCAAAGCGGAGATATTTAAACCGGTTTACATGTGACACATTTGCATGTGGCTTCAGATGGTTTTTGGACCATGTGAACAGGGAATTAGGCTATGTTCATCCATGCCCCTTAATTACAAGACCTGATGAAGCCATTTTGACTGTTTTGCAGGAATTTAAGTGTCTGTGGCCTCAACTCCACTTGGTGTTTGATGGTGGTCAGTTAGGGGACACGCCAGAGTCCAGGTTTGGGTCCACAGTGGTTGACCTCACACAGCCTGGCCAGTTCAGGATCATCAGAGAGGGGAGGTAAGTCTGTAGGTCTCATACTCTATCAACAAATTGATGACTCTTGTGGACCTGCATATATATCATGTACATACTTTCACAAGTGAGATATTGAATCCATGTAAATGTCCTAGTACATGTGTTGTTGCTTAAATATGAACTACAAAGGTTTTTGATATGAAACTCAAAGTTTTTAAATGTATAGGGATGATTCTGTTACATTTTTCTGGTATTCGAGACCGCGGGCATTAATGGTTTTACTCGCACCAACACGTTTTGCTCAGGAAGACTTGGTGGTGAAAACATTGTCAAAAACACATGGAAGTTAATAGGAATCTCTGCTTCAGGGCAACATGCGTCCAGAAGTAGGTTTCGTTAACATTCATAGTTTACATATGCTATGCAGGTTGTTGTCAAACGTATTGTAATTTCTGGTTATTATAAGCCGTATTTCTCAGGAGATTGTCCAGTGTTGTTCATTTTCCTATCCCTTTCCATGTTATCTTTCACTGCGTCGTCTGCTTGCGGCTATTTCAAGCAGGTGAAGTGCACAGATGTTTGTGGTCTCAAATTTTGTACGTGCAGTTTGCAGTTTCAGTTTGGCTAGAAATAAACCACACATACCTGAACAGTTTGCACGCATCTCCATGGCTAGTTCCCCTTGTACCTGGGGTCATTGTGATGTTAGCGTGACCTGGATTCTTTTGTCTGACCATCAGCACTGTCAAAAATGTGCTACAGTTTTTCAATATGATTGATGAGTTCCACCAATGGTGTCACAAAGTTTTAACACTGTTCTCTACAACATGACAGACTGTATGTAACCTGAAGTCTAGCCTGTAAAAAATGCTTAGGCTTATTCTGCAGGTCTGTGTATCACACAAAAGAAAGTTCATCAGCAGGGCTTTGTTTGGCTTTATTTTGGCAGGAATCCGGGAATCTGATTGTTATCATGACTCTTGTAAATAAAATCTATGGGAATCTGCTTGCATTTCCCACAAAAAAAAGTCAAACTCAGTTTCATTGTTTTATTACAATAAAAAATGTATTGTTTAAGATCATTAAAGGAATGACATCTCGAAAATCTGTTTGCTTTTATATGCTTTCGAATCTTTACTTGGATCAAATTCTTGAGACACTAGATTTGAGCAAGATTCAGGCAGAGATGATCTGTAAGGATCCATTTAGATTCTGGTAAAAAATGACGAAAATAAAACCTTTATCAGGTACTTGCCCCATGATTGGTGGATTGCTCCTAGCTCTCCACCCATGTGACTGACTGAAAAATTCTTCAGTACAGCTTTGTACGCAAAATTAATAAATAAATAAACAGAAGAGTAGATTGATTAAGTGATTAAGATCATTTTCACACATGATAGGTACAACTGGTAGAAGGCACTCGAAACCAATCTACCTATCCACAGAACAAGCCATGTCTACATCACATTGCCATTAAAGAACAAATAAATAAGCAGTAAATAAATCTCATGTAAAAAAATTGTCTTTTTCCAGAAAGGGAAAGACCTCACAAAAGTGAACACAGGGTGAGTGATAAGACCATTAAAATCTGCATCTGAAAATACCTTCACTGAAATTTTTAGGCTTTGTCTTCACCAAAAAAAAAATCAGTTAAATGTTTTGATTGCACAGTGAGTTTTATGGACCATATTGATATGGTTAATGTGTGACGTCAGGCCGACTTTTCTATGGCCTTAAAGCAGAAATTTAATGTCATATTAGCGTTTCCATTCACAGGCTAACATTACAGAGGTAATCTTCACAAGAACAATATTCAGAAATGAACATACAGGTGTACAGAAAGTTGTGTGACATCACTGGTGAACCATATTATTAATATGGTCCATAAAACCCACCATATTATCAAAATATTTGACTGCTTTCATTTTGGTGAAAAAAATCTAAAAAAAATCAGCAAAGGTATTTTCAGACACAGTCTTTAATGGTCTTATCACTCACCCCAAGTTCATTTTTATGGAGTCTTTTCCTTCAAGTTTCTATTGTACATCTATATTTTTAATGAACAGTATCTTTGATCGATGTGCGTATTTACATGATCTCTGTGTTTTGTTGGTGATGACCTGATAGGATTTTACAAATTATTATCTATAGTTTTCAAAGGGTTTCATCACAGATTTTTATTTTTTATTTTTCAGTGCTTTCAAGCCGACTGTGGATTTGCTGGTTAACAAACACAACCTGAAGGAAACAAAGAGTTGATGCAATATGAGCTTTATGGTTTAAGATAGTTGATGTGGATCCATTATATTGATATTTATTATTTTAAAGGAACAGATGAAACTCGTTCATTTTATCATACAGCCAGTCCTGCTCATTAGAAAAAAAAGTTCATTTTCATTATTAAAATTGTGTCGTGAAATGGTGTTTTACGTATGTAGTTTGTGATAGTCTGTCCTGTTTGTAAATAATGATTTCCCAACCTAAATTTTACAATGATGGGGTGTTTTATGGTGTGAACTAGTTTGTCAGAGTCAGTCCATACTATCAATCTTGTTCTTTAAAATAAAATAAATTAATTTTAATGAATGAATTTGTAAAATGAAGGGGTGTATTACGTATGTGGCAATCCATCCATATAGGAAGTCTTGTTCGTAAAAAATTTCGTTTCATTACTGGAATATTGTCATAAGATGATATGTACAGATGTACCTTATTACATACATTCACCCCTGGTGGTAAAAAAAGTGTTTGTTATTTCATTGAAATATTTTGAAGGCAGTGGTTGTTACAGTGAAAAGCAGGATTGTAGCATTACTCTAAGCAGTGTAACCATGGAGATATATTCTGTTTTCAGTGGTGTAAGCTTCGCACTTAGATTTCGTTTGAAGATACAGCCATCATGTTGCACCTGTCAAGTGAAAGGCTAGGCTTTGTGAATGGACCTAAAATTACCAGTTTACTGTCAAATGTATCCAATCTTTCTTTCGGCTTCCTCTAACTCTTCTTTTGGCTTCCTCTAACTCTTCTTTTGGCTTCCTCTAACATTTCTTTTGGCTTCCTCTAACATTTCTTTCGGCTTCCTCTAACTCTTCTTTTGGCTTCCTCTAACATTTCTTTTGGCTTCCTCTAACATTTCTTTTGGCTTCCTCTAACATATCTTTTGGCTTCCAATGGATAAATTAAAAAGTTGTTTGGAGTACACATACCGACAGAGTCACCCTAAACTAAAGATAGAGAGGATATTGCACAGTGACGGTTGAATACCATAAATATTGTTCGAGTGAGAGGTAGAAATGATAACCCATGAGACATGAAGTGTCGATTGGGTCATCATTTCCACCTCTCACGAGAATAACATTTATGGTATTCAGCCTTCAGTGTGCAATATTCTATTTATTATTTATACCCTAATAGTATCCTGATTTTGTGTGATTTAAAGAGTTTTCAGCATATTTTCCAGCCGTAAGCTGTGACAGAGAATGTTGCAGTTGACTAAACATGCATTATGAGGTTATTCCACTGAGATCAGATTGTTTCTTTTTTGACGTCATGACGTCTGGGTGTGAAATATCAAAAATCCTTCAACGAAGGAAATGCTGGGATTTCACTGATGTGTAAATAATAAGTCTTTTTTTTTTTTTTTAATACTAAACCCAGCGTTGAAATTTTTTAATAATGAGTATGACTTGCTAGAAAGTCTATGTCGTTCAACCTTACTACTTCATCCATAAAACAGGCTGTGGTTGTAAGTGGCTAAAAATTTGACCTTGCACAAAGATATTTAAAACATTCCATGTTTTTGAATTATTCACTGTGCAGAATTATTTTGCTTCAGGTTATGATTCTTGTTTTAGATGAGATTTTTTTTCTGTATTTAACCTGGTTTAGTGTAATGCACACATATATACAGCTGAAATGTATAGAACATACGTCTATTGATGACATTTATTTTTATATTAAACAATTTTATCATGAGACTGACGTTCAGTTATGCTTTAACAGTACAGATTGTCGTCACTGACATTATTGTTTGTTTGACCATGGAGGTAAACCAAACCCTCTTTACCTCCACGGTTTGATCTATTTTTTAGCGATTCATTGATGGATTCTAAAATTGACAGAGTACCTTATATCCTGACTTTCACGCTGTTTTTGTCACATCCGGACATCACACTCTGTTTGGACAGCGAATTCGCGCAGTCTTTCCGCAACCACTTATATTTTACCAGTGTACCGTGCATATGTATTCACCAGTACTCGACCCACAAAACTGACATTTTACCGTCCGTCTCAACTGCAGATAAGGTCGTACTCAGAACTGAACGTCAGGTCACGGTCACAAACTTCTACTACTTAATACTTTTTGCGGCAATGTATGTTGCCCATGGACGCCTTTAACAGCAACTCAAGTTCTAGTCCAGCTCAAGCTGGCTTCCCCTTCGGACGTACGTGGGAAGGTCCGCCAACAACCTGCGGATGGTCGTGGGTTTCCCCCCAGGCTCTTTCCGGTTTCCTTCCACCATAACGCTGGCCGTCGTCGTATAAGTGAAATATTCTTGAGTTGGGCGTAAAACACCAATCAAATAAATAACATGCAGCAACTCCACCCAGTCGTGGAGATCTTCGATTTTTGAAGAGTAATTTGTGAAGAGGGATGCCGTTTCTGTCTTGATATGGGTAGAAAGGGTTTTCGACAAAAATGTAAAAATAACTAGAGCCTATAGGCAGTGAAATGTATTCTATGATGAATGCTCAGGTTTCTTGCATGTAGATAATTCTGTTGCCTGGCCTTTCTTTATTATCAAGACACTGAAGTAAATCTATCATAATTTCACACTTATATCCATCAATGGTTTGTTGTGCAAGCTAGGAGGTTTGAGAATCGCTTTATTAGGACAACAAATAGGCTACTAATTATAGTGATAACCACTGGGATTGTTGTTTGCCGGCTGGGGATTTCATCTATACTGGGCTAAGCGACAACAACTCGTCGGTTCTGTGTTTCACGGTCATAGTAACCAACATGAAAATCAAGAAACACAAATTCAGTTCCATGAAAGAAAATTATGAAAAAGGTTCTTTTTTCCAGTAAGATAAAGTCTGTATATAATTAACTGGTATACCATAATTTACTTGGTCTAACTTGTTAACATTTTTAGCAGCATACATATTTGAATGTCTACCCTAAGAAAGGGGGCGGGGGGAATTTAATTGATATCCAGCCAAAATATAGTTTCTGTACTTTTTATACAAACTATGTTTTAGATGAGACTAAAAAGTCAAATCTCTCCTGTCTGCCGATCTGAGATAGGGTTTGGGTATTCCATCAAAATGACAATAGGTATCGACCCCAAACCCCTACAGATCGACTGCTATTGAGTTTCTCGATAATCAGTGTTAAATTCATTTGACTGAATTGTTACTTCACATCTCATCACTATAATACTTCCTAAATGAGCAAGTAGCGAAACTGAACACCAGAAAGATTAAATCTGTACATCATCTTTATAACTATTTCTTACTGGTTGTACTTTGGTTAACAAATTCCGATGGATTCTAAAATTTACAGAGTACCTTATATCCTGACTTTCACGCTGTTTTTGTCATATCCTGACATCACACTCTTATTGGTTGTACTTTGGTTAACAAATTCCGGTCTGAGATTTGGGGGAGTTGTCCTGACAATATAAAGCGTTACTATGCGTTCGCATAGAGTACATAACAACAACAACAACAACAACAGAAAAAAAAAGGACAGCGAATATATAGTTTGCACCTTGATCTGAAAATCGGTTATAACGCTCTGAAAATAACCATGAAGCCTATACCAGGTATATTTGTCTACTATTCTTTTTACTGTTCACCCACGTGCAATATATGCGAGCTCAAGACAAGTAAAAGAAGGCATGTTATAAATGTGCATAGGATGATCCATACTTTATTGTGGAAGAGGTATTTGTGCATTTAAATCCTAGAGAATTCATAATAACACTGGAAGAGACTGACATTGTGGTTACATTTACATGTAGGGCGTATGTACAACTTACAACGTAATACAGGGCTAATTTATACATGCCGCATCGGATTTGTTATAATACAAGCGTATATTCACTCCAGTTCCCTTCCATTTATATGGAAAAGATTAACATATGTGAATATACATGTGTTAAACACAAGTTTTGCCAAAGAATAAAATTCCCTGCCTTCAGGCATAAAAACACTAAAAAATAGCCTTACTATTTATGTAGTAATTTCACAACGAACACCATCTTAAAACTGTATTCCCTAATTTTCGTTGACCCAAATGACATGCTGTCAAATAACTAGATGCCTGTCCTACAACATATCCTAATATCATCAGGGGTTGACCACCATTTTCTCAAAATAAATCAGATGGAATGTAACCTCTAGCGTCCTATCGCCACAGAAACAGGGTGTGTGGGGGGGGGGGCACTTACTCATTGGATGATATTTTTCTCTGTTTAATTATAGCCACAAGGAATGGAATTTTTTTCAACCATTATTTGTCATACTTTATACCCACAAAATTACCTGGCAGTACTTCAACACACTTCAGAGATACAGCTAATCCCTATCTGTGCCCACCATTTTCTGTGCGCCTGAATCTTGCATACAAAATCGAATTGGTGTTTTTATATCTTCACGCATTAATGTTTGATGCCTGACGACTTCAAAGCTATGCGGTACATTTGACCTAAATAATTACCCGGTATATACCTGTCTCTTCATCGACATATTCATCCCACTTTACAAATATACGTTTGATTGCCTTTGTAAATTAAATGTAAAGATGCAAACTAATCCAGGCGCTCAGACACGGCGCACATACCATGTGGATAACTGCAACACTTAACACGCCTGCAACTACATTCAGCTAGTGAAGTTATTTCCAAGACTGAGAACGCACTGGCGATTACTCCTCCGCTTTTGTACACCTGCTGGGCGTGTGTGAAAACAGTGGACCGGAACTCTTAGCAGACATGAAAATATATTCATTCAAAAAAGGAATCAAACGAATTAGTTAGCACACCTCTCTTTCCTGGGTGCGAGAAGTTAACCGGAGATTACTCCGACTTGTACACCCACAGGCGCATGTGTGAAAACAGCTGAAGTAACGTTTACCAAACACGCAAATGTATTACATCAGAAATGAAATCTCGCACCTTTACTTGTCACACCTGTCGGGCAGATGTTTCACATTTAAAGTCTGCCGATACACCTTTCACGCATGGGCAGGTGTTTTCCGGAGTGATTTTCGAAAGTGAATCGGTGAAATCAGTATAGCCTTTACGAAGTTGCCAGAATAAATGTTGCCAGACATTAAATATATATGATCAGGTAAAAGCGTACATAAATACTTGTCGACCAGATCACATTACGGTTCGTTCTTAAATACATAATGTTTGGTATATTATATAGACAGCTCGAATAGATTGGAATTAATGTAAAAAACATAAATAAAACATAAACATAAACAGAAGAAAAAATAACTGCGTTGTATGCGTTCATTACTGCGTTATATACACATACTCGTGCCCCTGCGTTATCATACTACTCTGAGTTACAGACGCACAACACTGCTTTATGAGAATGCATTTCTGCTTGGTCACAAACCATTGCGTTACTGCTATGCAATCTAAATACAGGGCAAGACACTTATGTATCTGGCTCATTTACAAACGAAAGTTTTCATAAGTGGAAGACCAACGAAAGTTTTCGAAAGCCCTAAACAAGCGAAAATTCAGGGTGTTGCAAGCTATAGCTATAGAAGTTAGTACATACAGACATATTTAGACGCTATAGCACGAAAGAGAAAAAAAACAAAAAAGGGAAACATGAAAGTGAAGAACTGTATATGTACTTTAACTTAAGGCAGTATACCATGGGTTTGGCATATCGTGTGATTTATCTATTTATTTGATTGGTGTTTTACGACCGAGTCAAAAATATTTCACTTATACGACAGCGGCCAGCATTATGGTGAGAGTAAACCGGTCGGAGCGCGGGGGAAACCCACGACCATCCGCAGGTTGCAGACAGACATTCCCACGTACGGCCGGAGAGGAGGCCAGCATGGTCTACTGTGTGTTCAGTGACTAAATATAATAAAATCTAAACGCACCCATATGAAGTTTACATGCGGAAAGATAGCTTTTAAAATCCAAAAGCCCTAAAATAACCTCGGTGTCCAGTGATTTCTTCTAGAAAACGAAAAATGAAAACAGAAGAAATAAACTGTTCTTAAGCTTCGTTTACGAAATTCGAAGAATAGAAGGTATGCCCCAACAACAGCCATTCGCACTGATGCAAACAAACTTAAACTAAATGTTCCATTTCTTCATCGAGTCGAAATGTGAAAATAGAAGAAATGAAACAAACCGGATAAATGTACATTTTTAACCTGAATTAACTTCACATGCAAAACAACTTTCTAAGAAGAAAACCATTACCAATTGTCAAGGCTTTTTCTCCTGAGTTTTGTCAAATTTATACCACAAAACATGACATTTCGTCGACTGATATCAGATATAACTACTTTAGGTACTAACATCAGTAATACTTTGGTGAGTGAAATATTTTTGAGTATGACGTTACTTAACGATCAAAAGAAATAAACAAATAAAGTAACAATTTGGCACGTGCTATACATTTCACAAGCAAATGAAAAACGTTTCATAGCGTTAGTGTGTCCTCATCATCGTAGGGGATATTGCTATGGAAGGCAAGGCAACATTGGAACTTTTTGTTGACGCGGATTTGTCGGAGTGATTCGTTGCGCTTCGAGAACTCTTGGAATCTGTTGGAGACCGAGGAGAGATGGGGCGTAGTGATACCATCTCGAACGTAGCTTGTTTAACAGAAGGCGGCGTCATTCTCGATTGCGAACTAGGTTGCAGCTTTGTTTTGCTTTTTGTCACGACTCCCCCGCACTTTTCCAAAAGAATTTCCTTTGGATCGTAAATGTCTCTAGACAACCTGCCTCCGGCGTTGACTAGCCCGGCACTTTTACTGACGTGAACGCGGGAATACGGAGTTTGGTCAATATCGATGCGCTTTTTGCCATCGACCATCCGAAGGTCCACCATTCCCGGTTTTTTCCGAGGTGAAAAATGTGCGGGCAACTGAACAGTTCGAGATTTACTCGGTGGATTCGACTTCAGGGTTGTGATGTGTGATTGGAACGTAGTTTGTTTCACAGACGAGAGCTTTGAGTAATGTAAGTTATTCTTGTTATTGTCAACAGAAACCTCTTCGGTTTCAGGTTTCACTGTGTTCTGAGACTGACACGGCTCTGGCTGAGGTCCATGTGTTTCATGTTTCTCACTATGTTTATCACAGGTGGTTCTTGCACTATGGCAAACATTTTCTGTTCTGTCGGTCACGTTATTGTTGTTGCGGTCCACGGATTTTTGAAGTTCACGATTGGCCTGATGGTGGGTAACATGCTGGGACAAACGTTGGCGTAAGTGGGCCTGTTTGGGCAGAAGCTCCGATAGAATTGTCCGTGTGTATTTGGTCCCAATGACATGCGCAGCTGGCTGATTCGCCTTGTTTATCCCTGACACAGGCGTAGATGGCTGTCTGCCCTCATCATTCCCTGTTTCTGGGGAAGGCTCTGTGAACACATAATTCAAAAAGTGTAAAGTAATACAGACGTCAGTTGTTTGCTTGTTGGCTTGTCATACACGAGAGATCGCGAAAGGTAGCCGAAGTCTCGATGACGAATGTGAAACTTCTGTCCAAAGGCATTCCAAACCGCAAATCTCCCAGGTCAAACACTTCTTTTTTCTTTTTTTTTCTTTTTTTTTTTTGCAGGCGGTTTTGTGGTTTAAGCCATTAAACAGATGTGCCTATATACCGCACCATGAAAATTAATGTTAATGACACTTCAACTGAAACAATTCTACTAACAGAAATTCGGACATTAGTCTATGGCTGAAATTCTTTTTGAAAGTTCACTTGGTGTTAGAATTAATTTCCGGTTATCCGGGCACACGGGTTTCCTCCGCCTATACACTCATACAGTTGATCAATTCTATGATACTAGGTTAAAGACCAAATAAATAAATAAATCAATAAATAAATAAATAAATAAATAAATAAATAAATAAATAAATATACTAACCTTGGTTGCAACTGGAATCTTTGTCTTTCCTCTCTTCCTTGACACATTTGTTTGTGTCTGCAGGGGTCATATCAATCAACACAATATCCTTCTCGGCGTTGTTCTTCACCGGCTCCATTGTTTTTGCCAGTTCTAGTTTTGTCTCTCGTTTCCTCAGTTTTATGGTGGGCCTCATACGAGGCATGTTCCTGGGACTGTCTTGCACAGTCACATCGACTGACAACTCAGGTGAGATTTGCTGCAATGAAAAAAGTAAATAAGTAAAATGAAAAAAGTTATAACAGTCATCAACGCAAGAGTACCTCAGTAAGAAACGTAAAACGTAAGGGATGCATTCGTCAGTAATACGGACAGTAATAAGTGACATTCTTCAGTAATATAGATGTTGCCCCCTCTGAAAAGAGGGTGGAATTATTTCCGGAAATGAGTGGACATCAACGGTCCAAAAAGAGGTCCACCCATGGGCATGTACAATAAGTGTAAACCAACAGTCGTACACAAAGACGTCACATTCAAAAGGGGTAGGCAATGTGTCTCAGACTCAAGTGACACTAATATAGCTTACAAATACTCCCAGAGAGGACAGCCTGGTGCTAATTAAAAATCAAGAGCATCGAAAATTGTTTGAAATTTAATTTTTGTTGTTTTTAACAAAGACAAGCATGTTACAGAGTTTGAGAGTTTCTTTACGCACGTGGAACTGCGTAAATAAAACCATCTTACCAGCTGTATTATTTTTGGTTCTAACGTATCTTCCTTGACGATGTGTATTCTTCCTGGACGCCTGTTTCTAACCCTCTGTGGACTTGCAGGAGTTGTCGGCCCTGTGACAGCTACCTGTACAGCTGCATTGGCTGGATCCTGCATAATACAGAAACGATACATGTTCTTAATAGCACACATCCGAGAATGGCAAAATATATATAGTTATAAAAGACATTAATCCTGTAAATTAGAAATCGATGGATTTCACTATACCATCTCTTTGACATCTGTTACGACAGAAACGGATAAACCTTATGCTGATCTCCCATGGAAAGGAACGAATGAATGATAATGGATTAACGCCATACTGACAATGTTTCAGCCAGATGGTGGCGATAAATGGGAATAGGATCACGTCTGATTACACCGCCAGATTTCGTAAAGTGTAAGCGGCATATTTGTCAAACAACTCACTTTCTTTCAGCCAGTGCATTCAGTCTTTTAATTATTTGTTTTCCCATATCCAGGAAAAGATGGTTGCGAATAGTCTATATTCATAGCTATGCATGGTGTCTACCCTATATATAGAGGAAGACTGACAATCCGAAGTGCGGCTATACGCAAAAGCGGATGCGCAAATTTGTAGTCTTGTACTGAAGTCTACAATAAAGTATAGACTAAACTGTTCATTCATACAATGCCTTAAATAATTAAGTGACCCATCTGCTATTTCCACCTTCACTGCTTTCGTTTATATACATGAACTTATAATACACGAACTCCTATACGCAGTCTGAGAGTCTGTAATTTCAGCTGAGGACATGGACTGGCGTTCAAACAGTAGCCAGACTTGCTTCTTGAAGAATGGCATAGATAGCATACCTTTAACAAGAGTGATATCTTGTTTTCTCTGTTTCTGGCCTCAGTGACTAGTACCTTGCCATGAACTCTCTGCAAGGCTTTGTATTTGTCGAGCCTGTGCTTAAACAGATGGTAGAGTGCTGTTGGAGGTCCAGGCATGTTGCTTGTGACGTGTCTTATGACATCACTGATGCGATATCCATAGAAATCTGACATGTGGTGCAGGATGTCGTCACATATTTCCTCCGAGCGGATTCGGTTTGGGCAAGGAATGGGTTCCATTGGCTTATTTTTTCCTGGAAGAAAGTAACAATATTTATCTATACATTTCTGACACAGACTTTTTGTTATCGAGGCAAATTAAAACTCTTTTATCCTCACATCAAGAGTTTAAAAAATATATCCAGTGGAGATGGGAATTTAAAGGAAAAGAAAACTCAGATCAGTTATACTGTGTTCTATAATAAAAAATGATATCATGAATAGAATCAACAGAGACCTTTAGAATTCTGTTTTTTCTAGAGTCAACGTTGTTTGAGAGTTATATCTCTTTTAAACATCAGCAAGAATTCATTTGAAGAGATTTGTTGGAAAAGTTTGCGGTTCTTGTTCTGCAATTTTATCTTACCTTCACAAATCCAAGGATGTTTCATCGCATCTCCCAAAGACAGTCTCTTCTCTGGGTCGGGCGTGAGGAACTTTCGCAGGAGGTCACGGCATTCTGAAAAGTGTTCAGGATCGATAGATATGAGATAAACGTGAGAGCCGACATGGTTCACTTATAATATAGCATAGATAAAAGTCTTCAGCTAGATAGAATGTTAAATCACATAACTGTATGGTATGTAGGCCTATAACTGATAATTTGGAAAAGAATTTTACTTCCGTCAGTGATTCCAATGAATACCTTTCCCCACTGAATGATGTCTCTGGTCCAAGCTGAATTGATAATTGCTCTCTTCCAGTTAATGAATAATACCTGTTAACCTGCTAAACGTCATCGTGAAAGCAGAAATTAACAATGAACTCAACAATTTGTCCATTCCGTTTTTAGGGCAAATTGGTAACGCCGTACCCCTGCATAACAATGAACAGTGGTCACTTAAGGCGCCTCGATATATTGCAACATGTACGTTTAATCCCGTCAGGCAAGGAGTGAGAAAAGCATTACAACACATGGCACCGTGCAATACCAAGGCTTTGAAAGGCACGCCATGTGCTAGCTCACCATCAGCAGACTCATGGCATGCCGCTAGGTCATCAACGACACACTTTGTGGTATATTACTTTGTCATCAACAACACATTTATGGTATACTATTTGGTCATCAACATCACACTTATGGTATATTACTTGGTCATCAACAACACACTTGTGGTATACTACTTGGTCATCAGCAACACACTTGTGGTCTACTACTTGGTCTTCAACAAAACACTTGTGGTATACTACTTGGTCATCAACAACACACTTATGGTATACTATTTGGTCATCAAGAACACACTTGTGGCATACTATTTGGTCATCAACAACACACTTGTGGTATACTACTTGGTCATCAACAACACACTTGTGGTACACTACTTGGTCATCAACAGCACACTTGTGGTATACTTCTTGGCCATCAACAACACACTTGTGGTACACACTTGTCGCATACTACTAGCTCAACAGCGGACCACACATGAACTGCTCCTGGCATTTCACTACAATCTATTTAGGAAGCGTCTATGTGTACCTCTTGTAAGATAGTCTGGTACAGGGTTCATCTGTCCAGTCAGCATTTTGTTGTGGAGAGTTTTTATGTTGAAAGGGTCCACCGTGAAGGGCAAACTACCAGTCAGCATAGCGTACATATTCACACCTCTGAAAATACAGGAATTACAACTGTGAATACTTTCATTCCAAGCACTCGTGTTCTGTATGAGATGACAAACCAACGAATAAGTTATGTTACATTTTTCAAACGTGTTCTAATTAAATTCTTTAATGTAACTGAGTCTGTGTGGAATCCCCCATTCATAAAACTGAATTATTTTTGACGACGCCCTAATATATAAATGAATACTTTGAAAAGTGCATTGATGCTTGTTCAATATTCCTCATAATCAAGTTGGCCTAGACGCCGATGATCTCAGAAACTCTACATTTACAAAGTTCTGTTATTGAACGGAAATGTAACAGAACTTGAAATATAGAATCGCTCACAAACTATGCAGGCCACATTTAAAGCACATTAATAGAACTTGAGCTTAATCAGTTAAGGCACGTTAATGAATACATCTGTAATACTATACTAATTGTTCTGTTTTACTATGTGTTCATTTCATTTCATGACATAAAGCCTGTGAGCACGTTTTACAAGTACATTATTAAAAAATGATAAGAAATTGTGCGTTATCAAAAAATATTCTTTGCCTCTAAAGATATAAAACTTTTCGTAATGTACAGAAAAAAAACTGTACATTAAAACAAATATTACATGTAATATATGTAAATATACATGCTGTTACTATTAATATCGATCCACTACCTTCTGATACAGATTACTTTATTGCGGCTTTTTTTTGTAAAGCCACGTCCCGGTATCACGAAGCTGTGATTTGCTCAAGTCAGTTTTGGTTTTAAATTCAAAACAGTTTAAGTGCTAAAATTGTGCCCTCCACCTCACTATGCCCCAGAGGAATTTCTCTGGCGTTAAATTACATTTTTGTGACAAAAATGAAAATTATTGTTTAAGTTCAAATCTAAGTTCAGGAATAATATACTACGAAATAAGTCTGATTTAGATGTTAGGCGGCTTCGTGATACTGGCGGTCAGGGATGTATTTGACGCCATTCGCGTGCCACACCTTTCTCTATTGTTGACTATGCTTCAATTGTTTCAGTGAAGTTGAAATTCTTTGAAATACATATGTGGAATGCTTTCCCATGTTCGTATATAGTGGTGCGCACAATGTATTGCAGCAATGTAAAGCGTGTGGTCGTTTTGTATATAACACAGGGAGTTAAGGAAATAAGCTGACACAGAATACTATATAGACTCGTGATGTTAAATATGTCTAGGCAATTAGTAAGGCGATCCGTTCAGTGCTGGGATCGAGTGTCCAGGTATTAAACTCCTCCCCGTGTAATTGCTTAAGTTAAGAAAACGGTGTATGTAAAATGACGGTACATGCAAAGGGGATTGCACTTCATCCAATGTATAGGTTGCGTGCAAATGAAGGTGATCTTGGCGACGGAGTGTGTTCGTCGTGTTTGACTTCAAGTTTTCGTTAACAGGTACGGCCCGATGGACTGGTGAAGACACTGGGTTGAGACACAGAACTATTGGGCGGAGTTTTCTCGATGTTTGAGAATTTTCTTGCTTATGAGAAGAAGGAGTAGATACAGGAAAAGAAACTTTCAAGAAAGAGATTAAGGAGTTATCAGACAATACTTAGTCAATAAAGCGAGCGTGCAGACTGGAAGCATGGAGTGATTTGTCCGGCTGTGTCTCCTATTATTGACATCTCGCATGTAGATGAGTCTCGAACCCGTAATTTCTCCATACTCATAAATTTATAGCGTAATATTCATGAAGTTAATATACATAGGCCAATGTGTATTTATGAAAGAATGGCTTTCATATACCGTCTTCAGTGTTGAGTATAAGAAGGCGTTTTCGCGTGTAAATTACATAGCTAGGGCGCCTCACATGGACACTGCCTTAATGGCTAATACAAAAATCACTCTTACATGCTCCATGCATCTACTTTGGGGCCATATTGCTTGTGGCCCAGTAATTCTGGTGCAGCGTAGGCCGGACTTCCACACTGGGTGACACAGAACTCTTGCATCCTCTGACCCTCTCTCACAGTGGAACTTCGTATACTGTTGCTGAGACCAAAATCTGAAAGCAAAGAGACAGGCTTAGACCTGATACGAAATTGCACTTTCATATGTATTATCGATTGTAATGAATGCTATTGGAAGAACACTTCATGTGTACCGATACATTTAATCTCTCGATTTTTGCTCGACAATAAATTTTCGACATTCAGATCTCTGAAAAATTTTATACCTAATATGAAATTTTACATGTGTGTTCATTTTCAAGATGTGTGTTATTCGTTATTAACAATTAAGTGTATTGTGGGTTAAAATAAAGCATTTCGATGAACACTTTACTTACCAATAAGTTTAATGTCTCGATTTTCGTCCAGCAATAGGTTTTCGACCTTCAGATCCCTAAATATAAAAGAAAAAAAAATCACTCACCACGGTTATCTTAGGGAATTCCAATGTTCACACAGTTAAGATCTAACGTCAAGTCTCACACCTATTGGTCGAACTGGTATAGGATCCTATCTGATATATGACAACATGGTGCAGTTGTTATACAGAGAAATTAACACAGCCTTGAGTAATAGTTTAGATACAGCCAGTTTCAGCGGTTATATATGTATATATCGGAAGAGTCACTTTTAGCTGGGACTCAGCCTTTAGTCATGTCGTTTTATTGTTGTTATTCATACCTATGGAGAATTCCCAAGCGATGCAAGTAGTCCACGGCGGAGATGATCTGGCGGATGTATTTCTTCACCTCTCTCTCGTCCAATCGTTTCTTGTGACAGATGTATTCCATGAAGTCTCCACCTCTGCACAGCTCAGTGACCAGGTAGTAGCTATTCTCTGTCTCCATGATCTCGTACAGACGGACGATATTCGGGTGGTTGACCATCTGTAACAGTTTACCTTCCCGCCTCATGTTTTTACGGACATAGCTGTCCTCTCTAGCCCGTTTTTTGTCCACAACCTTGATGGCTACCTGTACCGGAAGAGAGTCATATGGAGAATATTAAAGCCCATGAAGCTTGGACAGTCAGTGAAAAGAGTTTAAACGTCGGATCCTGTAAGCCGGGCATTTTCGCTCATAAATGGTGTCTTGTGCTTATTTCGTCGTTATTTAGGATTTCATTTTCTGAGTGTAGCACAAATCATGACGACAAAAACTGGCTTAAGCTCCCATTACGCGTCATAACCTTTACTGTTTCTTCTGTAAATGCCCGCATATCCATTCTTAATAAACATGTTTTGACATATACCCGCACTAATATCCCTAACTAGCAAACTACTTCTTAAGTCTTCCTGTGCTATGGATCACTAATGTCATGGTAGTGATTTTCACGGACCTGCATGGACCAGGCATGAAGAGCAGATCAATCCGTTTGTTGTAACTATATAATGCCTGGCCTAGATAGCAGAAAAACATATGGTTTCCTGCTGTGACGTTGCAGTGTTTGTGTGCTATCTAGGTGCCTTCTGAACACAAATGCACCTATAGAAGTGTGACGTATTCCTTCAAGCTACGAGCACATAGATTTGGGCCGTTTTATATGCAATTGTTAAAGGCGGAAAGGAGTTTCCCATTCTTAGCAAACATTTATAGTCATAAATATACCAGCTACACTGCGCATTGACATGAGAAGGATGCTGGCAATTGGCCACAAATTAAATGCAATAGTCTTTCATAATACATGAAATTAGCTGTTGACACCCCTTCATTCGAGAAAAAAATTAAAAAAAATAAAAAAACGTGGAAAGTGTAACACCCGGCAGGATTGGTGTGAACAGATGAATCAATGAAGAAGAGGTTGTTAACTGTGTATAAACGCGACCCACCACAATACAAAAATTGGTGCATTTCTTCAGACTGTGACGAAAGTTGGCGTAACCATACTGTAGTATTACCGAGGGTTATCTTTCATGACTGCGTAGTTTGTGAGCAAGCCAACCAAAATTCATTAAAGGTATACACACTTGGGAAAGAACGTGCAACCATTGGACCTTTAGGGGTTCGATCTCTTGCCTCTGTGGGGGCATCCTGTAAACTTCCATATAGAACCTTATAAGTAGGGTTCAGTTTAGCACCCCATATGAAAGGTTTCAGGTTGCACCAGGTAGAATTCACGACCGCCGCCATTTCCAAGGCGCTGACAACCACACTGAAAATACAATACTCGATCACTGCACCTTCTCACTGAGAAGAAAGCAAGTTTACAAAGGATACCACCCTGGAGAAAAAAAACCATAACGTTCTTTATGGCACCCAAACTGAACCCTTTTTTCTAAGCGTGTACAGGTTACTGATTATATGCATCAGATTTCTGGGAATTCACCCTTAGACCTACAATAAAACACAGGTTTTTTGTTTGTGCAAATTTTACAGAATGTGCGATCCCAGCAAACAATTATAATGACCATTTTGGGAGGCGGGATTGGAATGGCGACAGATTCAGCCATGGTGTCCATTCTTATGTGTTGTTGGCGATACACTGTTAGACAATGTATTCACAGCTTTCAGTAATAATTACTGGATGGAGAAAGTAAGGTTGTGGAAAATTGCCTAACTGTGCATGAAAGCTATCAAATCTTTCGGACTACAGCTGGGATTTTAATCGGAAACCTTCCGACACACACACATAAATATATAAACCACAATATTGCATCTTGCTTTTTTGTTCTCATGTTCGTTTGTTTGTTTTTTGTTTGTTTTTATCTGTTTCTAGCCAGATAAGGCTTCTATGCAAATAAGTGTACGCAGCTTTGTGTCTTTCAGAGCCATGTTTTCTCGTTTGAAATCAGAGGAGCGGATTAACCGATTTATTGATTTTTGTAAAATTGTCACTGTTTTGCACGCATTCACAACGCAGTCTGGAAATGCTCAGACATGTACGATTTACAACTTCCAGTATCTGGCCATCTTACAGGAAACGTAAATTTCACGACAGCTGTCCTTAGGACAATGTGTTTCCACCAGAGACATCCACTTCGTGGGCTAAGGCTCACATCAGTTTTTGTATGGTTCAAATACACATCAAGCCTTTCTGATAACTGCTTAGTTAGCCAGCGTCATGCAACATTAATGAAGACTTCGCATAGCAAATCCGCACACAATATATATATATATATGTTGTGCCTGAGGCCCTGTCTGTGAAATGCTATAACAATGCGCGTTTCCCATACTAAATACTCCGCTGGACTTTCTCTTGGCGATATAAGATTTCATATCTAAACTGGGACAAGGAGGCAGATTTACAGCGGCTTGTTCCGTTGTTATTCACGACGAGCCATAAACACAACAAATTGTTCCCTGACACGCGTATTAAAAACTCATTTTCCACACTGTGTCTCGGCGAGGTCCTCTGTTACATGTGGTTCTCTCGAAGATATTCTGGGTATTTACTGGTCAGCCATATTTGGCACAGTATGATAAAATAAACGGACTTCGTTGTCGGTCAGCGGGGCCTTGTTTGCCCCGTGTCCTCTCGTTCTGATAAGGTACTGAAATACCGAATTGAGGGTCAAGTCACCAGAATGCCGACCGAAAGCATGGGAGTGTATTGGTGGGCAATAATACTTTACACAGTGTCAAATTTCTGGGTGTCTAAACATAGAAAGCTATTTAAATCCAATTACAAACAAGTTTACACTGTATAATATGTGTGTGGAACACAAACAAAACCAAATGGACCATGCCTAAACTCGATTAGGGCTAATCATACCAAGATATTATTCTACACGGCCGATTCTATCGTTGTCAGTGGCACAATTTTGGGTGCCACTACAGCACACTACATAGCGAAAGCTCCAGAGAACTTTTGTAAAATGGCAAATCCTTAGGGCAAACATGACGACACGAGTAATAGTGTTTGTAAGATGGTTTAAGCCTGTTTAGTTTTGTTATTGGTACTAAACAGATCGTTGGGCTGTTTGTTTCTCAAGTTATACTCTGTAATCCTATTAAGTGATACGTTGTGTACTTTTATATCGATATACCCCAAACAAAACGCGAAAAGGGTATTTAGATAAACACAAGGGTATTGTTCACACATATTTTTATACATACTTCTGGAGCAAGGCTTTACAAGCTTTCAAATCATGCCAATTAATGACAAAATGTAAAGAGGAGGTAAGGTGGGATTTTGACCCATCGCTGAAACGGCAAGTGTTAGACGAAACCGAGAGCCTGTGACAAGGGTATTACAAAATTTGAAAATTATTTAGTATCATTTCCAAATTATGCATATAAGACAAAACCTAATTCGTGCCACATACAAAGCTTTGGTATAGAGTTGAATCAGCTATTGTGCTTTTGAACACATAGAACCATATTGCAAATGTATGGGCTTACAGCTCATTTGCCAACCCTTTGCTAATTATCATATCTACGCTCATTCGTTTGAAGCGAATATACTCTCTACAAGCAATCGTGTGCAAACCACACACATTGTTACAAACATTTGCGTTTGGAAAGTACACTGAAATATGACTGTCCGTTTTAATCTATACATACTCTAAATCTGTGTACCTATTTAGGCTTCACTACAATGACTAGACTGTTTATAGAGTCGAACGGTTTAGCCTATTTCATGCTACTAAATTTCCTGTTACAGTAGTTATTGCGTGTTTTTTCCCAATGGCCACTCAAAGGACTTCTGGGGCCTCCGTGGCTCAGTCGGGCAACGCGCTATGACCAGAATGACCAGAAGCCTCCCACCAATGCGGTCGCTGTGAGTTCAAGTCCAATTCATACTGGCTTCCTCTCCGGCCGTACTTGGGAAAGTCTGCCAGCAACCTGCTGATGGTCCCCCGGGCTCTGACCCCTTTCCTTCCAGCATAGCGCCGGCCGCCATCGTATAAGTAAAATATTCTTGAGAAGGGCATAACACAATAAAAAAATAAATAAATAAATCAACAGACTTTTGCATAACAAAGTTACTTCTGTAAAGCTAATCTGAAAAAACAGAAATGTACTGTTTTGTGCGCAAGTGTGTGTGCAGCTCGCGATGTAGGCTAAAAAGATATGTGTATGCAAATTGACAATAATGGGCCTGCATGTGCGTATTTGTTCCAATTAATGTGTACCTGTGTATTCTTTGTAACCGAATTCTTTCACAGAGTGTACATAAAGTGAAAGCATTGAAAGCCAAAAAGCCAGTATTTGCACTGTTGCGGACGGAACTAGACCTATGTACGTACCTTTTCTCCCGTAAGAACATGAAGTCCTTCCTTGACTTTGGCAAAGGACCCTTCTCCCAGAGTCCTACCCAGCAGATAATTCCCCACCCTTTTGGTGTGGACAAAGTTTTTGACAATCTCTTTGGACACTTCGGTGACTTTAAGTGGGAGATGTTGAAGGATGGGCGGAATGTTGCCCTTGTCGCTGTTGCCCTTGTCAACTACCCTCGGGGAAGACCCCGTCTCCATCTCGGTTGAGGTCTTCATGTCGGTATCTCAGGACACCGACCACCTGCGAAAACCAACCCGATTCGATTCAGTGCTAGGTGGCCAACTGATGGCAGAGCTAAAATCCTTCAAAGTGAACCATCGGCTAATTTACACCATATACAAATCCAAAGCCTTTCATTTGTGGACTTTTTCAGACAGAAAAGCTCTAGTTTCAAGTATCGTGATCGTATCGTTAGCACACTGCATGCATTGTAACTGGTAGATGTAGGTCAACGTGTCTTTCAGTTATCACCTTTGAACCAGCTAATTAAAAGACATACGCCTCCGTACTTCCTTGAGAACAAATATCTATACGTATGATTAAAGCACGGAAACTCCCTTTTAATGTTTAGTCCACGGCGCTATTCCATAATCCTCCGAATATCTACACAACACCAAGCTCTTGTTCTTTCAGGGGGTACTGTATCCTGGACATGTATACCCGGGGACTTCATATGATATATAACCCTCCATTGTTGGCCCACACTTCAAGCGCGTTATGCAAATAAGTTTGACCGAAGGAGAGACGCGAATGTGTAGAGGTCAGAGTGAGGCATAGTTTAGCAGGCTTGTAATGACGGTACATCCAGTGATAAATCATGACAGTGTATAAACAGTTAGTCGGTTCAAATCCGTTTTATGACAGGCCCATTATGGGATCACGCCATACTGAATACGGCATTCGGATGGTCTCCCGTGAAACACTGCCTTCCCCAGACAATCATTTCTTGAAACCTGACTACATATATATCAAAACAGGACGTCTCATCTTTCATAAAATAAGCAATGTTGGTTCCAGTCTCTCCTAAATTTCCAGTACTATGAAAGCCATCATAGCCTTTATTGCGGTTATTTAACTATCATGTTCCTAATCACTTACAAGTAAATTCGATTTTGCCCAATGCATGACAAGCGCTCTCTTTGCTGTTATAGTTCTAATATGCCATGGACGGCTTGAAACAAACTGTAACAGCTGTATGCACCAATTCATCCTCAAAAAACTGTAATGTATTGAAGATGCAGATCCAATGTCCGTCATGATATTTTATCTTTTCGCGTAAAATAAAGATATGGGTCTGCTTGTGAAGATAGCATATTCCAATTCAGCTCTCACTGCTCAGATAGCAAACCCTATCACCTTTGTATAAGAGAAATAAATCAATAAGGATTCAGTTGATTATGTTAATGCCATATCTGGAATAAAATTGTTGTATTACAATTCACAGAGACAAGACTGTACCAGGTTTAAGTTCCCCACAAAAACCATACCTATTCACATTAGCAGATGGTTCCACAAAGCTATCCTTCATTCAAATCCAAATCTGAAGTTTCATTTAAACACTTATTTTGGTACCATAATTCGTACAATTTCTGCTTTTCTCGCTTTTGAATTCCAAGTTTTTGGTCGAATCGGCCACAGGCCCAGATTCCTCGGAGCTAACATCATAGACTACGCCAGTTGTCAGTAAGATATATATCTTTTCAGCACACATGTTGGCACGGTATATTTAGAACAAGTAGCGTGTAAAACACACGTACGAGATAGACATATATATATATAAAGGATCGATACCGTTAACCCTGGAGCCTTACGTGTATACATATCCAATGTACCGGACAATACATTCGCCATCTTCGGGGAGTGAACAAAAGGCCTATTCACCTTTAAGAGCGGCCAACGGTTACAGTGTTTCTTCACACCTTACCATACATACTATATTTTCCCGATAGCTTCACGATGTAAGTATATACGTATATAAACACAAACATATAAACCTCTATATTATATAACAAGAATATAACGACTTCACTGTTATACCCATATATGTGATGACTCCCTCATTTACCTGATGCCCTGCATGGTGAAATCCATCGTCTGTTGTTACAATGAAATCTGCCTAAGTGGTGTTCGGATTTTCCATCAGGTCTAAGTCAGTTCTTAACGAGCGTACACTCTGGGTTAGAGAGAAAGTAATTAGTTCTAGGAACATATGACAATCAAAGCCATGCATGGCCTCTCTTTCCTCCAAGCTTAATTAGACTATCGATTGGTCGGCCGGTGGGGGTGAGATTTTTACACAGGAATTGAGTGCCCCTTGCCAGAATACTTATATCGGCTGGCTGCAAATGTCAAGTATATATAAGGACCTATTGGGTGTTCAACACTCCAGTCTTCACGCATTGCCGTACTGGAATAGGCACAGACCCAATACGACGTATTACGTATATGAAAGCGGCCTGTTCCTTATCGGGGTGTTTACTCCATAGCACGACCCTCAACTCCATCGATCCAGTTATCGTATAGCCTACATCTGTTAGGGTAACCCTTTTTGCACAGGATCCCAGTGTTAAAAGCGGATACTTGCCCAAGCATGTGGAAGACGGATGCGGGGAAGACGCTCTCGAGTCGCGCATTTTAAAAAACACAAGGTACGAGAACGCGAGAATGCGAGATTAGTGAAATCCTCTCGAGTTTAGTGCTAATCTCGCAAGATTATGTCAAACTGAGAGAGATAAGTACTAATCTCGCGTTTTCGCGTGCTTTCTGAAGTGCACATCTCGAGAACACGAGATTAATCAATTCCGCGCGAGATTAGTGGTAACCTGGCAAGATTTTATGAAACGGCACTAATCTCACGTGGTTTTATCTAATCTCGCTTTCTCGTGTCTCATGTTTTTTAAAAGGCGCGGTTCGAAAAAGCCAATGCTCAATTCGTATTCCATAATATGCACCATTTTTCAATAGTTCTATATTTTTTTTTTTCATGCCATTACCGTTTTTGGTCTAAAAATTTCACTAAATAGAACATTTTAAGGGGCAAATAAAGCATAAGGTCACGAAAGGTATACCTTTGACTCTGGAATTGATATTTTCCCAGCAGGTTACCATCCTATACCTTCCAAACAAGCGTCAGAAAATATTTTCTTTATAAACAGAACTCCCAGAATCAAACGAAGCAAATAGCTATAGATTAGTCATGGAGGAAATTTTAGGTCATATATAGTATGTTACTGGAATTTGTCCTCTTTCACTAGGAAACCGTAAAGACAGACTTTATTGAAAACAAGCCTAAGCTCCAAGCTGTATATAGTATTTAATTACCACACAGCCTGCCTTCACTTATCATGTACCACCCAGGCATGCGTGCAAACAAAAGTCTTCATTACGAAGGTATGGTAAAGCATTGTCAATAATAAAGCAGCTTGGCTAGATATATACACTGGTTCTCAACGGCACGGGTCATTGTATGTAAGTGATGGGGACAACAAGTGATAATAACACATGCATGTATGTAGTATAAAGGATTTCTGCGTACAGTGCCATCTGTCGATTTGACTCGTCCGTTGTGACCAGCTGAATGAAAACAGAACACCCTCTACACATCAAACAATATGCACTTTGGACTAAAGTAAATGACATCTCACGGGTAAAAATTCTGATGAATTTATACTTTTTTGTTGACCTTCGCGCGAATGGGTAAAATACACCGCTAAACATTTCATTGAGTGGGTTGTCATCAAGTGCAAAAGAAATAAGACAACGTAAATCCGAAGCTATTGCAAAAGCTGACTATTAGATTGGTGTTGTACGCCGTACTCAAGTCAAGAATATTTCACTTATACGACATCGGACAGCAATTCGGTGGGGGGGAAACTGGGCAGAGCCCGGTGGAAACCCACGATCATCCACATGTGGCTGGAAGACCTTCCCACATACGGTCGGAGAGGAAGCCAGCTAGCTGAATACAAATCTTGTTTGAAATTATGCTTGTAATAATTGTGTATGAATATACGTTATATATACTGATATATTAGATATCCTGAAAATAATAACAATTACCATCGAAAGATACGTATGGGTGTAATATGAACGGTAAATGGTCCAAAAATAAACATTTGGAACCGTATAAACTGAAACGAACTTATATTATAGGAAATTGACTTCAAAAGCCTAATCACTTACCTTTCAGTGCAGTGGTTGAGCTGGCAACTTGCTGCGCATGAGCTAATATAACCCGGGTATATCGTCCAATACTAAGGTGAGCCCTAAGGCTAGAAATACCAGAATTCTCCGCATTGCTACGCTACAAACAATGCTGCCGTTTGCTTTCTGTCGCACAGTATGTTGTATGGCAGAATCCTGTATACACAGTGGGTGAATTTGTCATAATATTGTGATCGGGAAATGCACCCATCCCGCTCCAGGTTAAGGTATGAACAACAACAGCAGTGCATGTCGTTCACACCCTCGCGACGTGCATGCATCTATACCATTACATGGGTGTATGTAGATGTCTGTTTATACCGACTGCATGACGCTCCTAAGCCGACAAGAAACGACTGTTCATTTTATATCCTGTCTCTGTATATAAATGTATATAACAAATCATGCATGTGTACACGAAGCGGACTCGTGGCTACAAATTGACAATCGCCGATATTGGACAATTGCCCGCGCTGTTCCGCTCTGCATGTTATCACAGAAACCCGATAATAGTTCACTTTGCTATTTATTTAACCTTATCTGGTAACCGAGAGGTAATTCCAGCGATATGCTCCGTTAATCTGGTGCTGCCTGTCTACCTGTCAACAGAATGATAAAGAATAGCTGTGAGACCGTCAGACTGACTTGGTTTACGCGCGGGGTAAGCGCCATAAAGCATACATGGGTCAGGCAGGTCTCGAACCAGATATGTCAGAATATGGATGGGGTACTTGTGCTTGTTGGTATGTGCATAACATTACAAAAATGCGTAAGTAGGAGAGAATTAAACCAAAGCAGTAATTAATAACCCAGGGTGCTCTGTCCAGTGTGTAGTCAAACCTTAGCCCGGTGCATAGCCAGTACTTGACCGGTGTCAATACCAATACCATAGACAAGGAAAGATTACATTGTTCTGGGGGCCTCCGTGGCCGAGGAGGTTAGCCATCCATATGTCTCTCACCAATGCGGTCGATGTGAGTTCAAGTTCAGCTCAAGTTGGCTTCCTCTCCGGCCGTACCTTGGAAGTTCTGCCAGCAACCTGCGGATGGTCGTGGGTTCGTCCTTGGCCCTGCAAAGTTTTTTCTCACCATATGCTGGACGCTGTAATAAAACACCTATCAAATAAATAAATAAATCTATACCTTGCTTGGACAAGGAATTTTCAAGATTCCATTGTTCTGGGGGCCTTAATTGCAATTAGCAGTAGACGGTGCCAGCTTGTGTGGTCTTACATGGTCTCTGGAAAACACGCGCTCTCCACCAGTGTGGACAAGTTCAGCAGTTTATAGCATAGTTTACTCCTGGCAATCACTATTTTCTCTACCCATAATACGCCGGCCGACATGGTATAGGTGAAAAATTCTTCAGTATGGCGTTAAATAAGGATTGAAAAAATACCCTTAATGACGTAAAAAAGCATACTCCACATTTTCCGCAAAGCGTAGAATTTTATTCTTTCTGAACGAACATCTGTCAGTCAGATAGATATATAAGTTTCTTATTTGCCGAAATTTACTGATTTGAAATGTATAAATAAATACTATGATCCCGGTTTATGAGAGGAAGGAACCGAACAGCACGGCGATAAACAATTACAGTTGAAGGCGTCGAAACCGATATTCGTATACCAGCCGTCAACCAAAATAGACGTTCTGGGTCAATAATGGCACGATCAGTTTCCAAAAACGACAAATAACACAAACCACCGAAGAACTAAGAAAATATATAACATATAAAAATTAGAATGGATTCATGCAAAGGGAAGCAGTCAACAATTTTTAATGACAAAAAGACGCAATGAATGTGCTAGACGGATGAATAAATTTAGTTTCCAAATCGTATGATTTTAGTATATATGATGTCGATAATCAAATATGTATCTCAGTTGTGCTTTGATTGCAACTGTTCATATATCCAAAGTAGCGATCAGACTCAACACGAGGAACATACGGCCCCTAGATCCCGTTTCAGCGGAATTAGACACAGTTACAAAGCGGAGTCCCAGAGATCCTGAACGCCTCCATCCATATTTTCTAGGAAGAGAGGCGTACTCATTGTAAAACCTAAGGAAGTCAGAGTGAAAGCCTTTCATGGGATATCCTTGACACACTAGTTTTTGCAGAAATAACATGAGGTTGATTGAAATCATCACACAGCACACAGGATGTAACAAGTGCTACTAGGCGAGATATGTATTCGCCGTGTGCAGGACCATTCAGTACATTGCTATCCAAGTAGGGATAATTCTCACATAAAAATCGAAACTATCCTTCTTGTCGTTAAGTCTTGAGGAATACTGTCCTATCAGACAGAGTCAGCGTGAAACAAAAAGAACATTGGTGAAGAAACATTGTGATATCCTCCAAACATTGTGATATCAAGAAACATTGTGATATCCTCCAAACATTGTGATATCCAAACATTGTGATATCCTCCAAACATTGCCTAGCTCAGTCAGCTTAAAAACTCAAACATTGCCTTGCACAGTCAGCCAAAAAATCCAAACATAGCCTTGTGCAGTGAGCCTAGTAATTCAAACATTGTTCTGCACAGTCAGCTCAAAACTCCAGACCTTGTTAAAACTCAAAACCATAGTGAAATTAAACCTGTGAATATAGCCAGGAGTAACCATTTTAAACCAGATACATTTTCACGGATACAGGTTGCATTTCAGCTACCATAAAGGCATGTGCAGTTAATTGGGCTCAAATTCGTAAAGACATCATTGTTTTGTGGAGCGACTCATGAACGGAGAAAGATAAACGCGCAATTAGACGTCGTTAGTCTCATTGAATACAGTGCAAAGAAGACAAACATGTGCCGGAAAAACGACACTGTAAAGAAAATTGTAGATTATGACCGATGGTTCGAAAATGCGTCAGCGATGACCGTTATGCATCAAACAATACCGCAGATACACACACGACACAAACATCATAAAAGGCAAGGCTGTATATGACACCATTTGCCCAAAGCAAGCGTGCCCAATAGCAAATTAGCCACTTATATATATTTAATGTAATTCAGTGTAGTGGAATATCATCAGTGTTATGTGGTATTTTATGTCCAGTAAGGCGAGTTATGCCAAAATCTATGATCTATAAGTACTACTATGTGCTTCAGTTTGCTATTTAAAGAGATGTAGACTCTGGGCAGCCAGCTACTTGTGAAGTCACGTGATCCATACTATTCTCGGCAGGTGACTTCGGGCAAGATCGGCACATTTATACAAGGTTCTCAAGATGACTATATGCCCCACCAAGAGAGCGCATATTCGAATTATATTATATTATATTATATTGTATTGTATTGTATCGTATCGTATCGTATCGTATCGTATCGTATCGTATGATATGATATGATATGACATGATATGATATGATATGATATGTATTGTATTGTATTGTATTGTATTGTATTGTTTTGTATTCCCCAGACCGTTGTCTGGCTCTAAAGCAGGTATTGCACGTCACATTCGCTTTTCTTGCACAGTCACAGACTACATGATGGGACTTCACAGGAATTTTCATCATGTACCTAACCTGTTAAGTATGCAATAACAACGTGATTGGGCGACTTACGCTATCAATACTGTCACCAAGCCTATTCACTTTACTATACACATATCCCACATTAGCGTATCTAATTCAGAGAGAAAAGGTCTATAAATCTATCGGGGTTAAGGTATTCAGACTTTTAATATAGTACTTCTTGCTGCCTTACTTGGCGCTCAGTACTTAGAACAAGGAAACAGGACTCGTCGGCCCAGTGTCAGTATCATGTGACTGGGTGCGGTGTTACATCTGGTGTCTTCGGCATGATGCTCCAGAGGCGGCAGCGCTTTGGCGGCTTGGACTCGCGCTGCCACACGAAGACACAGTATGCATTCTAAGGGCTCCTCGTCGTTATATGATTGAAAAATTGTTCCGAACGACGTTAAACCAAAATATACCTTTATACATTAATGCTGTTTCTACTAAGGCTTCTTTGGTTTTTGTGCTTTCTTCCACTTTAACGCTTCTATTATTACCGCTCATGTCAACTGTGCCCTTGGCATCCGCCCGAAGGTTCATTTTCAGCTAACATGAACTGATCTAGACTGTATAAATATTAAAAAATAAACGTTAAAATTGTTTTCGGACACGCATTTCTCGACACACAGTTGCAGCTACCATGAGATACTGTGTTGTTATTATCTAAATAACATATAGGGAAACATCATTAACATATGTCTATAAAGAATGATCCGTGCCAGGTGTAAATAGCAGTTTTTAATTTTAATGTTGAACAGGGTAGGAAGAAGAATAATTTTCTGGCGTAGGCCTACAGAAATATTCTGAAACATGTATAAATAATGGTAGTCGATCCTTAATGTCCACGTCTAACAGGCCTTTCAAAATATACCATAGTTCTACATGTGCGTGATGCTGTAGGCCTTTTCAGGGTCGAGAAATATGTTGACATCACATATGTTCATCATAGGGGTAAATCGTTTCGGGCAAAAATTTCAAATTTTTTTTTTAAAAGTTGATGGACTTTGACGAAGTAGTAGTTATGAGACTATTGGAGCACTGAGATGTGGATTTCTAGAAACCTGGTGTGCAAAATGGATACTCTTAATGTGTATAAACTGCAAACAAGTATCCAATAAAAAATTTACTTCTAGAATAATTTTCCCATGCTGGGATTTCGCACGTCACCTGCACACACGGCTTGTTCATTTATCCCACATGTCTCACATATACAGGGCGGTGAATGGGACATTGTAGTGTATAGTAACTTAATCTCTTGTTCACGTTTCCCATGCCTTGGTATACTCACAATATAAGCTCCGTCGGTTCAAAGGATTCGACGCTTTTGGTAACACAATCGAGGACCGCCCCCAACAGAGAAAGTGAGTGAGTGCTTGGGGTTTAACGTTGTAATTAACAATGTTTCAGTTATATGACGACGAGGAGTTCTTATGGTGTGTGCATATTGTGTGTCTTCTTGTGACAGGGTGAGCCCTTGCCGCTAAAGTAATGCCGCCATTGGAATACCACCCAGTCACATTATACTGACACCGGGCTGACCGGTCATGTTTCCTTGCTGTAACCTCTCAATGCTGAGCGCCAAGCGAAGCAGCAACAAGCACCATTTTTAGTCTTTGGTCTTACCCGACTCGGGCTTGAACATGGTTCTCCAGACATCGAAGGTGGACGCTGTAACACCCCCCCCCCCCAATGGAGCCTCTGTCCAGTTACAGATAGAACGCATCGGCCACTGTATGATTTTAAGTATTAGTCAGATGGAGATTCAATCTGTCAGTAAAGGCCCATCATGTGCTCACTAGATCTGATAAAAATGGTGCCTTCCTTTTCAGTGTCTTATTTATTTATTTGGTGTGCCCGTCGCCCTGATGCAGTGTGATGACCTATGTGCCTCTCATCAATGCGATCGCTGTGAGTTCAAGCCCAGCTCATCCTGGCTTCTTCTGCAGTCGTACATGGGAAGGTCAGCCAGCAATCTCCGGATAGTCGTGGGCTCTTCCTGGATTGCTCTCACCATGATGCTGGTCGCCGTCGTATAAGTGAATTTATTATGAAAGACGGCGTCAAACATAAAATAAATAAATAAATAAGTAAATAAATTTTCCGCCGTCTTGGTATCTTTCATAAAAAGATTCATTTGGTTGTTTTTAAATGAGATGATGCTATCGATATTTAAATATCTGAATCAGGTTGCGAATTTTAGGCCTTCTTAAAGTTTCCTTGTCCATCAACATCAGTGAAGACAATATCTTTGTGATGTCATGGTGCCTTACTACTGAGACACAAACCTACATAACATTTCAAACTCTCAGCAGTACTAAAGAGCAGACCAGCATTGGTCTGAGTGAATACAGCGTCATGCTTAGTGACATATAAGAAACATTCTTAGTCATTGCAATCTTCTGTTCATTGTTCTGTATTCGGTAAGTAAACTTTGAGATACACAATCTTGTAATGGGGCACAATAAGAGTTGCATCAGCTCAGCGTAGAGCGGCAAGCTTGTGACCCAGGAGCCTCTCACCCATGTGGTGGACGTGAGTTTGAAGTCCAAATCATACTGGTTTCCTCTCCGGGCGTAAGTGGGAAGGCCTGCCAGCACCATGTGGATAGTCGTGGATTTTCCTGAGCTCTGTGCGGTTTCCTCCGACCATAATGCTGGCAGCCTTCGTATTAGTGAAATATTCTTTAGTACTGCGTAAAATACACACCAAATAAATAAATAAAAATATTGTATCCGATGCAGATCCATCGCTTTTCAGTGGTTTGACTCTGTACTTATATTGCATATGTTCTAGCCATAGATAGTAGTACAGAGTCTTGACACGGGGATGCACATGGCCATAAACTCATTATAGGAATGTACACATAGCTTCTCTTCGAATCACTGGATTCCATAACAATCACACGTATAAATATGAATAGACTTTTCAATATTTGTCCTTGTCGTACGATTTCCGAATATCCCCCCCCCCCCCAAAAAAAATGTGGTACCAACTTCTACACTGTGAGCACATTATTCGATGACAATATGCGATATTCAAATAACAATTAACGAAAAATGAAAGTGACGTAATCCGAATAAAGAAGTAGGTGCTAGCTTGATAGTAAATCAATCAGTCAATCAAAGAATCAAGCAACCAATCAATGAAATATATCAATCCATCAATCCGTGAATGAACCTAGAACAACGAAAAATAATTTAGCACGTCATTCGACATGCAAATAACGAAAATTGTGCTAGCACGTTGTTCGACATTCGAATAACGAAAAGTGAAAGTGATGAGATCCGAATGAGGAAATTCGTGCCAGCTCTATTGTAACTCAGTCCATCAGTCTATTAGTCAATTAATCGAGTCGTACAAACATCCTGCTAATTCTGTATTAGGAGTACTTTAACGTGCAAGCACGTTATTCAAAATTTCGTATAAGTAAAAACGTGCTAGTACGTTATCTGAATAACGAATAACGAAATGATGAAAAGCGAAAGTGGTGCTAACTACAGTCCGCTGATATAATTTAAAGCTGACAGCCATGAGGTAAGTATTTCACTGAGAAGATCTTATTTCCTTTGCATAGTGTAGTGAGTACAGATCATTTGGGTGTACTACCACTGTTATATTAGTATATCATCCATGCTGGCCTGCGGGTTAGCCCTGGGCAGGACTGAGCATGGAACACAATGCAGTTGTAATAAAACATGCGCTGTCATTTAATAGGGGTAGCAGGCTATTCTTCTTCACTGGTCATATAGTGTTAATATTTCTGACTGGCATGTAAAACAATGTAAATGCGCCTTTCACAATGGGGTACAAATTAACACTTAGTTCCCATATGACCCACTGACCAAGGCCGCTGTTTTTAAAGAAAAAGATGATGTGAGCATTAAGTCATCTTCAGAAGTTTTAGGGTGCCTCCGTGCCGAAAGCTGTTAGCGCGCCAGGGCAGCTGTCGTACGTCGTTCGTGCTTGGGAAGGTGTGCTAACAACATGTGGATGGGCGTGGTGTTTTCACGGCATAAATCACGAATACCCTGATCTACTCATTTAACCCAGATTTCCTATAGTCAGTGCTCGCTATAAGCACTTAGGTACTGAGTATTCCACCACAGCCAATGGTGTGTGCATTATGATGACGTTAATTATTAGGGTCACCAACGGAAAAATGTTACTGACATTACGAAAGTTTTTGTTAAATAAATAAACAACTACCAAACAAATAATCAAATAAATAGTGCCGACATTGAGTTAGTTTTGGTTTCAGGATTTGTAACAATGAACAAATCCTTCGAATATAATAACAGACACTGCATGTAAAATTTAATGCAACGACGTTGTTAAATGTTTACTGGAGTTATGTGGACGAATACCACCATCGCTGATGTGTGAATGTTGTGTGAAAAATAACTAAATATTTGTTTATTTTACAAGCTAAGGAGCATTTGTTTTTGAAACTTGAGTTTCTTAGAAAGTCAGATCTTTAAAGTGAACCGTTGGAAATCCGAGAATGCGCAACATTCGAAGAATTTGACCACTACGGCGGTGTTAAACCCTCTAGCACGACCTTAGACGAGTACGTGTCCACCCACTCCATTCTGTTTTTGACACTACATCAGGCTTATCAACGGCGGTAGACTTCTTGGTCAACCAACATCAATTACATGTGTGTATAAAGTGACTAATTGTCTAGAAACACTAAATGGTTCGTGAGATACTGATATTTAAACTTGAACGCTTTTGGCCGTGTATATGCATACCCTGCGTGACGTGATCAATAAAAAATATCATCATTGGTTGCTAGTCTGTTAAGTTCAATAATTTACGAAATTTAATCTTCAGAGAAATGCCGCTTTTTAAAGCTCTAAAATAAAATTTGTGCGAAACGCTCGAGTTCAGAGATGGTGAATCAGGTACCCTGCTGCAAACGCTCAGTACATTACGAGACTATAACACATACGAAAAGCTAAGCAGTTCCATGGCATTCATTCCAGTGTTACTTTCATAAGTTTGTTCCAGTTCAGTAATAACATTGATTACTTACCAAGGAAATTAAATGCTTTCATTGTATGCTAATTGTTTTAGCCACAATACCGTAATTTCATTATTTATGAGAATGTTTATTGATACTTAACAGGAAGTAGCCAAAATCCTATTTACTCATGTTGTTAGAAAATATAAAGATACTTCAAAAACACTTATCTAATATCTAAGATTACCCTAAAGAAATCTTCAGTTAAATCCGTTATTTGAAGGATGAGAGGTTGCATTTTCGTTGATCGAACGCATTAATCATTCCTGGTAACGGAGTAATCTGTTCCTTATAACGAATTAATCCGAAAGACTGAAGAAAATGCTAGTTATCCTCCCTCAAATAACGAATTTAACGGAGGGTTTTTCTGAGGGTATAATGTTTTCTCAAAGTCAGGTCGGACCCATTGAATATGGCTTGGGTCCGTGTGTCTCTATTATTCGTCCGAAAAACTTGGAAGAACGTAACTTTATTCACTTCACTCTCTTCGCATGGCTCTGGGCTTTCATTTTGTGGGATACGTTCAGATCCACGGAATCTTACGTCAGGTTTTGTGTAGGACGACAATTAGCAGTCGACGAAGATCGATTGATCATTTGCGCAGTACAAAGTTCGTTAAAGATCACTTGTCTTCCACCAATATGGTTTGTATATCACTTGCGGGAAAGTGTGTTAGTACCTTGCCGAAGATCGTTGGTTTATGCCAGGGGCACTGGTGTGCTCCACCCACGAAAATGACCGCTATCGTGCAAGTGTAAACATCTTCCGTGTTTATTAATTTATTTATTAATTTTTCTGGTATCCCCTTTATTATAGTGCTTCCTGTTCCTATGACCTGGCTTCCATACTTGAACAGACAATTTTACCTCAAATGATGAAACTGCTCTCCTTTACTAACCCTTTCTGAAGCACAAAGGATGGTGTCTGTGAACAGATCCGCTGCATCTGATGTTCCACCACCCGTGGTGCTTAATTGTGAATGACAAACAAAACGTGGAGACCTCACGTTGATCACTCGATGATTTGTAACTGTTTGAAGGAACAAGCCTTTACCATTACTGGGCTACCTCCCTGGCTACTCTCGTCGGCGGAGATAAAGGACCGACGCTGATTGGCTGAGAGAGGAGGTGGTAAAACCTGGTAAAATCCACGACTTTGGTGAATAAATGTGTTATAATGTGTTTGGTGAATAAATGTGTTATACCTAGCATTCAGCCTAGCATTGCCTGGATTTGTCTATCGCTCACACAAGCCAATCAGCGACGATTAAGTATCCCTTTCAATATGTTAAATAGAAAACCATTTTGCATGTGAAACAAACAAACAAAAAAAAAAAAAACAAAAGAAAAACCGAAACAAAAAAAACAAAAAAACCCAAAAAACAAAAACAAAACAAACAAACCACCCCCTGACCCAAAAAAAAAAAACGGTTTACACTTGCAGATTTATACGCTGTCATTGTTAAGTCCATTTTTCTTTCACTGACAAAGAAAGCAATATGCAATATCCACGCCAACTGACACTGACTTTCCTTAGGCCCTTATGAAAGTGGCTGAAAGTATATGCAGCTGTCAACGACTCCTGTCTGTCCTCTGCCGGCGCATACATTTCATGTAGAATTACCACTGGGAATTGTGTGTGTTTTTTTAGTACCGTTGTCATAATTAATATATCTTCATTAAAGCTGAAGTATTTAAGATGCTTGTTTTTATTCCCTAGGTCACACGAAGTTATTGTTCACCCTCAGGCACAGACAAGACAACATGAACGGCCTTTAGGACGATATCAACGACGTATACTATCCTACTTCTAATATGTATGGATCGTGAGCTCCTTTAAAGTGTGAAAATCTGCATGTAACACGTGGGAAAGTTCGTCCAGTACTCTCCGTTGGTCAGTGGTTTTAAACTCAGTGCACTCGCGGGTTCTCTCCACCCGTAAAACTGACAGCCGTCGTGTAAGTGAAAAGTTTTGTTGCTAAGTCATAGAAACCGGTTAAGTATTGAAAACTATTGAAGTGAAGGAAATAGAGAGAAAGATATGATGTAATGAAAATGGCATTATTTACTCATGAAATATAACTTTGATCGAGGTTCTAGCTTGTCGACTGGCGGGTGGTTATTTGGACAATCATATGTCAGTCAAATTATTCCAAAGTCTATATAACCTGTCAGAGGGATACTTCATCGACATTCAATGTAAGTGTCTCTCGTAAAAATAAGACTACCTCATATATCGTTATAGTGTACACCATTTAGTGTAGGGTAGTTACAAGAACTCTAACCGGAGACCGTTGTTGAGTGACTTCCCTTTGACTATGAATGTGAACTGCTTTGGCTTCAAATCATTGATAATGACTTCCTCTTGACCTTTGTGATTTGACCGAATGATTTATTTATTTATTTATTTATTTATTTATTTATTTCATTAGTGTTTTACCATGTACTCAAGAATATTTTATTTACACGACGGCGGCCAGCATTATAATAGGAGGAAATCTGGCAGGGCCCAGGGGACAGGCACGACCATCCATTGGTTGCTGACAGACCTTCCCACGTACCTGCACGACCGGAGAGGAAGCCAGCTATTTCTTTTTCTTTGATTTAAGGGATAAATCCATTACTGGTGAGGAATTAATGTGTTCCTACTAACGAGTTCCTACTAAACCCTTTAGACTGGCGAAAATGCAAAGCTATTTCTGACGGTAGCCTATATAATGTTTTGTCGATGTCAGGTGTGATCCGTTGAAAGGTTTGGATTGCTGTGGCTCTATATTCGTCTGAAAAGTTGAAAGAATGTATATGTGACTGCACTGTCTTCACAAGGATCTGGGCTTTCATTTAGTGGCCGAGGGGTTAGCCTGCTAGTGCAGAGTAGTGACCCAGGAGCCTGTCACCAATGATGTCGCTATGAGTTCAAGTCCAGTTCATGCTGGCTTCCTCTTCGGCCGAAATTGGGAAGGTCTGTCAGCAGCCTGCGGATGGTAGTGGGTTTCCCCCAGACTCTGTCCTGTTTAATGCATCAATGGTGCTGTTTATCACCGTATCAGTGAAATATTCTTGAGTACGGCCTAAAACACCAATCAAATAAAGTGTAATACAGGAGCTGTGATAATAATTTTTGTTTAAGCAATGGCAGAATATCACTGTACTAATCAGGTTCCAATCTAGCTCTTGAGGCGAGGGCTCTATAAGGGTGCATCGTTAATCCGCTGTACCTTGTTTTAGCCTTGATGTCCTCCAATAGCATTACACGGCCATAGAAGTGAAGTAATATATAAAAATTCTAAGGTTCCTAATTTGATTGAATCAGATTTAATATCTGAAGAAATATTCTTTTCATTCACCTGGATTAAGGTAGCCAATTTGGATATGAAGTTTGGCTGTTATGTGTATGAATGACAATACATAGAAGGTCATACTACACCACTGAAGGTTGTTATTATTATCGGCGAAAAGCAATGGTATTTTAGGCTAGCCCGAATAGCTCAGTGCGAAAAACGAGCGACCAAGAATACAGGTTAATTGGCATCTCGACCCTCCACAAATAACATTACACAAAGTCGTATATACAAGGGGTGATATATGGTGCCCAATAACTACCCAGTGTGCATGCCTGAAAAATAATGTAACATTAAAGCAATACTGTAATGTCTCAGTATAAGTAGTGGAAAAAGAAGACATATCTGCACAATGGTAGAAAAGGATTTTATTTTCCACAAATGTGCAGTTGCGAGGAATTTCTTTATCTTAAATGACAGTGCAGCGTGAGCCACTCCGTAGAACATTTTTCGTAAATGTACAGTCTTTGTGCACACTGTAATTCACAAACACGGGCGACACGTCGATTTCTAATGTACGTGGTAGTATTAACCTTTGTACTACCCGTGCTCGAGTTTTTCTTGATGTTATGTGTGGAAGGTCGAGCATTGGTTTCGATCCAATGAAAACATAATTTTTAGTCATTTGTTTATCCCAGGGAGCTATCCGACCAAGGTTAAACGCCCGTTGCTTTCAGCCGACTATCTTAATAACATTCAATGGTACAGAATAATCATCGGTCTATTTTCTCTTATATATATATAATAGACAGACCAGATTTGCGTGATTTTAATCCATATAAATGAAAAGTGATGATATTTCAGATCTTATGTACGATTTATTCACACATGAAATCTCATGCAATGAAATAAAGAACCTTAGAGTGTTTGCTTTAGGTTTTACTCCCAGTCAAAAATATTATTTTACTGTTGGAGGATAACAACCCTAAAACATGCAGTGTACAACATGACGCCCTCGTGTAGAACCCTCGCACCAACAGCTGCATTGGAACCTGATTAGATTGAAAATACACAGCACGTATCATAGTGTTTCCCATCTCCATGTCCTCGGCTCGGTACTTAACCAGACAAATTCATTAAAACTGAAGTGGATACACGAAATTATGGTTCACCGCCCAGCTTCCCACACAAGGCAAAATAAAGGGCATCACCCGGAAGATGTCAACCACAATATTTATTTGAACAGTCATATACCAATCAAATCATACTAAAGTCTATATAAAATTTTAGCGGGATACTCCATCGACAATGTATATAAGTTTCTCTTGTGAAAGAAGACTACTTCGCACATCGTTATAGTGTACACCATTTAGTGTAAGAGCAGTAAAACAACGCTTAACGGGTCCTCCGTTTCTCAGTTGGTAAGCGCGTTAGCGCAGTGTCCCTGTGAAGCTGGCTTCCTCTACGGCAGTACGAGAGGTCTGCTAGCAACCTGCGGATGGTCTTGGGTTTACCCAGAACATTGCCCGGTTTCCTCCCACCATAATGTTGGCCAACGACGTATAAGTGAAATATTCTGGAGTATGACGTAAGACACTATTCAGATAAATAAATAAATAAGTAAATAAATAAGTAAATAATAACTGTTATGCTTTCAGTTAAATGAGGTATACATTTATTCCTGCTTGAGGAGCTGTCCTTCCGCCATTGCATGCCCTTCCCCGGGAAAATGTAGACGTCATTTGCCGAGAAGTTCCGAAAGTCATTTACCTGAACGTCACGAGAGCATCACACGTGGCCTCAATAGTGACGACACAGATTGTGACGTCATCACAGAGTGATACCGCAGCAATACGTCAACACGACAGAGGCGAAGAGATCTTTGATTTCAGTTAGTTTCATTCCAGTCTAGCGGTAAGCCATAATAACTACCTACCATTAATAGAAGCCTGTCTACTGCCCATCTGACCGTGTGACTTTATAATGTCCTGAAAGTAAACACTTTGGTATCGAGGGTTGAAAGTGTCATTAGTGACTTCCTGCCATGCAGACATACTTTCACGGTTGCTTTGTGGAAACTTCGACCTTCGGTAAAGTGGTTTACCGTCATTAACACGTCTTCACATCAAGAAAACAGAATAAGCTGTGTGTCACACGTTTCGGCTTATATTTATTTATTTATTTATTTATTTATTTATTTATTTGGGGTATATTTCTCTTATACGACGGCGGCCAGCATTATTGTGAGAGGAAACCGGGCAGATCCCGGGAGGAACCCACGACCATCCGCAGGTTGCTGGCAGAATTTCCTACGTACGGTCAGAGAGGAAGCCAGCTTAAGCTCGACTTGAACTCACAGCGACCGCATTGGTGGGAGGCTTCGGGTCATTGCGCTGCGCTAGCGCGCAAACAGACTTAGCCACGGAGGCCCCCGTTTCGGCTTACAAAGCATCCAGTAAGCAAACGGCATGTCTTGTTTCTCAAATAACTCCAAACTTGACTGATGCTGTTCACTTTGTTAATAGGCCGAGTGAACTGGTTTCTCGCATGGAACACTTATCCCCTGACACCGCTCACTTGTCCCCTTCTGGCATCACACATTAGTCTCGTTTTATCATCGCACACTTGTCTGATTTCTGGCATCACACGCTTGTCTTGTTACTGTCATCAGATAAATTACTTTAAAAAGCCTTGTAATAATTCATTTGCTCTCGGTAAACATTGTTTCTCAGCTGAAATAGTAGGCCCACTACGTTTTCTCCTAGTTGTTGCACACTTCGTAGTTTCCTGTTTCAGTCATAGTATATACTGTTCAATATGCTGAACAGTCTCTTTCCCTCACTGCACACTTTTGAATCTGTTGAAGACTGATTCTGTTTCTGTCATAACATACCTCTTAATCTACTGGGCTTCCTGCTTCTGCTTTCTCACACTTCATCACTTGCACATTCCATGTCTGCCATCCTACACACACTTCTTAATACATGCACATTCTATTTCTGTCGTCACACACACACTCTTCACAATATGCTGAACGTTCTATTTCTATCAGCACATACACTTCTTAATCTGCTGAACATTCTACTTCTGTCATCATAAACTTTCAACCTGCTGAATTTGGCTGACCAACATGGTTAAAATATCGTTTAGTCCTATGCGGGACACATTACTAGAGGATTCTGTCGAGAAAATGTAGAAAGCAGCAAAACAATATTTTCAGCACAGCAATATTATTTAAGTATGCTCCAGCATTTTCCTTGTGATTCAGTTGTACAATACTTTTCTTTTCTTTTCCAGAGCAACACGAACATGATATTCCTAACATTAGTTACCATGGCCACGTACGCCATATATGGAATCAAACCCATATCAAAAAAAGATGACGGTGAGTACACTTTCCTACGCAAATACCTTCGCAAAGTCAAAAAAGTCATTTTAAGGACTTTCAGGTTTGCTCATGTACATTTGTAAGAAAGGATTTAACCAAGACCCATTATGGGTCTAGATATCTCTCCGCTTGAAGACTTTTTTCATATTTTATAACCCTTTTTTTGCAAAAATTGTATTGAAATTATCACCATGGAGAGCTTGTGTTACCCAACTTTGCTAGGTCTGTTTACTTGAAACAGGCCACAGGAACTCCCTTTTAGCATCACGGATTCCACAATCACCTAGTGGTCAACAACAGGCAGCAGCAAGAGAAAGGGAAACAACTCAAGGCACCACGGCAAATCGGCCCACATACTGTGGCTTCAAGAAGGGATTCCTGCTGTCATAGACTGGAGAAATGACCATAACATCACTTACAGATATAACAAAGTCTTAATAGCTGTACTATATTATAACATTTATTTATTTTTATTTTTTCACCACCGAAATTCAGTAGCTTAACACCCAAGTAGGCCGATCTTTTTTTTTCTTTGTAAGTTCCAATCTTCTCACACCAGAGTTACCTTTTTTTGTACCGGTTAGTCTTAAATATACATCTGATCGCATTTAAAATGCTACAAACATATTCCCATTTCATAATATTTGCAAAACAGTTTGGAAAATTTGTATCTCATTGATATGCAGGCAACCTGCATGGAAGGCCATTTGTGTTCAGTATTTGTATATATGACCTCATTACTATGGTCTTCGCCCAATTATTTACACAGAAGATAATTTTCAGTACCATCTAACATCATAGTCTTAGTAAGATACCGTTGCGAAATTTTATATTCTTGTGACATTTACCAGATTGTCTAAAGCCAGGTCCTTTGTTGTTTCGAAGTGAAATATATGGAAACATGATAGCACGTGTTTTGTGATGTGTGCGGAGATAATGGTTGCACATGTTACGTCTCTGGTGGACATCTCTGACAGCGTTCTCAGGGAGATTTCAAAGACTTCCATGATCCCATGATGGATATTTGTGAGTTTAACTGTGGACTTTCTTTGAGCATGTTGGACACCGAAGTCAGTTTTGCGGACAGATACCGGGGAAAAGGGCACTCTACACAAACTACTGTTTGTAGATAAATCGTTTCCGTTTCCCCACTAGATCTTGTGCGTGGAAAGTCCGCGTGGAAGGTCCACGTTGACGCTTGCTGTAAACTAAATACCTGTTGACACCGCTTACTGATATCAGTTATGTCCACCTTATTTGCACGAGATGAACAGCTGTTTTGAACAACTTGAAAGTAGAAACGGTACTATGGATGGGTGTATATTTGCAATTTTTGTTTCTGGGCGCACCTGTAAAGGGTATATGGCTTCTTGCGAACATTCTCGTCACACTGTTTCGCCACCGAATCTGAGCCTACATCATCGCACACAACTACACTTCCCGCAATGATGCAGTCAATGTGATGTCCCACTTGAAGGGTTGTGAATTCCACAGATCGCGCTCATAACAGATGAAATTAGCGGTGATACAAGGACATTCTGACTTATCTTCACGGATTACCTGAAAACACACGTACCTCAGCCGTTGTGCAGCCCTCCAGGGACCTTTTGCAGTATTTCTAGGCGAAGCAACAATCGGGTCATAAGAATAGTTATCACGTTTAGCTGTATGTTTCATGTAATACCCAGAAAACAACACGCGAGGCCTTACCCAAGGATTATCCGTATGAATGTTATTATTACGCAAAATTAAAGGTTTTAATATGTTTTCGGTCTTTAAGAAGGTACATACTAATTGACGGTGGTCTGTAACAAAATGGCTGTGATTTCAGATTTAACTCAAGTTGTGAACAACCATATGTACTGTAAATCTTCAACCTATTCAATCTTTTATGTGTACAGTTATTGTAAAAATAAAGCCAAAAATTATTTGTTTGTGTCATCATTTAGGTATAAGCTTCATAAAACTATAAGATTTATTTCTCTAGACACTACAGCTCTCCAAGAAAATACAGAAAAATTGCTGTCAGCGGTGGTTGAAAACGTTGAAGAATTACAGTATATCTTGACTGTCGTGTCCCTTGCAATATAGTGCAGCCGTGAATCGTTAGCAAGATATTTAAAACGTCCTACTGTCAATACAAATTTGTGAACCTATGTAATTGGGGTCAGTTTGAGACTTTGTAGGTGAGAACATATTTAAACTTCTTGCCATTAAAAAACCCTTACAATTGGCTTATTTTTATTGTTTGGTTGCTTACGATACTCTACAATATTGTTCATATGTAAATGTTGCATACCTGAACATATAGTGTAAATAAAGATATGTAGAGGGAATGGTTCACCGTGTGTTGCATTTGCTTATGAATATTGTATATTTCTAACTATAAATGTATACGTGAGCTAGATATATTTTAACTTGTTCAATCAATTTGAGCACGAGATTCTTGGTGTTAAAAGTGTGTGTTTTTGAATCGTCAGATCACATAAGACATGGGTTTAATGGGGATCATTGCACGCCTCAAAGAACTCGGTTTAGCGCAGCTCTCTTTTGTTCATTTCTGTAGCACGTTACTGTTTGTATATAGTTGTGCTCGCAAACAGCAGAGAAAGATAACTTTTGACAGAGCTAGCCAAAGTAACTTGGCAATGTTCGGTGGTTTACCCCAGACACTCCGCTTTACTCCAACCATCAAATGACCACCCGGTTTTAAGTGAAAATTTCTGGAATATATATGACTGATTTTAAACAAATTTGAATCAGCCTGTCAGTGCACCAACACTGCATAGATAAGATTTACGTAGACCAAATGAACGGTGTTGACAGCCTACTGGACTGAGTGAACTAGTCGTCCATATGGTGAATCGTGTCGTATCTTGTTCATATCAACATCCCTGACGCCCACATATCTATTCACCCGACACAACACACTTTATAATCACTCTGATGAGTCAAGATTTTACCGAAGGTTTACTTTCTATAGGAAAACGTCTGACATCATGCATGACATCGTGGCACTATGACATTATGCTCTAAATATAATGACGCACACACCATGCAAGATTTTTAGTTACCAGGAAATAGATAAACGTTTTAACTGTTTGAACTAAGACAGGGGAGGTATCCAGGGGGTACGAACAAAAGGATCCAGTGACATGAACACCATGCAAAACACCAAACGGACCATATAGAAGCAATATTATTTACAACATTTTTGAAATGAGCAGAAGGCAAACAGCATTTGACTGTTGTTGTTTTTTTAATGCCAATAATCAGTTTTGTTACCCTTCATCGGGTACATCAGATAAATCTCCTGACAAAGCCTCTGAGAAAATAGGGAGAGCCTCATTCGAACACTCAACCTCATGGTTAAGCGAGAGAAAATCGATTATGGTGAGAAATGACCGCTGCATGGTTTGGACAGAGAAGGCATATATGTATACACAGAGTGCAGAAATCGTCACGATCAACGCGTAACATCTGATGATAGAGGCACGCCATTTGGCCAGCTGATTGGAGACGTAAAGGAGCTGCGCAGCGACATCTAAACCTGTCGATAATCCTGGATTTCACCGGGCTCTGAATAAAATAAAATAAATAATGTATAAGGCTTTATATCGAGAAGATGCCAACAGGAGATGAAGATAGAATACTGTCTGTAACTGGACATTGTGCACAGATTTTTGCCTATTTCACGATATGGGGGATGTCACATTGCCAGCTGTATTATGTGTTCTCTAGAGGATAAAACACGAAAATAACAATAATGATATGAGTGTGTGTTTGTACTGAGTGACTAACATAATATACATGATTAGTCACCATTACTACGGCGTAATGATCCAATCACCAATGCAATACCTGTCAGTTCAAGGTCCACCAGCTACCTGCGGATGACCGTGGAATTCCTGCTCAGTACCTCAACAGCTAACAGTCAAGTTCAAAGTTCCTGCACAAAGAGCCCATGTGACCACTGGCTCTTAAAGCTAAGATTCGTAAAATATCAAATATATCAAGATAACAAGTCTTCGGTGTCTCTAAAACTACATCCAGAATATAAGTCAGATAACAATTTGGATTCCACCAAACTTCAGAAATAAAACTTTAGTCGTCCTGATAATGACATCAGCTATGTAATGAAGAGAAGTTGCCACCAATACATTTTGCCATCTGATATATATATAGGCCTACTTGATAAGTTCTAAATTCCACTACACTGTGACTAGCCGAATACCTGTAAGTTTTAAGTCTACTAAGTATCCCAACACCCCCCGGGATTTCGACAGACATGAAAATGTGGGTGAGGGACTTAACTCCCACCTCGAACCCCATCACCCGTCTCCCACCCCTCCCCGTCCTTGAGTACACGCACCCACGGGGCTATGACGTGTAAGTCGTGGCGTAGTTAGTCAACCGTAGAATGCATTAACGGGCATTGCAACTGCAATTCCACAGTACAGAAGCTTTGTGCTATGCACCAGTTGGTGTACTGTGAAAACAAAACAGCGCCAGCTGACAAGCTACAGGATCCGTTAGTCAGCCCGGGGGTGTCAGGTGTCAAGGTCGTGGGTACCCGGGTGGGGACTTAATAAGAAGAGAAAAGTGGGTCGTGGGGAGGGGGCGTGTTTGACCAATCAAATGGCAAAATGTTCCTCTCAATTCATCCTACAACTAAATTAAATTGGAAAAGGCATTTCCGTTGACCAGTGTTCTGATTAACGCGAAAGCTCGCTAGGACCACATATTTTCCTGCATGTAATTCGGTATATACATGTACACAACTTGCAGTTTTAGACAGCGACCGGTGGTGACTAAGTCGGCGAGTTATAGGGTTACTAACATATAGGAAATCCGCACACTTCTCTTATTGTGCCTTGTAGCATAGATACCCAAGTGTCATAAAGAAATCGTGTCCCAGCGTACACGTTTGGAGTGCACGTTACCCCGTCATGGAGCATTCAGGCTTGTGAACTCAGCTATAGGCCTTGCTCGATCGTGATTACAAAACAGCCTGTGAAACATATTCGATGAACTGCCCGCTCTTTGCATTAATCTTCGAGATTCGTACCTCTACTAGACAAAGGATAACCAAAAAAGTTTCGAGGATGAAATCGGTTGCTGTTTTCTTGCTATTGCTTTGCGTAAATGTTGGAGATGCGGGTAAGTGGTTTCGTGTACTTTGATTTGAAAGAAAGAAGGAACAGTTTTGCTATTTTCTGACGTATTTGCATCTCTTAGGGCTTTGAAACGTCAATGTTTTCGAAAGAAGTCAAAACGCTTAGGCCAGAAAATGGCATTTTTTTGTTGTTTTGACTTTCTTTTTAAAAGCTCGTATAAAGTAAAACAGATAGTCATGGATGGAATCATAAACGCGTTATTTTTTTCTTTTCTAATCGCTAGTTGAAAGCTGAATAAAAAATTGGATTCTAGCCGCATTTTAACACCGGCACATCTCTTCTGTGGTTATAAATTGTCTTATTATACAGCATTATAAAACACCGGGCGATTAACACATAATGAAAAAGGATATATTTTAACAACTAATAATGTATGGCATTTGTGTCAAGTCGAGTTAGCTGTCAGCTGAAATACCTAGAGAAGGCTTACTTAGAGTAATTCTAAAATAATTGTATAACAATGCATGCGGTGTTTTGCATCAAAGTGATACTGAATGCACGATGTCTCGATTTTCTGTAGTTTGATGTCTACTGTACGGTTTCTGTGCAATATAATTGTTTCATTACCGCTAATGTCTTCCACAAGTATTTAACTCACTTGATCTTTCAAGTGATGCCAGTTTTTTCTCCTTTAATTGGTTCGCCGTTAATCTAGGGATAATATAACGTATATATCGATCATTATATGCTTCTTATTTATTTATTAATGTTTACGCCTTTGATCATTTTTCTAACAGATTTCATTTACACTTATTCACCATAAAATAGTTTGGCATGGGTTTCTTCTTTACTTTGTTACCACCGTTTCGCGTCCAACCTTAGCTCTGAGTGCGGTGGGCCATTTTCCCCGCTGGGTAGACCGAAACAGATCTCAGATCTATTCCAACCTCAAACCTATCACCACCCCACCCCCACCCCAACCCTTCATGTTCTTATCTAATGTAATCTTACGTGTGCATTATACGATTTTATTAGTATAAATTTCAGTTACGGAATAAGAACTAAACCATGTTATAAAGATTACTGGAGTTACATATCCCGATTTCAAGTGTTCTCGATGTTTTCATATGATGACAAAAACTCACTATTTCTTTTTACACAAAGATCTGGTCTTGCAGCATGGATCTAGGCCCAAATTCTTTGGTGTTGTTTTCGGAACTATGGCGATTTTATCAATGAGATAATCTCTTTGTTTTCTTTTCTTTTTCCGGTCAGTTTGACCCTGACTCTCAGTGTTATCCCCTGGGGTATTTTGTGCAGTCAAGCGAAACTATGGGTAAACAAGTTCTGAATGCCAACCATTGCTCACCTATGCCAAAACCCCCAAACACCCACCTGTTCCTCCCACGCCTTTCTGCTCTGTGTAAGTCCCTGAGCCGTTTTGGGAAGAAGTGTTATACATGTAATTTATGTACGACGAGGAATTGCTCATTCAGTCAAAACGATTGTTACATTTAGCGACTGAATGAAATAATTTTATTCAATACGAAAATGATATTTCTCAACACCACAGCCTGAGACAGTGATTAAAAGTACTTGTTCGCTGCGATTATTGGGCCCTTGACCAGTCAGGTTTAATTCACCCATAGAACTGACCCCTGTTAAATTTAGCGAAAAAACCCGGCATTTGAAAAAGAAAAGATGAAAAGAAAACAAAGAAAGATGGGAAAAAAAAGGAAAGAAAGATGGGAAAAAAAGGAAAGAAAGTACATTGTCGAGCTCCAAACAAATAAATGGTTAAGCGACAGTTACATACATTAATGAACTTTTCGTGGTTTGTGAATCATCTATCTATATTGTTGTTTACCACGAAGGCAACGTAATGATTTCAGTGAGCCCGCCAGTAGCTCGAGAGGCATGCATCTCCCTGCAGTCTTTCGCCATAACACCATTCACCGGCCACGCCAACCTGAAAATAAGCTGCAAGGACACCTTTGGCGGGAGAGGAATTATCGCGATTCGGCAGGTGTTTCATGGACAAGCCTCCAGCTGTTCTGAGGATGTGAAGAAATGGACGTGCGTCCGAGACACGACTGCAACTTCGGAGGACATTTTGGATGCGAACGGGAAGGGATCTTTTGTAACGTCTGTGATCCCGAAGCTGTTTGGATGGTGTCCGGAACAGAGCAACCATGTCTTCGTGCGGTACACATGTCATCATGGTAAGGTTCACGTCCTCTGATGATGAGGCTGGCGTGCTGTGATGGTGAGGTTGTCTTGCTGTAGTGATGAGGCTGACATGGTGTAATGGTGATGTCTACGTCCTGTAATTTGAGAATGATGTGATGTAATGGCAAGGCTGACATGTTGCTATGGTATTGTTCACATGTGCATAACGGTGAGCTTTATACCTGTCATGGATAGATCTTTACTGTAATGGTTGTTCTTGTGTTACTCATAGGATATAATGGTGAGGTTGAGCTTGACATGCTGTGGTGATGAGGTTAGCATGCTTGGTGTAATTTTGAGGGTGATACACTGTTATGGTGATATATTCTATATTGGTGAGGATGGCAGTAATGGTGTGATTGGCATGTTGTAATGGTGAGGTTGACGTGCTATAATATGAGGCTGTGATATATCGAAATGAAGACCCGTTCGACACATTTTATTATTTCGTCGGTTTGACATGTCCACATAATGGATCTTCTCTTCTAAATCAACGTGGCCTCATATGAAGATACGCGGTAGTGGAATGCCTCAATGGACGTGTACTATACACAAAAGAACGAACTGCAAAAGGTCTGTATAGGTTTTCGCTACATTTTTAATAGTTTTTTAAATTGATGTATGTATAAGATATACACTCAACAAGGTAAGGGTGGTTTCATGTTTATTTTTTCTCTTGCAGAACCGAGAGATGTTTGCGAACAGTTTGAACTGAGCACCCACAGATCTGTGGACCTGGTGACTCCAGGTTACCCTTATCGCCAGCCGGATTATGGGTTTGTGCCGGGAATAACATGTGCCTGCAACGTCACCGTTCGCGACGACAAGAAGATCGAAGCCAACGTTATCGACCTTGACCTTCAGCGGGAAACAATGGGGACTTGCGCAGAAGAAATTCTTAACGGAAGTCTTGAAGACCATGAGAACATCTGGGATATACTTTATCACACCCGTGGTGCTTGTACTCCGCTTGACTTGCCCAAAAACATAACTCTGCCAAAATCGACATGGACTTTTATATACTCCAGACAGGACAGTTATGTGATACGCCCCAGGAGAGGCGCGTGGTTTACACTTAGAGGTAAGTCAAAACCACGAGTGTCCATTATCTCCAGTTCTATAGCCCATTTTGTTTTCCTTTATTGTCTACCATTTACTTTTTTGCGAAGTTTTGGAACTTGTGATAAGGTATAGTTGTTTAGGAAACTTAGATTTAAGTTTAAGTTTTGCCGCACATTCTACACACTGGAATCGCGGAGTCCTTAAGATTATAGAAGTAAAGATAAATTTTCTGCGGAAATGGCAGTATCCAAACAACTTTTGACGCAAGTATCTGGGAGGATAAATGTTTCATGTAAGTTTGAATAACCTTCACCTCATTCACTTTGCCTCCGCACTCTTGCATTAAATGTTATATATCTGGGCAAGTGAGTGTGCCAGTCGCATTTATAAGTGCATTTCTCATTCCCTAAAATCGCTAACAATTTCTACTCACAGGAGTTTCTGCTAATGATCAACCGGTTAATTTGAAGTTAAAGTGTGCAGTTTTACCAGAAGTAAGAGAGCCTCCTTATGTCGGATCGGGGCAGATGTCTACAGACTCTGGAACTACACACTTAGAAAGTGTGTTCCACTCGACTGAACCCTTTACTTCCACGACTGCGACCAGTCCCAGCCCGGCTGATGCCGAGCCTAGAACCTATACAGGTAATCGAATCATTAATCAACATGGTTTAACATCAACATGTATCATCATATAATCGCCAAAGATTTTATGCGTCGTATTTTCACATGGTACCGGTATTCCGGTCGTACATGAGAATGTCTACCGTGTGGTTTCCCCTGGGGTTTGCCTGGTTTCCTCTCACCTGGCGGCCGTCCATAAAGTAAAATATTCTTGAGGACGACGTAAAGCTTCCACTAAATGAATCAATCGCTTGGTATAATGACTTTTTCATTGTAGATAAATTTGTGCTTCACAGTATGATCTGCGTAATACATCAGGTTAGCTGATTTATATAGCCTTATCTCCGTATACATATTACAGTTGCATGAATAAATTTCGCAAAAATGCGTTTTGCTCAGGGCTGAAAAAGTGCCTCCACTTCGATATACCTGTATATACAAAATATGTAAGTCCAACTGCACAAAAATCTTAAAACATTACTTCACATGTTTTTAGGTACAGTTTTCCATGTTCATTCTGACGACACTTAGTTTACATATTGTTTTTTCCTCCTTTAACAGCTTTCTTGTATGAAGGACCGTGTACTTCGTGTTCACAATGGCTGTTGTCAGTGTATGTGTACACTGCCTTATAAGTCCCTATGATTCTCTGTTTTCAGGTGTGATCGTCGGAGTTGCCCTGGGAGGCTTCCTTGTGTTGGTCCTGTTTGCAGTCGTTGTCTTCATCTGCTTACGAAGAAAGTAAGCACATATATATGCTGTATAATAACGTACCATTCGGTAGACAAACAAATGCACGTGACGATTTTTCATTTTATGCCTATTTACTAAACATTGCAGAGGTTGACGACAGCCCAGGATTAGACCCGTTGCTATATTTCTTTGTATTATTTGTATATTTTCCACGGGTCACACAAATTTAGAGGTAATGCACGAACGAAATTTCCCACATGGGAGTACTGCGCACTTGAAACTTCCTGCCACCAGGTAATTGTGGATCTGTATAATCGGAGTATTGCATTCATACTGCTGTTGTTGGCCTACAGCTGTAGAAAGCCTTCTTGCTCAGTAATACTGTAGGTCGCCTGTTTGAAACCAGTTCTCGGCTGTACAGACCCGCGGTTTTGTCTTGTTGTTGGCTGGGTGTGGTTGCTTTTACTGAACTCCGTTGAGCTTCCTCCACCCGCTTGTTAAAAATATTCTTAAAGGTTACAATTCTCCGGTCGTACGTGGGAAGGTCTGCCAGCAACCTGCGGATGGTCGTGGGTTTTCCTCGGGCTCCGCCCGGTTTCCTCCCACCATAATGCTGGCCGCCGTCATATAAGTGAAATATTCTTGAGTACGGCGTAAAACACCAATCAAATATGTAACTCAATAATGGTTACAAAAGACGAAAAGACTAACTGAACTCGCCTGATGTTCGTGCCATTGTATGCAAACTAAAAACTGTTAAAATTACATTCGAAAGCATTACCCTTGAAATGCTCATTCTATAAGGCAACTTGTTACATCATCAACCTCTCTTGATCAGATGCCTTGGAAATGAATCCCAAATGCATTATCACGTTAACATATACATGTAACTCGGGAGAACTTTGCACTTGCACATGTAAACATGTGAATGAATTAATGACGAACATTGCAGGCATCTGTAGAAGCACTTGTGTGCATGATGTTTTCACCATACGTGCTTATGCATTCGATAACCTGGTCTATTAAATAATGCTGTGTTTTAAGCCAATGCAGGTGGATATGAGGCTGAAGTAAACTTCTGTGCATTTGCTTCCGCTCTTCTTACCTGGCGAAACGATTGAACATGTAGTAACGAACGCACAAGTCATTTGGAGGATGTATTCTTTTCTAAATCACATTTCAAAGTGAAATATTTACAGCCTGTATAACCCTACCTCAAGCAGTCTTGTATCCCCAGATATATACAAGTACTTATGACCGTATTTTAACGTCCTTTTGTTTGCTTCAGGAGTGCTCCTGGGTGCGCAGACGCTGAAAACAAGTTAGCCAAACTCCCACCAGCGATTCCCCCTCTGCCCGTCAGAAACTCTCCTCATAAAGTATCCCTCGGTTCCCGAACGTCGTCGTTTCCGGAATATTTCGAGCCCATAGAGGAAGGGATATATTGTGTACCAGAAGATGTACAAAGTGAGACAGCCAAATACGACGTTCTGGAAGGGGTTGTAAATCCAGCGCACGGCTATCTCAACCACTCAGGCCTCGCCACGGAGTCGACATACGAAAACAAATGGAAATTGACGAGAGAAGCTTCGGTTGTGTCCGGTGAGTACGTCGAGGTCGACGAATTTTCCGGCTACGAAAATACCCGAATTACCCAAGAGCAAAAGAACTCTGAATACTGCCATTTACCACCGGAAAGAGAACAAGCGACGAAAACTGCAGATTACGAAAAACTGGCAGTTGGTAACGCGAAGACGTGAGGTATTCAACTATAGACACGTGTGTTAATGTGTTCCCTGGACTACGTGTAGGCCATAATTGTTCAGCATCAATGGAAACACTTATAACATTGCACAGACACCCTTGTGCGAACTTCTACGTCTGGCATATAACAGTAAACATTTGTGGTTACCCTCTCTTGTATGCATGGCAAGGATGTGGAAAAGAATGCTCTATGGACGAGAGACCCACCCTAGCTTTGAGTCGGTTTGACTGAAGGTTAAAATATCTTTAAATGACTTCGTTACGATCGTCAGCTGGCAGACATGACTGTCGTTAAATGAATCAAGCTAGCTCACTAATGACTTTTTTCATGAATTTTCGTAATAAATTTAAAAAATGTTATGGTACTTGTTTTTACCTTTCTGTTTTTGCACCACGTATATTTGTAAGTGTTGTTAAAGCTCATTGACTGCAATACTTAGATGTGACTTAACTAACTCATACACGGTTAACAAGAGGGCACTCTGAGAGCACAAACATCACAGCTATTTACAGAAAAGAAAAAAAAACGCATTATGAGTTTCAAATAAGGGACAATAGTCTGTTGGGCGCTACTATAAGGTGTAAGAAAAATACAAATTCATATTAAAAAAAAAGAAACAAAACCAAAAAAATAACAACATCTGGATCAACAGCAAAATGCAAGTTATCCCTGATTTTGTCTGGTTTCCTCCCACTTCCATGCTGGCCGCCGCAGTATAAATGAAATATTCTTGAGAACGACGTAAATCACCAATCAAATAAATAAATAAATTCAGGACGTTTAAATTGACATACATTGCTTGCGACTAGGTGTTGGTCAACTCTGATGTTACGGGTTCTTAACTTTCAACACTACGATCTTTCTTGGCACACTCAAAAGTGGTAAATGACAAATGACAAATGACAAAAATAGTCTAGAAAGGATCGTATACGGGATCATTTTCAACACCATAGCTTAGTATCTCAGATATCTTCACTTCACACTCGGGCAGAACCGACTATAAAGGGACACAACTCTTACACCCATACACATGGAGCCGTTCACGATGATACAGACGGCTTTACAAAGCCAACAGTGCTGCATAAATGTGCTATATATGTTTATATTCACATTACCTGTGAATTGGGAATAGCCAGAGGTTCTGCGTGTTATCTATCAAAAACGCAAAAAGCCCTTAGTTAGGAATAGAGATAAGTATACGCTTGCATGCTTAATGTTGGTTACCATTTACGAGCAAAGGGACTCTGAACAGGAAACATTATAGCCACTTGAAGACCAAATTAAGTTTCATTTCGAGACGAGGTGGATGCAAGTCGGCCTTATAACCTCTGTTGACGTAGTTCTAGATTTTGAGACAACACAGGTGCTTCCAGGAAGATTTTTTATACTGTACTGAAACCCGACGACATCCTGGTAACGGGAACCAGGATAACCCGACAGTGAAAGGCAGGCTCGTGCCCTTGTTGATGTGCAAGTTTTTCAAGGGTGTAATTAAAGTTTGCAAACTATGAGTCTTAGAACACCAATCTCAGTATAAATCAGGGAACTTTCAACTGGAAAAAAATAACACGTCTTTGAATACCAAAGAACATTTACACGATTTTATGAAAGCCAGCTTACATAACGTTTACGTCTCTGCTCATAGTGACGTAATACTCAACAACATGGTTGTTTTTGTCTTTTGATGTCCTCGTCGTAGGAAAGTAATACACAATAGAGCCATTTCTTGCATATATATTTGGTAATGGAATTAAATTTTTGAGGAAAAACTTTTAATCACGTTTTATTACATGTACGAGGATTTTTGGAGCACCAGAAAGTGCGAAATGCAGGATTGCGTGCACTAATTTTTGTTGAATTTATTAATCTTCTTTCTTAAACGACAGCCACACGGACGGAACAATTGCCAAATTTATTTCCATCTCTTCCATTGTAACGTTCCATCGTCATGAGATAACGTTAGATGACGTTCTCACGTCACGCGGTCTTACACAGGCCGTGATTGGTCAACCCGTGTATAGTGACGTACACAGTCATACAGCGCGCGCAGATATGTGTTTATATGTATGGCTAAGGCAGTGAAGAATTGTATGTTGAATGTACTGTTACAGTATCACTGACGTCACAACATGGGCTGCATCCAATCCAAAAGAGCGAACAGAAGGTTAGCCCCTCTTTCGACAGAAATTGAGTCGACAAAGCTGGAAGTCACTATGGTCCAGACCATTCATTTGCCCCTGTCACTGCAGCCTGACTCTCGAGGAGTCCCGCAGGAGGAAGACTGAAAAAGAGGTTTGGAAAGAGCTGAAGGAAGAAGGTCTCTTGAAATGTCAGACACTTAGAGAAACTTCCAAAGGCAATGTCGCCTTTTACGTGTCTTTAGATGGTAATCCATATCCAGCGAGGAAACCTCGGCTTTTGGAGCCGATCGAGCTAAAACAAGAGCGAGAGAAGATCAGGGAAAGCCTTAACAAAAGGATGACAAAGGCAGGAATTCTCAGAAGACAGAAACTGTCTAGAGTGAAGAGAAAAGCTCGCATTGTTTCCACAAAGCATTGTCAAGCCGTGGTGAACAAAGGGAACGCTGATGAGGAACACCGAAGGGTCCACAAGAAGCGAGTTGATCAGAAGAGGAAGCGAGGCTCCAGAAACCGTCAATCTAGGCTGGCGGGTGGTGGTGGGCAGTAGGTGTGTTAGAGAGAGATATGGAGGAAGGTAATGAGAGAGGTGGATAGAAAGAGAGTGAGAGGCAAGACACGGTACCAAAGACCATCAATGATACGTTAGCAGGATATCAGGTGTGTGGGAGAGAGGGGCCTGGCACAGTATACCACAAACCACCATTGCTATGACAATAAGTGTGTTGAATAGAGTGAGAGGCGAGGTACAGTACCACAGGGCATCGGTGGTACATATACGTTCACAGGACAGCATGTGTGAGGGAGAGAGAGTGAGATGGTTATGGAATAGAACCACATACAATTGGTAGTTTAATTGTTGGCGGGTTTGGCAGTGCCACAGTGGGTGTATCTATGTATCTATGTCTGAGGAGATTATATCATGTGTGTATACGTAACAAATAAGAGAGTTGCAAAATGTGACAAGCTATGCCAAGGTGCATAAAAGGAACTGACTTCTATAGAGAAGTAACTGTTCTGCGATCATATATCAGCTATATTTAGCGTACAATATGCAAAAGTATACGGAATTTGATAAGATTTCCTATATTAAACATGGAGTAAGAAAGCAATTCCACCCCCAGAGAGTATACCACGATCCAGTGTAGGTAAGTGTTGTCAACTATTTGGCTATATATCAGTGTTGTGGGTATGCATATCTAGCAAGCGTTCGGCAGCCATGGTACACCCTCATTAACACTGTTCTACAATTGTTTATCCAGTTGACGGCTTCCGGCATCAATCCTGCAGTATATAATTGTTGGGTTGTATCTAATGGACATAGAATTAATTCTATATCGTTAACTTATTTCCGGTTATACTTACAGTTGTTGTTGAGTGTTTTTCCTCGCCGTTTTCACAAAATTTGTATAATCTGTAAATTGCTTGAAATTATGTACATATGTTTACACTGTATGCTGTTAGGAGTAATCATATGGTCATGACTTCATCAAAGTCCTGCATGTACAAAACTTGCAGTGATCAATGGTGTTTGATGCAACTGACGAGAAACCTACATTCCAACAAACAAGATATGTATACCACATACAGATTGTTATAGAGATATTGACATCACACAGCGGATGTTGAATTTTTGCACGTTGGTTTAGTTGAATTTTATATACACCGAATAAATGTGTTTAAAAATAAGTATACAGTTTGTATGTGCTATTATCTTTGGTTGGTAGTTTTAAGGAAGCTCTCCGTGGATTATGGTGGTCAGGCTTGTGATCTTATAGGAAAATGGGAATGAATAGAACAGGCTTCTCCTGGTTGATTTGATTTTTGTTTTACGCCGTACTCAAGAATATTTCACTTATACGACGGCCGCCAGCATTATGGTGGTAAGTAACCGGGCAGAGCCCGGGGGACACCCACGACCATCCGCAGATTGCTGACAGACCATCCCTACGGCCGGAGAGGAAGCCAGCATGAGGTGGACTTGAACTCACAGCGACCTCATTGGTGGGAGCCTTCGGGTCATTGTGCTGCGATAGCGCGCTAACCGACTGAACGACGGAGGTCCCCTCTACTGCTTGAGTAGAGTGGGTATTGCAGCGGTTCAGGGTCCGTAATTGGCCAACTATAGGTTCCAAACCAGAACGGGGCCCGAGTGCTATCGTGCTAGTGCGGCACAACGACTCAGGAACCTTCCACCAATGCGGTGCCCGTGAGTTCAAATTCCACTCACACTGCATGACTTCCTTTCTGCATGGTCGTACATGCACGGGAAGGGTCACCAGCAAAATGCTGAAGGTCGTCGGTACCCTCCATGATATTCATCGCCGTTCTGTAAGTGCCATATTCCTGTGTACGGCGAAAAACTCCAGTCATATAAATAAATTAAAAGCAGCATTTGGCTGCACACTAAGAGCAAAGTTTGGGTCAACAGACTCAAAACTTTAAGTTTTCCAGTAGAGCTAATTCAGTTCAGAAAACTGAGTCATATGAGCAGATCGACTAAGTCATTGTCGACTCATTTGATTGTTTGGGTAACTTACCAAGAGAAATCAAAAGACACATCAAACAGTTATGAGTTATTAAGATATTTATTTGTTTATTTGATTGGTGTTTTACGCCGTACTCAAGAATATTTCAGTTACACGACGGCGGCCAGCATTGTGGTGGGAGGAAACCGGGCAGAGCCCGGGAGAAACCCACGACCATCAGTAGGTTTATTAAGATAGTAAGAAGTGTTTTCAGTGACTCAGCCGATCTGGTCATACGACTCAATTTTTCCGAGTTGAATTGAGCTCTACTGGAAAACTCAGATTTTTAAAAGTCTGTTGACACAAACGTGTCTCTCAGAGCCTTTGGTTTCATTTTGTTAAGGGGACTATATACAACAATAAAGCTCCACCGCAATGCCGGTTTTGACGCTGTAACTAATAGTCATTCATTCACCGGATTTGTCTTTTTATCATTACTAGTTTCTTAATTAATTAATTTATTGATTGTTTTAGCCTCCTGGCCACATACCTCAGAGAAAAACAAACGGGAACTGAAGACTTCATGAACTTCATGACTTATCGTGATATTAAAATATGTCACAGAAAAATATACACGACACCATCTCCTATTTGTCCCATTTTACTTGTTAATGATCCATATTTATTTATTTATTTATCTATTTATTTATTTCATTGTTAGTTTACACCGTACTCTACTATATTTCATACGACGTCGCCCAGCGCTATAAATATGGTGGGAGGAAACTGAGTAGAGCCCAGCGAAAACCCACGACTAGCCACAGGTTTACCTTCTCATGCACCTATACGACAAAATGATGAATCCTGCATGATTGCAATAGCGGAGCATTTCTTATTCAGTTTTGAGGCTATACATTCAGACACATGATTAACTAATTCTGCATATGCAGAGACAGATGCGGGGGTATTTAGTCTGTGTGTTTGCTGAAATTCCCAGCTAGTTACAACATATACAGCAAAAACATGGCCTTAGAAGACAATGTGCATGTGGTAAATGACAGCAAACGTGTATACCATGAAGACTGTCACTGCACCCTAGGCAAGTGTGCAAACACCTTAAGCTCAGAGGACCGGCTATATTTAGTTCCTATATATATAGCCAGGTGTTTGTTTTGCATCATGCACCATTTCCATTTGTTATGAAATGCATGGATTGATGGGCGTTTGAAACATTTAAGCGGGGGCTAAAAACCTTATTTGTATTCATATCTTAGTGACACGGCTGGAAATAAACCGTATGTTTTTATTCAACCCAGACCTAGACAAACAAAGGATCGACCCAAGTTACTGGACGTACCTATAAGCTGATTTCATCAATCATGGATATCTTCATTACAGTGGAGCTTATATATGTATAGGATTAACACGTTGGTTAACACGTGGTTAACGTGTCAGTCAATGGCCTGCCATCTGTCTTAAGAGTCTGATACATCTGAGAAGAGCTTAAACATACTACAGCCTATATATGCTCTTCCTGGGAGAAACACGAGTGAACAATGATTTCTTTGGGTATTACATGTACACGTAATATATAGCTTTCCATTGTATTGCGCCATCTTATGAGCTAAATAAATGTAAAATTAGATTATCTATTTGAGGTCAGAAATATACATACACATATATTATAACCTGGCGTGGGTCTACGTGGCTCAGTCGATTAGCGCGCCAGTGCAGCGCAATGAAGCCTCTCACCAATGCGGTCGTTGTGAGTTCAAGTCCAGCTCATGCTGGCTTCCTCTCCGGCCGTACGTGGGAAGGTCTGCCAGGTCGTGGGTTTCTCTGGGGCTCTGCCCGGTTTCCTCCCACCATAATGTGGCCGCCGTCGTGTAAGTGAAATATTCTTGAGAACGTCGTAAAACACCAATCAAATAAATAAATAAATAAATAAATAAATAAATAAATAAATATAACCTGGCTGTTTGATTGAAGGTTTATTTATTTATATGTGTATGTACCTAAATATATACCGTGGTACCCTCCGTACGAACTAAGATGTATATTGGAAGTGATGTATACAGGCGTGTAAATGTGAGTAGCAAAATGACGCAGCAAAAGCGTCTTTTGTCCACAACAGGCCATAAAGTGAATCACACCCATGTGACAAGCGAATGTATAGACCTATGTGTATATACACCTACCACGAACATGTCTACATATAAGTGTGTGACCTAATTATCGGACCTGTAAATCTACATGTTCTGTAGATTCAAGGAAATCGTACAATGGGCTCTGTAAATAGAATCAGTTAATTTTTACGACTAGCCTATATACCTGTAGGTAAATCATTTTGTTTCCTCTCCACACGGAGTAAATTCGACCATTCCTTTTTTGTTAGTAAATAGGCCAATATATATACCCACCTATATTTGTCTATGTCTCCCTGTATATATTCATACACTATATATATATATATATATATATATATATATATATATATATATATATATATATATATAGTGTATGAAGGAAATGTAAAATATGATGAAGGTATAATGAAGTAGACAAGCAGACATTCAGCGACATGGGAATGATTGTAGAAACAAAATCATGACTTATACATGTTTAGGTCTATACAGCGTACATATATGTTCTATACCATCTGCACACTGAAGTTGTAGCGTAAAATATATGTACGTACATAACTACGCAGTTGACCCCGAAAGACATGTCTGGTGGAAACATCTCATGTACACATGCATATATCTTATGTACAGAGAGCAGGGTGTATTTTTGGCAGTGTCGGTTCATAACAGGTAGAAAGTTAAGGTCGTAGGCAAAATAATGTTCAACATAGGTAAATTATGGAAAAGTACAAATAATTAGGCCGATATCCCGAAAAAATAACAATAACCATATTCCAAATGTTATTGTACTTGACGGGGATGTAGACTAATGAAAAAGTAATATTCCTTTCACCTCCATCAGTGTCACAATTTTGTACACTGTTTGTTTTACAGGTCATTGTTCTTTGACGTTCACCGCAGAGATATGCCTGCACTGTGCGCTTATACTTTGTAGAGGCAGGCCTATATCCAATGTAGGCGTAAAAGTCACGTGTCACGCTCACCTCCCAACCGTGAGCATTCTTGAGCTCTAAATATTCGAAAACGCACGTCTTGTCGTCTGTATTTTTAAATTTTATAGTCAACAGAAATTTAGGATCTATATTATAATCCCTCCCCCAGATATGCCCGGCCACCAAACAAATAAAGAAACAAAAAACACAACGAAAAACATGTACATAGGTGGTAAACATGGTTGAGTATCTCTAGTACCCAAAAGTGTAAATGTTTAAATTTGTTACAGTTTAATTGTGTACCACAGGCTGCGTCATGTGTATGGTAGCCTACAGAGTCCTTTTTAGAGAGTGCATGTAGCTTATGTTTTTCATACAAGTCCATCTGATCCCGTACATATGTATGCGAATTTACAAAGAAAGGGATAGCCATACATTATATTATCAGTGTAAAGCCTGATTATCATCATATCCAGTTTTATGCCCCAGTTTCATGAAGCGCACTTAGCTAAGTATTCCCTTAACTGACGTGACAACGTAAGTTGTAGAGATAGGGAGTGCACTTAGCTAAGTGCTACTTAGCACTAAGTATTCTTCATGAAACCCGGCCCTGGCCTAATATCTGTACATATCTCCGTACATCTTCTCTTCACCTTGTACCGTTACAATAAATATTGCTTATGGGATATATAGGGCCTGTATAAGTCAGCGGAATCTCATCAGATATACAATTCTCCACGAGAAATAAAATATATCGAGTCACTTTGTAAAGTTCATGTGGTTGTTGGCTGAAACAGGTAAATGGTATATAACGGTAAGTATATTTTTATCTGACTTTATATATAATAAGCCTACACGTTGGTTTAAATATTGTACGCCTACCGGTAGGCCCATGTAATATTTACGCTCTCGTCTTATTTGAATAGGTGTGGGGCTATACCTTGCATAAGCTTGTGAAAATCCGGTACTTCGTTCACCGTTGCTGCACTTTGACCAGACAGTTTGAACGCAGTTGCCCTAGGTGGTGTATATAACAACTCGTAGCAATTTGGCATACGTGTTAGAACGTGCTCAAGCTTGTACATTTCACATTGTACGTCATAGGTGCAAATATAGGGCTGACAGCTGTTCTGGAAGTTTCCTCCAATCAGGATCTGGCTCAGTGTCACATGACTTCGGCTATATAAACGTCTACCCTGCTTTGTCAAGCATAATTGTGCGGGTTCAGATCAACCTCGGAAGCTTGAACATTCGCAAGGATTAACAAGCGGTAAGCTCTTTGTTTGAATTATTTTATATTTTGGGTATATAATAATAGTTAACAAGCTGTATATGTGCGTCTAACACAGGTTTTTAACCAAAGGAGACCTTACTTTCGCGATACCGATGACTGAACTTCAAATAACTACGATGTAGAAGTTAGTAGATGATCGCAATTTTAGTCTTCTCGTCCAGTTAGTTGCCTATTAAGACGACACAGAGGTTTATTCCAGGATCACAGTCATAATTAAAAGGATAGTGTCGACATTTCGACAACATTAGAATAGGGGACTTCATACTGTGGGGTTATTGTCTTGGTCTGCTTTCACAAAGTGCATTTTTCATTCATAATGACGAAGCCAATTTGCTAGGTTTCAAGATGGCAGCTACTGGCTTCCCTGGTTGGATCATGTGACTTGGTCATGTGATCCATAATATATCCGCCCGGATACGCTTTGTCACGATGCACGTAATGCTTTAACAATCTCTGTTTAGTTTAACCTGACAGACCACACCCTATCACTCCTATTTCTTGGACATCTTCCTTGTGTGTGAGTAATCATTAAGAATGCTCTAGATATGTCAGGAAAAAAAACCCATATAAAATGTAAACATGTGACTATGAAAAGAAATATATTAATTTTTCTACTTATTTTCTCACAGATTGATTTACATATGTTCATCATGTATTCATAACACTGACTTAGTACTGTGATGCTTCTGGAAGTTTGTCTTCTTCCGTTAATTATCGTTGAATATGAACAATAAATGTTCACTCCTGGGACTGAAGATGGGTATTTTATCTGAGTGGCCGTCAATCAAGAACCGAAACAGATAGTTACCTTTGTAACTACGCTTTTAATGTAGTATTTTACATGTTGTGTATCCCTGTGTATTAAGTCTATCCTATAGTTATAATCATTATGTATTAGAGAACAGGTTGATAACATCTATGCATTTTTCTAGCTTCAGAAACAACCATGCAGATCTTTGTCAAGACACTGACAGGCAAGACCATCACTCTCGAGGTGGAGGCTTCAGACACTATTGAAAATGTGAAGGCTAAAATCCAGGACAAGGAAGGCATCCCCCCAGATCAGCAGAGATTGATCTTTGCTGGTAAACAGTTAGAAGATGGCCGTACCCTGTCTGACTACAACATTCAGAAAGAGTCGACCCTCCACTTAGTGCTGCGTCTGAGAGGAGGAATGCAGATCTTCGTCAAAACTCTGACAGGCAAGACCATCACCCTGGAAGTCGAGGCTTCAGACACTATTGAAAATGTGAAGGCCAAGATTCAGGACAAGGAAGGCATCCCCCCAGATCAGCAGAGATTGATCTTTGCTGGTAAACAGTTAGAAGATGGCCGTACCCTGTCTGACTACAACATTCAGAAAGAATCTACCCTCCACTTAGTGCTGCGTCTGAGAGGAGGAATGCAAATCTTCGTCAAAACTCTGACAGGCAAGACCATTACTCTGGAAGTCGAGGCTTCAGACACCATTGAAAATGTGAAGGCCAAGATTCAGGACAAGGAAGGCATCCCCCCAGATCAGCAGAGATTGATCTTTGCTGGGAAACAGTTAGAAGATGGACGTACCCTGTCTGACTACAACATTCAGAAAGAGTCGACCCTCCACTTAGTGCTGCGTCTGAGAGGAGGAATGCAGATCTTCGTCAAAACTCTGACAGGCAAGACCATCACCCTGGAAGTCGAGGCTTCAGACACTATTGAAAATGTGAAGGCCAAGATTCAGGACAAGGAAGGCATCCCCCCAGATCAGCAGAGATTGATCTTTGCTGGGAAACAGTTAGAAGATGGCCGTACCCTGTCTGACTACAACATTCAGAAAGAATCTACCCTCCACTTAGTGCTGCGTCTGAGAGGAGGAATGCAAATCTTCGTCAAAACTCTGACAGGCAAGACCATTACCCTGGAAGTCGAGGCTTCAGACACTATTGAAAATGTGAAGGCCAAGATTCAGGACAAGGAAGGCATCCCCCCAGATCAGCAGAGATTGATCTTTGCTGGTAAACAGTTAGAAGATGGCCGTACCCTGTCTGACTACAACATTCAGAAAGAGTCGACCCTCCACTTAGTGCTGCGTCTGAGAGGAGGAATGCAGATCTTCGTCAAAACTCTGACAGGCAAGACCATCACCCTGGAAGTAGAGGCTTCAGACACTATTGAAAATGTGAAGGCCAAGATTCAGGACAAGGAAGGCATCCCCCCAGATCAGCAGAGATTGATCTTTGCTGGTAAACAGTTAGAAGATGGCCGTACCCTGTCTGACTACAACATCCAGAAAGAATCTACACTGCATTTAGTGCTGCGTCTGAGAGGAGGAATGCAAATCTTCGTTAAAACCTTGACAGGCAAGACCATCACCCTGGAAGTAGAGGCTTCAGACACCATTGAAAATGTGAAAGCCAAGATCCAGGACAAGGAAGGCATCCCCCCAGATCAGCAGAGATTGATCTTTGCTGGCAAACAGTTAGAAGATGGCCGTACCCTGTCTGACTACAACATCCAGAAAGAATCTACACTCCACTTAGTGCTCCGTCTGAGAGGAGGAAACTAATTTTCAGCCTGAATGACATTCTAAAGTGGCATTCTATCTTCTTAACATGCTCCTTTGTGCTCTATGACATTGTCAGTTAGCTAGAGTAAAGTGCATTCCAGTCTTATTGTTGGTTGTAAAAACTAAAAAATGCGCTTGTGAAATTATAAAACGAAGTCATTGATGATGTCAGTTAGTGAAGAAGATATAATTTATGGGATTTCGCAGAGGTTGGAACAAATAAGGATCTAAATCAGTGAAAGGAAACGTGCAATTTTATTGATGAAAGGTTGTATTAAAGTCTTGTTAACTGTATACCTGACCTCAAGTTGCCTTATTGCTGGTGTATAATTGTGTTGTCTTAATAGTGTAAGGTACAGTCGTCCCACTGATTTAACAAGCCTGGTACTCATTAAGTCAGATCCTAAGTTCTGGCTGTGCTACACCACTGGGGTCTGACACTAGGCCATAGTTTATCGTGTTCTGAGGAAGCCTGGGAACCTTTCGAGAATACATAATGTTTAGCCAATCAACGCACTTGTAGTATAGGTGAATTACGTCATTATTTGAAACTCTAAACCCCAGTTAAAGCACCCTTGCATCCTCACACACACACACATTGGGTGTTCATCAAGATTAACACCAGCTGGTCTGGCCCCAATGTTTACGCTGATTGCAAGCTCATGGTCTAACAAAGCGATCATCGGCCTTGTCTGGAGTTTCTGCCTCAGATCGAGAAGCAGCCCACCGATTGGGTAATTAAAAAAACCCTCAGAAAACATTTAGCATTGGCACCGAGTCAGATCGTCTGAGCGTAACGTTGTCACAATCTGATTTTAATGAAATTGGGTGTTTACTCCAGGTGCACTGGTTTTGTCCATAAATGTCCATATACAGGTATGGTCACTGTTCATAAAGTCAACAGTTCTTGAGCACAGTACTAAACAGTAATCCTGTAAAGTAATCCAGAAGTTTTTGTTCAATGCGGGAATAATTCTTCATGCATATGGAAGAAACTGGATTTGAATGGGTTATCTCCTGGCGACGAGTAGCGGTTGTGGAATTGTCAAAGTAGTAGTCACAATTTCCAAAGGCATTGGTGTCATGTCAGGCACAGACAATAGGCTCATCCTGCTGCTGGGCAGAATAACCCTTACAAGCGGTAATGTTTATTACAGGTAAAATTATGGGACATCACATGATGTTCACTATTGCAAACTAACATATTGATTCAAATGATCTCCGCATTGAAGCCAGTAGTTTAAACTCAATACCCATGGCTTTCACATTTTCTCAGTGAAAAGTTATCGACGACACCTGTGTGACCTTATGCGCAGTGGTACACTTGTTAAGACCACTAGTCATATACCAATATGCTGTGCATATCACATGTAAGAAAGGTCAGTAACTTGCCAGAGGTCGGTGGTTTTCCCCGGGCAGTCCGGTTTCCTCCACCAATAAAACGCTATCAGTTTTAAGTGAAGAAAATCATAAGTATGGCATTAAACAGCAATAAAACGAATAAACAGATGAAACGCAATGGACACCAAATGCGCCCTGCGTATCGTTTTTGTTTAGGGTAAAGAGGAGGCAACTCTTCGACATTAGCTCCCTTCGTTGCTAAGTGCATACCTACATGTAGTAAGCGATGAGATGTGGAAAGGAAACGTGATATTTTTCAGTTTGCAAAAAGGCATTTCATCCATGATTATGCCAGATAACCAACAACTTCATTACGACAAGTTTAATATCCAGCCTACGGGGTGCTTATGTAGAAGAGCCTACTCGCCAAGAATTGTTAAGGATAATGTCCCCTGGTCCTAGTTACAAATAATGTTATCTGTTTAAACACTATCACTGAAATGGCTTCTCAGAAACGCAAGAACGACTTTAAATCCACTAAAACCAGTGGATGTTCTGCCCTAGCTCATCTCAGTTTATGCAATGCAGTGACGAGAAGGGGTAAGATAGAACCCATGAAAATAGCACATACACATGTAAACCTACAAGACTATAGATTTACACTAACACTATGAGTAAGTTGACCATGTCTGGCACTAAATCAGTCATTACATGTACATATGTGTACCTTATACACAGTAATATTTAGACGTCAGCTGTCACGAACACATGGCGCATATCATAGTGCACCAGCAATGATTTTTTCATTTTCATTTGATTGACTCCAAATTTGTCCGCTTGTGGTGGAGGCAAGCGTTGTGGACATATATTGAGAGGAAGTCAGCAAAACACCATCGCTCAAGTTACCAGCACTTTAAAAAAATAGATTTGAACTCGCAACCTTCTTGGTAACTGTTAGGTATAATGTTTACTGTATGTTGTGTAGGGAAACTTGCACGGTTCGCACTTACAACCTGCATCTAAGCATTCAATGCTGTCCTGAGGTATCCATGGCCTAATGGTTAGCGTACTAGTGCAGTGATCCACGTACCTCCCACCAATGCTGTCACTGTGAGTTCAAGTTCAGCTCTGGTTGGCTTCCTCTCCAGCAGTCCGTGGGAAGCTCTACCTGAAACCTATGGTTGATCGTGAAGTATTCTTGGGGCGCCAATCAAATAAATTACCAATCCTAATATTGCCAACGTCGCAGGATTAAGCTTTAATCATTTATTCATTCTAACCTCGTCTATGCGTATTACACAGCAATCTACATTTCTAACATTATGTGTTGAGTACAAGAAGTTCACAAGGTTAACTCTTAGAAACTGATGACCCATTGCTTGTAATAATAATCTGAATTATATGATATGAAATGTTATATTTGTTTGTGAATTTGAGATTTAACGTCGTCTTCAGCATTATTTTGGGTCACCCCATCCAAAATTAGACCGTTTTCACTGTCGAGTTGCTGTGTTGCTTCACTGAAGCCCTAAGACACAACTTTATACAGAAGGCCCACCCCATGTATTGTCACGGGGGCCTCCGCGGATCATTTGCTTGGCGCGTTAGCACGGCCGATTGACCCCTGCTTCTCACCAATGTGTTCGCTTTGAGTTCAAGCCAAGCTCATGCTGGCTTCCTCCTCCGGCCGTACGTGGGAAGGTCTGCCAGCAACCTGTGGATGGTCGTCGTTTCCCCCGGGCTCTGCTCGGTTTCCTCCAACAATATTGCAGGCTGCCTTCCTATAACTGAAATATTTCTGAGGATTGTGTAAAACATAATCAAGTAAATGAATAAATTACATGCTGTCACCCTTATTAGAGGCACCCTACTGACACTGATCCGACTATTGGATTGTATTGCATTGTGGAGAAAACCAATCTTGGGACTCCTAAATACATGTATATAAAAATTTGATTGATCATAGATTTTACGTTTTTATGTGAGACCTACCTAGGGAATGAATGTAAATGGTATCACCTGCGACAAAGATGAATAGGAAGGTTGCGCTTTCGCATTATACTAATTCAAGAGAACTCGGAACATATTTTGGTTGTTTCCGATGACACACCGAAATCGCCCAGCAATGTCCTGTGTGCGACGCGCACAATATTCCTTCACCAAATCGGGCCAAACAAAACGATTTCAAACTTGCTAATTTTAACTTTGTACTCGGTGTGGAAGGATTTGCACAGTTTCTACCTTTGTTAGAATGTGTTCGCATGTATACTGTTATGGACTGGGACAAATGATCATGCATGTCACAATGTTCGGTAGCCATGTAGACAATGATTGGGGTTTTACGTCATACTTGACAATCATATGACGACGAATAGTCCTTAGACTGTATGTACACTGTGTCGTGTTGTGGCAGGGCGAGTACATGTCGCCAAAGTACTGCCTCCAATGGAGCATCATGCCGAAGAAACCAGACATGACACCGGGCCGACCAGTCCCGTTTCCTTGCTCTAACTTCTCAGTGTTGAGCGCCAAGTTAGGTTGCAGCAAGTACCATTTTTCAAGTCTTTGGTGTGAATTGACCCGAGACTGGTTCCAGATCTCCCAACCTCGTGGCAGACTTTCCAACCACCAGGTCACCGATGCGGTTCCCAGTAGCCATGGTATTTCAGTTAAGCTGTGCTGCAAATATTGTGAAATGGAAACCACCTATGTCTAAGTAGACAGTACATATCCAAGATCCCACTAACCTACCGCTCAATAGGCATCCACACAGTGGGATCTTTTATATCGACTGAAGTCTAATGAAAAAAAAATTGCTTTTTTCTATTCGATAGCAGTTGAGAGTCCGCACGGTTCGGCCTTGAATTCTGCAAGTTATAGTATCGATATGCCATGGCACAAGGTGTGAATGCGGATTCAAAAGAAAAAAAAATATACAGAAAAATAGTTCAAAACAGAAACATCTTGATGTGGAAGAAAAGCTTTCGCCCCAAACAACCCACTTATATGACACGAATGATCATAAAGATGATATAAATGGGTTGTGCGACGAAAAGGCTTGCTATAACTCACCCTAAAAGGCCCTAAATAACGTAGAAACGATTCTTTAACAGACATTCCAATTCATTTCAGCCTGTTTAAAAAATAAATGTGCACCGATGAAACCCAAGTGTGCAAACCCATCATGCAGGCATAAGTCACAACTGGCAATCGTGGGCCCCGTCCGCCTCGCGCTGTTATAATTTCACTGCATTTCATACAAGAAAATACAAAATGTACAACCTTGTGCGCAGAATACAGAACTGAACCAAAATAAAGTTCACCATATCACAGAAGTCGAGAGCAAAATGTATTAGCATCAAAGAATTAAACTTTCAACTGAACAATATGCAAGGGTCATTCAACCGCCAACCATCCCCACCTCCACGAACCATCGCTTGGTGTTCAATCTATGAACGCAAAACAGGCCTACCTTTTCTCTGAGACGAAGTGAGTGTTACAGTAAAATCTGCTTCTGGTAATAGGTGATAACTTTTCCACAAGTACACCGTTTACATCACAAGTGTGCTTTTCGGTACGCGTGTACATGAACAAACAAACTTTTAGCAACAAGTATTAGCACCGACGGTTTTGTCACTTAAGGACATGCCGCACCTGATGCTACAATACGTATAATTTGGGATCATTAGCAATGCCCTTGAAAAGGAGAGCACTTTCGCGTCGAAAGTAAATTTAGCATCATCCAAGCGCAAGCAGCAGTGCCAGAATTTAAGAGCTGACAGCTAAAATGCCTAATTTCTTTTGCTGTGTTCCAGGATGCAACGCTGCAGTGCAAAAACAAAACAAACAAAGCAAGTACATGTGGATGAAGGCCGTTACCGTTCATCCATTTCCTACTCGAAAACAGAATAGCTTGCGTCGCTTATGGATTCACATGGTTCGACGTGAGCGAAGCAGGTGCCGAACAAATTCTCTAGGGTGTGCTCCTTGCATTTCATTGAAAGGGCTGTTCCGAATGCAGACAACCCGGTGCCGACGGTGTTTCCTTGGAAATCCGACACAAACAGGCGGTTAGTATGGCCATCACCGTCCTAAACTTAGCATTTCTTCGATTAATCAAAACTCTAGTTATCTCATACTATTATTGTTGATATATAAATTTTTATATAAATCTCTCGGACTCGGAGAATGTAGGCTGCTGTCTATACATTATTCCTGTAAGCTAGTGTAACCTGGTACAGTGGGCAGTGCTGAAGTTCCGAAGATAAAATAATGTGCCACCATCAACTCATTAGTACTTTGACTTCACGTAGGAAATTGTCTCAGAGGTAAACTTATAAAGCATCAGTTGAAAAACTGGAAACGTACTTGTACTACATTAATGATACTTCATGTGTCCTTTAATTAAATTTTTCTACATCTGTTATTTTCATTCGTTTTTAGGTTGACAACTTCTTCAGCGAACGTGACAAAGACAAACGTAGAAGGTGAAATGGTTGAACCAGATCACCGAGAACACTATGTCATCCGACTGGCTAACCCCCATTACCCACATGTTGCTGGAGAAACACTTGTCAGTGAAAAGAACATATGGTTGACACAAATGATATATAAATGTAAGTATCCCATACAACATTATATCTTTATAATGAAAATAGTGAGTGTTTCTGAAATTATGTAAGGCAGAAAGAAGCATTTCTGGCTTGTATATGCAAAATATGGCTTTCAGTCTTTCCAGTATCTCCAAATACGTAAATATTAGTTTTGAAATTCACACTTTGTAAACCACATATATATGGATATAATTAATATATTTTGACATTTTTTGGAAGAGAAAAAAAAAAAAAGATTGAATTGAGAATGTTTTAGTATTTAAGGGTAAATCCCTGCACCCGTATGTAAACTATACTAATAACTGTTATGTTTCTGCTCCAGCTGCTGTAATCAGTTATGCATATCAGTCGATATGCACCAGTATTGTGTAACAGATCGGGAAGTAACTGTGGCTAATGCTGAATGCCACACAGACCCCACTTCAGATGCAACTGGAACAGTTGAGCCTATCCAGAAATACAGAAAATGAAATCCTAAAAACCAGTCTAGCTAACAAAAGTTCTTCTCTTGAGGAGCTCTTCATGGAGAAAGTAGTTGCAACCAATGAATCAGTCAGCATGTGTACAGGCTTCCCTAATAAGAAATATTTGTATGGTGTTTTTGACATTCTTGACAACCAGGAGGCCAAAAGTACTGGAATGGGAAAAACAGTTCTACTGAGAAACATCATCAGAAACATGAAAATGTTAAAAAACCAGGGCCACAACGAAAGCTAACACAGTTTGAAGAGTTTGTCTTGACAATGTTCTGCTTAAGGCTTGGTCTGATAGCAGGAATTACTGGTGATTTATTTGGAGTTTTGAAGAGCAGGGTTTCTCAGATATTCACATCTTGGATAACTTTCATCAGCTATGTTTTCAGTCCTCTTATTGTTTCGCCAACATGGACACCAGTGAAGCAATACATGCTCAGCAGTTTGAAGAAAAATTTCGCCAAAACACCAGTGGTCACAGACTGTATGGAGTTTTTCTCCAGGATCCCAGGCATTAACTTAAAGTAGCTATAAATTACATAACACAGGGAAATTACCCAGGGCCAAGATCCATGTGGAAAGAGTCATTCGGAGAATGAAGTCTTTCAGATTTATTGCCCAGAGTATACCCTGGGCAATGAAAGACAAACTGAACCAAATTGTTACTGTAATTGCATTCTTTAGCAACCTTCAAAAGAAACTTGTTCAGCGTTAATTACAGACAGGATCTAGTTTCTCTTTCTGGTTAACACCACCCATAATTATTACCTACATTGTAAAAGTACTCTTAAAATTGTCTGTGCTGTTCAACTTTTTGGTATGTTAGGTAGTCAGTAATTTGGCAAAGTTTGAAGGAATTCTTTCTACACTAAAGAAACACTAGGTTTGGTATAAACCTGCAGTTGGCCAATCCTGCTGTGTAGTTCCATCTTTTATGGTGCATACATGCACATTCATTACAATTCATTCAGTGTTGGTATGGAAATAGGTTGAGGCGTTGTCAAGTACTTTACAAGCGCAGTGGTTTCAACCATTTCAATTGGCTGTTGTCATGTTGTAAGCGAAATATTCTGAAGTGAGTCACAAGTTGGTAAAATTAACTAGCTGTTGACTTACCGCACACCAGTTCCAAAAATAAATCAAAAGTAGACAAGGAATTTAAGCACCAATTCAAGGACCCCTGGCACTGAAACACTTTTCACACAACCCCTTCCTCCATGTAAAACAAATGTAGCCATAGAGATAAAATGTATGTAGTATTTGAACAAATGCAAGCCAATGATGTTATCTGAAGGCAATATGTATTCATGTAGAAGAAAATATACATTACATGCATATCTTCAACCATTAAACACATTTGATTAAATCATGCAATTTGGACTGACTTGGGTGAAATAATCCATAATGGTATATGTACTGGTATTGAAACTGTGTTCCAGAATTTAGTTAATTTCGTGAAATGTAACATTTTCTGTATACAATGATTGGTGTATAATTTGTACAGGCACATGTTTATTACACAATATTAAAACTGTACATAAAAAATGTTCAACACAAAACATTTTTGAGCATTTGTTCAGTTGTCTATACTTAGCATATATTATACAGTATACATATTGACATTTTCATTTTCAGGAGTTAGCCCATTCACGGGTGGTTCTCTACAGGTACAGTCTGTGATTTATATATGCACACAATAATAAGCAACACCAGACATTCAATGACCCAGGTGCCTCTCATCAATGAGATAGCTGTAAATTCAAGCACAGTTCATGTTAGCTTCCTCTCTGATCATACGTGGGAAGATACACTAGCGACCTGTGGATGGCCGTGGGTTTCCCCTGGGCACTGCTTGGTTTCCGCCCACCATAATGCTGGTCACCATCATGTAAGTGAAATATTCTTGAGTACACCAATCAAATAACTAAATAAATCATATGCCATCTAGACTGTGGTTTGGTTTTGGTTTGCCACTCACTAAACACAATGGAAATTGTGTGATGGCCTTATATCCTAGTATATCAGAGGTAAGCCTACTAAACATCAAAACTTAAATAGGGCAGCCACAGGACTGAAACAGTGGATGTCACAATCTTGAAAAATATATGAGTTTCACTCTTAAGCTGGTCTCTGTAGCAGCTTTGGGTATACATATTTATGATAAAATGTGCACAGTTTTGACAGCATGTTACAAAAGTGATCTTTGTCTGTGGATTTGTTCAACATATACATTAGAATTTCCAGTAAATAAAACAAAATCACACCAACCTTACTCACATATACCCATCTGCCCCTGTATCTGTGTGTACCACGGGATTGTATTTTTCAAATCATAACTACCATTTTCATCTTTATAGATATGATATTTCTTATCATTAGCTATTTCTTCTAAAGAATGGTTTCTGTGTTTGACAGTACATTTTATTTCCAACAGCCCACTGCCACAACACTTACATTTTACTCGCCCATCTGGGCTTGCACCAAGAAATGGTGCTTCACTGTAAATTACAAAACCGCTTTCAGACACAGAAAAAGACTTATGAAGAGGCTTTTGCATCTTAACGTATAACACCCTAGCTACTAGCTCATTCTTCGTCCCATATTGGATGGCCTCTGATGATATACTGGAGCTGTGAAGCAGAATAAATTTTACCAAGTAATTATCTGGGCTTTCACCCTTGAATGACACAACATTAGAAAATATGGAAGTTATTCTTCCATCACGATAAGAATTCCAGTGTTCACTTTCTGACTGACCTATGCTTAATTTGGTTACTTTATTAATAACATCTGATGTGGGCTCTCAAGAAATTCAGAAATGAAATGTTCTTCACAGATCTCCGATAAAGATAAACCAGGTCACGGATAGTTGGAGGCACAGTTGGAAATCCATCGTCACCATCTGGAGGAGTTAAGATTTTAATTATATTTGTATTCTCATCTTTCACCAAGTTAAAAACTGCCAGTTCCACTTTGTGATTTGTGGCTTTGGGGTACCTGGAGAGCGGATTGTAATTTCTTTTGGTGGGAGGAACATAGTTTTCTTGTTCATGTCTGGTGCTGATGTCATCCAGTTTTTGCAGCCTAGACTGTCTGCGTGGTTTGTCCCATTTGCATGGCTCATCCGTAGATACAACTGTGCTCTTGTCAGCATGTCTTTCACACCAGCTGACTACACTGAACAGTGATGCAATGACATGCGACGAATTCGTTCTTGACTGGACGAAGACTTAGTTGCTGTCAATTGATGAAGGGTTGGCTTTTCCAATGGATGAATGAATGATGTATGGCCTAATGAAGATCGATTGAGGGAACGGTTGATATATTGATCGGGGACTTGGATGTAGCATGGAATGGTTGAGGGGTAATAGACCGAGGATTGATCGAGTGGTTTCGTTGGTTGAATGAATGGTGGATTCTTTAGATTATGAGTTTTGTTCTGACTGGCGTAATGGTGGGTAGATTGGCGTATTGAATGGGGGAAATTGAATAAATAAAGGAATGGTTGGCGGACACGATGGAGAACTGTTTGGCGGGTGAAGTGAAGGATCCGCAAACAGTTCAAGGACCAATCCTCGATCCACTCTGCCAAGCAATCCGCCATTCAGTACACCAATCAGTTTTGCATTTACAAAACCAATTAACCCTTTATCCAGTCCGCCAATCCACCCTCTATCATTTAGACCAAAAATCAACCCTCTAACATCCGATCCAACAAAGAATCCGCTAACATCCAGTCCACCAATCAGTCCCCCAATCAGTTCACCGGTTAATTCTTCATTCAGCATGTCAGTCAATCCTTCATCCAATCTGCCAGTGGATTCCTTATCATCTAGTCCTCCAGTCAGTCCTCTTTCATTCAATCCGCCAATCAGTCTCCTATCATGCAGCCCGCCAATTTTTCTTGTATCATCTATTGTGTCGTCAGGTTACATGTACATCGCGCTGAATTATTAACCGACCCGTTTAGACCGACATTGCGCCTAAACAAATAGGCACAGAGATCTCATACTTGGTACACAAGCACAACTTGTCAAGCCCTATAAAATGACGTCAACAGTGTTGTTAACTGGACATTTAGACTGACATTGCGCCTGCTTAACCAAATGTCCAGTTAACAGTGTGGTTAACAATTTAGTGAGACGTAACCTGGCGTCAAACGCTGAAACTGTTGACGTCATTTTGTAGGGCTTGACACATTGTGCGTGTATACCAAGTATGAGATCTCTGCGCCTATTTCTTAAGGTTGACAGCAAAACCAGGACAGCCACGTCAGTGCAGCAGTTGGAAAATAATCACAAGTAACCAGTGAAGTCCTGACTTCAGTCAATTTAAAGCTCTAATGGGGTTATATTACACTATATGCCTGACCAACGATGCAAGTGCTTACGAAGTGGCAACTCACAACCCCTATTAATTGCAATTTATGAGGCGTCACATGTCGAGAATTAATAATATTTCATCTGTCATGATGTTGACCTCCATCGTATAAGTGAAATATTCTTGAGTGTACGACACAAAACTCCAACCAAATAAACACATAAATATATAATATTACAGTGTACATATGTGCTTGTATAATAAAAATCTTGTATAACCAACTGAAAATGCCCCAGTGTAAATTTCCGTCAGTTCGCTGCATTTTGGGCCCCTTCAAGCCCTTAATTAGGAATGAAGTTCTGCCCGAATCGTATTTTACAAGAGGCTTGTATCTGAATGCTTCCAATCTTTGTACAAAATATCGTTTTAGGGAACGACTTCCTTCATGGTTAAAACAGTCGCTTTGTCTTTCGATTTAGAAGACCTCTCCTTCACTATTATATTGCCTAAATAATTACGATGTAACAAGCGAGTTTGAAGTTGTTGAATCATTAACGCGGATACTTTCATTTTGAAAACTCGAGTTCGTGAGTTCGCGTCCCAGTTTGTTATTTCTGTGCAAATTAATTTTGTCTTAAATGTGCAATTTTTAAAAGATACAGAATCATTTTAAGAGTATATGTATAATGCCGTTCGTGACGAATTTTAAGCGTCATATATATATGTGTGTGTCATGTTTGCTTGTGTAAATATACCTGGAGTCTGCAGTGCGGAATGCTTGACCACAGTGACATAGCATACCTATAGCTTCGTGCAGTGTAGGGAAAAGCATTTCCTCCAGAATTATCATCACCGGTTTTGTGTCATTTTGCAGTTTGTGGTTTACCGGTGATTGACGGATGTTATAGACATGTCGATTGCGTCGCCGTTTCAGCGATGGGCCAAATACTTCCTCACTTCCTTGTCTGGTACTATCATTTGTACAAGTAAAAAATTCACTTACTTACCGTTTACTAATATAAAATCAACCTATGGCCTATATATTTAATAAACGAGCTTGTAAGAAAATTATGCTTAGAACATTTTCACCCTGTATTTTGCGATCCATGACACGATTAAAATATACATAAATTACGAGATCTGACGTTTTAGTTTCATAGATTAAGGATACCAAAAGTCCCCAGTTGGCCATTTTTTTTTATTTTACAGCCTTAATCTCCATTCTCTTATCTTGCTTCTCACTTAAAGGTGAAAAGCAAAGGCAAATTATAAATACCTTAAATTTGACAAAAAGCATAACATGTTATGAACCAAGGCAGATATGTTTTCTTAGTTCCCCTTTATTATGGGGATAAGCTCTTTGAGGGGATTACCTGCTGTGAATAGACACACGTCTGGTAAATGTGTATTGCCTCCTGTTATCAACTGTGCATGGCTGCTTGGACAGACTTCTCTAGCAAACCTATTAGCTAAAACAACTGCCTTAAGCACCCCATCGGGGTGCCATTGTGGAGGGGGTTATTTTATTTATTTATTTATTTGATTGGTGTTTTACGCCGTACTCAAGAATGTTTCACTTATACGACGGCGGTCAGCATTACGGTGGGAGGATGTTTTACACAATCCTCAAAAATATTTCAGTTATAGGAAGGCAGCCTGCAATATTGCTGGAGGAAACCCAGCAGAGACCGGGGGAATCCCACCACCATCCTCAGGTTGCTGGCAGCCCTTCCCACGTACGGCCGGAGAGGAAGCCAGCACGAGCTGGTCTTGAACTCACAGCGACCGCATTGGTGGGAGGCTTTCTGGGTCATTGCGCTGCGATAGCGCGCTAACCGACTGTTAGTTTGGAACCCGTTATTAAAGGCAGAAGGGGCTTTATGAGTTCCCTATTGCATATTTGCCATGAAAACATGTGACGTCACTCGAACGATGAAGAAAAATGGCGATTCATGAAGAGAATTTTATTCTTGTAGGTGCAGTGGAATATTAGAACAACATTTAATATTATATTACAATATTATTTATTCAATGTTATTGAGAAAAATTTTGGTTTGCTATATTCAATGCAATATTATTGTATCGATATTTAGTTTCCTACGAAACTTCGTCTAGGTTAGATCTGTCGTCAGTACTTGATGACATGATCTACACTCGCTAATGTGCACGTGAGAAATGAAGTATTGAGCAATGATAGGGAACATGCGCAATCTTATTTTTCAACAGTCGATAAAAATCTATACTGAGATTACATTTCGTCAATATTTTGATCAGTTAAATTTCGAGCTTAAATATCGCGTACAGTCCATCAATAACATCGTTAATATTTGGAATTAACAATAATATTATCAATGCTATTGCGCCTGTGCAGACCGTTTAAGTTACAATAACAGATAAACAATCTGCTTTCCCCCATTTGCTATTTTTATATTTGCGGCTAACAGTTTCCGTGTTGTCGTCGTCACATTATTAATACTATGAAAGCCCATGACGCGACGGCATAGGACCTACTTTTACATTATATATTCTGTGTTTATTCACGAGAGGGGCCGCCATAATTTTTTTATTTGATTGGCATTTTACGCCGTACTCAAGAGTAAAACTTCTTGAGCATGGCGCTAAATTAAAAACAATGAAATAAATAACTTAAACAAATGTTGTCCAGTTATTATGGGATCCATTTTCATTTTTGACAAGTGCGTGTAGGTTGTTCATATGTAAATACATATGACGGTAAGCAATAGCCGACTGCCGTCACAGGAACCAGATGCCAACATGTGTAAGATGTCTAGTTGGAGGGCGCCTTGTCAGTCTCTCATGTACCTACTGCGCTATAGAGTCGTCAGGTGTATCAGAATTATGCATGGTTTTTCTTTGTCATCAAATGCAAGGACGACAACTCTTTAAATACACGTTTTACCATATGTTTGTTAAATCATCTCCCCTGGTATACAACCTCCAGCACTTCAACTGGCGTCCCATGCAGGGATATGCTACCAGAATTAGCATGCGTTTTTTATGAGATTGAAAGATGAGATTGAAAGAATACTTACTTAAATTTTGGTAACTATAGAATTGTTTAAAAGCAGAACAGAAGTGGATCCAAACTTATCATCCATTATTATAGATCTTTTTCATACACCTCATTCAGAATGTCCCTCACTTAAAACGTCCTTGACCACGTGGAACCTCGATTTGGCGAAACAACGATCATCTGCATACATCTATATTGAGGATATTCTTTGACCTTTTATGAAGTAAAATGTATACACAGGTGTTTTCATTCAATTATAACAACATAAATGTGCTATTTAGACCTGAGAGACTTGATCCCTTGTTTCTCGTCATAATCGACGTATTTTGGAAAACTGATGAGTTCGGCGGAACAATTCATCATTATTCGGATAGATTTTGTGCTAATCTCCTCTTTTGTGACAATTTCTGAAGAAAATAAAATGTGTTCCGATCTGGGTGACAAAATGACGCGGGGAGGTGACGGGAAAACAAGGAATCAAGTGAGAATCGCCTGATAATGGGAGGTAGCCTTCGTATATAGTTCTTTAAATGCCAGAGTATTCTGTAATATACTGTGTTCTTTTAGTCCACCATAGAAGTTAAACATCTATTTAGTTAAACTTATTTTATGAGCTATTCTAACCGTGTTTTTAATCATATTTTAAAGGAACTACTTGCCAAGCTATCTGGCATCTTTCAGTTTCGTTTTGAGATATTATTTTGGAGTAAGTGAGAGGACTAGTTATCATTATAGGCCTACTGGATGCACTTGTACTGAAGGCCACTGACGCGTGCTTAGTTAAACAGTCCTTAAAGTAATCGCCCGTTAAATCTGTTATTTGAGAGATGATGGATTGCTTTCCGTTAATTTAATGGATTAATCCGTTCGCGGAAAATAATATTTTTGCTTTATTTATTTATTTATTTATTTTAATTGGTGTTTTACTCTGTACTCAAGAATATTTCACTTATACGACGGCCGCCAGCATTATGGTGGGAGGAAACCAGTTAGAGCCCGTCGGAAACCCACGACCATGCGCAGGTTGTTGGCGGACCAACCACGTACAGTCGGAGACGAAGCCAGCATGAACTGGGCTTGAACTCACAGCAACCACATTGATGAGAGGCATCTAGGCCATTACGCCGCGCTGGTGCGCTAACCTCGAAATGAATAATTCTTACCCTGGTAGCGAATTAATCTGTAATCAGTGACGGATTAATCCGGTAGATCAACCGAACGGCAATCCGTTACAGCAACCTTTTCCTATACAGCATGTCAAGTGGACGTTATCTAATATATACATATCTCTCGACAGTTCAGTCGACAACAGGCTGACATGTTTTGTACTGGAATGGAATTACCTCTATATTTAGCTATATTTACGCGAATGCGTACCACATGAGAGACTCCGTGGTTCTACAACCACGCATTATAGCGCCTTTAGATGTACTTGACCATCAATCCCTGGTCTCTGAAAACAACAAAACGGACACTCTTACACTTAAAAAAACTGCGGGCTTGACGTAAAGGAGTTAATATTGATTGATATGATTAATAGAGAAAAAGAAACACAAGAAAAGGAGCGAAATTATATATCTGATAATTTCATCAAATATTTGTTAACATGTGCTTGTTTAATTAATGGATGTCTAACACAACGGATGCGCTCGAGAATGTTTACTTGTGTGACGAGTAAACACCTTCAAAAATTGAAAGCACTGCTGACATATTCTGTGGTCATTTATGAGTGCGGTATACACGACAGTGTAAGTGTCGGCGTAAATGCTTAGTCAGCTATGTCGCCCTTCTGGAGGCAAACTTTTCGTCACGTACAGAAAGCTTGTCTTTTCCTATTGATTTCCTCATAATCTCAGCAATTTAACCAGCAAATGACCGGATAGCGAGCGACGTTAGAGAGAGAGAGAGAGAGAGAGCTATTGATGATAGCTCATACTTAACATCTTGGATGGCAATTTTGCTAATCGAACGGGAGGCCAAGCCATATAGAGTTGATGACTCAGTGGCCGGTTTGACCAGTCCGCCGTTTCCTGTGATATGACCCATGCTTCTCTTCCGAAATCTTTTAGAATTTCCAGGTTGGTCTTCGCTAATGCTGAGTAGGACGGCTGTGACATCGGGCCGTGATTGTGAATACCAGTAGCTGATGTGCTCGGAGCGTTCGGCTCGCGTTCAGGGACTCCAGTATGATTAAACGGAGTTATGAAAGCTAACAGACCCAAATCTGCCCAATCCTACAACGGGGCACATTGACTTTGGCCTCCACCCTCCATTGATTCCAGAGAAGACAAAAAAGTGGACAAAACGTATCCTATGTGATAATAACATTGCTTTAGAGGCCAGTCCTAGGATTTAACCACTGCGAACAGACCATATTTAACTATAGCACAGACCCACGGCAACTAGAAAACCACAAATGCGGTGGTCTAACCTTTTTCCTTTGCCCTCCAGCCAGCCTCAAAGTAAGAAGCCCCATGTAAAACCTTCCAAATCCGTCGCCACTACAGTCGTACAGGGAGGTTGTGTGTTGTGGTGGGATAGAGATTCGGAGTTGGATGTTATAACATGGGGCTTCGTACTTTGAGACTGGCTGGAGGGCAAAGGAAGAAGGTAAGACCACCTCGTTTGTGGTTTTCAAGTTGCCGTGGGTCTGAACTGTCGTTACATGTCAACGTAATGAGTGCAAGAGCTTCGGAGCTACCTGCAGCCAGGAAAGCGGCCTACCAAACAAGCTGCCACGTGTTTCCATTGCAAAATAACGGTTATAATGGCCGTAATATCATTGATGAAATAATATGAACCCCCAGCAAATTATGTATTTCTCCTATTACTGGTGCTTTACCACTAAAGCGACAGTAGTAATAAATCCCTTATAAAAATACTGGAGTAAGTGTGGTAAAAAGATGGACTTTTCTATCAGTGTACGCACTACTTGCAATATATTGCAATATTCAATGATGTGTCTTAAGTGTTCAATATAAACAATCACCACAAACCTGAAACTTTCCATGAATAAGCTATCTGATACATACAGTATAACAAGGCTCACACATTTATGAAGTTATAAGTTGACAATAACCTACTGTGCGTTATACAGAAAGGTCTAATGGTTAAGGAAAGTTTAATGAAACAATGGACAGATTACAGTACAGAGTTGATTTCCGGTATCGCTGACGATTGATCCTTGAAATCTACGAGCGGTTAATCTATCAAATCCATAGATGCATCCATCGATCTGAATGGACGACTCACTTAACAAGCATACACATCGGCTATGGTATGCAACTGTAAGTACATGTGTTTCTACAGTGTGGACGTGGCGTCTGTATCATTTTGGCCTTAGAAAAGTGGTAGTCATGCTTATGCTATAATAGGAGCCAGAAAAAAAAAACAAAACAAAAAAACACACGATTTTGCAGTGTTTAGTGCAATAGATACATCGATATGTTGGCCTCTTAAGGGCAATACAACAGCAGCGGTGACACGTTATTGAAAGCACTAACAGTCCATCAAGCCTTGAATCGATGCAGAGTTTAAGCCACAATGCAGGAAAGGTACCAAGAGTTATGCAGCCAACCAGAATGCTAATGATCATGTCAAAAAAATAACCCATGCCTACAGCATATACCTGGTGCCTGAATGACGTTGGAAAATAGAAACCATGGTCATATCCAATTGAAGTCAAATTAAAACAATTCTGTCATGTTCTATTCCACTATACAGGTAATAGACATACCGAAAGTTTGATCTCTTAAGGCCAATACAGTAGCAGCGGTGGTACCTTAAGCAGTGATCCATCAAGTCTTAAATCGATGCTGAATTAAGCCACCATGCAGGAAAGGTACCTATGGAGCTACATAGCCAAGCAGAAAAGTTACTGGTCGTGTGAAGGAAAAAACGCATGTCTACAGCGTATATCTGTAGCTGAAATACGTTCTCTGCGAGCAAATGGACATCATAGTTATGCCTTTAAAGCCAAAGTATAACGATTCTGTCATGTTCTGTTCCACCATATAGACGAGTTTAGTACGATGTATAATAGAGGCATCGATAATTTGGACTCTAAAGGCCAATACAGTAGCAGCGGTGATGCGTTAATCCATCAATCCATGAAGTTCTCAATCAATGGACAATAAGCCTGCACAACGCATGAAAGGTACCAAGAGGTATAGCTACACAGGAAAGCTGCTGCCGGCGAATCTATACGCTCGGTAGGAGTCTTTGATCGCCATTTATGCACTCATCCATTGGGAAGGGTGATCGAGCATTAGTCGTTTATCAATTACCAGTTCTATAGTGGGCAATCGTACCTCGGTCTGTCGAGTCTCTTTGGCTGAACCCCAGTCCTGGCGCCAGTCACGTTACCGGTCGGGCGGGTGGAGAAGCTCTGGGTCATTTCCCGGGGCTTACCTAATTGTTTTATCTCTTCACCTCTTAGCCACTGACTCATATAAAGCTCCACAGTGACAGTTGTTATAGACAGTACCTCGAGAGAGGAGAAACATTGATACATTGGATTATCGGCAGGCAGGTGATTTTCCCCGGTAGCTTTTTCACAAGTTTATCGCAAATCTCTTGGGATACGTTAACTACGTTCCCATGGCATCTATGGTGAGAACGTGTATGAAGTTACAAAAACATCGATTGGTTACTGCGTCGTGAGTTCGCATTATAAACAGTGTATGGCTACTGTGTACACCCACGTTTACAAAACTATAGGCTACATATTTTTCCATGTACTAGTAATGAAGTTGACAGCTTTTAGCATAATTACATGCGAGCAGGTAAACATTAATTTAATCATAGCAGGATGACTTCGAAACGTATATATAAATTTACTTTGGACCGCTTGGTCATTTAGTCGTTTTTTCGCACTTCACTTGTTTTGGGCAAAAGTGAAAATACTGATCTCTCGAGTGATCTGTTTAATTTCAAATATCAGGCAAGAAGACCCGAGGTTATACTCATTCTTAATAACATAGCCGCGTGAGGACATTTTTATCTGCTTCTTTTTGTGTTACCTAAAGAGTCTTTATTGCATTTTAAGTACATCAAAGGTGGTAAAGAATGGAGATGGGAATTGCCTATAGAAACCTGGATTATTAGCGTTTTCTCCGGTGAATTTTACTCAGGCAGCTTCTGTCATGTTTATGAGTGTCTTGTGACGGGAGTGAGACTCAAGTTTAATGGCACAGGCACCAAAGGTCGTTATGTAACAACTCAGCAAGGGTCACGGAACACAGCATGAAGGCATCACGAGCGACAGGGGTCGTCCGTTGAGGTTTCTAGTCAGAGTTAACGGCCCTTGATTGAGCTCTCCTATTTGTCGCCTGTCAGGAAGCTCATGGCCAGTGACGGATGGCCAGCGCCAAACCTGCAGCGTAAGACTAGCAGGTTTCGGTGTCAAGGGATTGTTTGGGCGACTTGGAGTCTGCTGTCCTACACAACGGCATTGTCAGACATTTATCATAATAAGCGACCGGATGATTATTGGGTTAGCGCCCGTCAAAGCTCGCCATCCACACCGGACCATTCCATCCATCATTTCTGATACAGGGGAGGAACTCCTCACTCCTATATCATAGTCTACTTACAAGAAAACTGTTGATCGCTGTTCAATACAGAACTGATTTGTTAATTAGAAGAAATTTGGGACTAATTTCCTTATAAGACATGCATTAAAGTGTGAAATTGAAATCAGCAAATATATATGTTGACCTGCAGAGTACAACTCCTTTTATCCAGGCCTACAATGTTATATGGTCGTGGATTTTCAACGTTATTCAGTCACCGAAGGAAAATTTTGTTTCAGTTTTGAGTTCATTACGAAAAGTGAAGTTTTAATCTTTCAGCTTGTTTTGAAAACAGGACACTGTTTATCATAGCACAGAAATGATACCCTTTCCGGAATATGTTCACATTGGCCTATATTGTGTCTCACATGTTATACTTCAGGCACCAGATGATCTTCCCTGAATAAAAAGGACTAATTATAACCATAACTTTATAGCCAGTTGTTTTTTTTTTATAGATCCCTTTCAGCCCACTGATCTGAATTCATCATCAACAGTAAGAAATAAGAACGGGGTATGAGTCAAGTCTGAAACTTGTTGCCGAAGGCAATTTGCCATACAGTTCAATCTCTGTCAAAATACTACCTTTCCAGACTGTCGAAAGTTGAGGAGATATAGCCTCCGTCTGGTGAAAGGGACACGCGGTCTCCTTACCGAGTCTGGACATGTCCAAGCCCTTCCACTTGGCACTTTTGGCGTTTCCACATTTGGGGCTCAGCGTAAAAGGATGGGCCAAAACCGCGTCGACAATACTGCAAGCCATCGTGGCATAAAATGGCGGCCGAAACATTTTACGTTGCCGTCTTATCTTCCCATATATAGGACTGTCGCGAAGATTCACGTCAAATATGAGTTGCACAATCCCGCAATTGATTTGTCACATTTGGACGCTGTTTTTTCGTTGATTTCTCTCTTTATACAGCATGCTGTAACAAAGTTCGTTTGAGTAGGCCTATGTGGCATAAGTTTCTACCAAGCAAAAGCGCAGAGGAAAGCCTCACCGAAGTAGTCACCATAACAGCACAATTCTGGAAATATCGTGCTCTAACACAGGGATTACTTCAGATGACAAACTGTTATGGTCAAGTGTACTAGCAATGTCCGTTCTGTAAACTGGACATTGGGCCTGAGTGATTCGGGCACGACCATACTTATCAACTCTTCGAGGTTGGCGCTTTAAGCATTTTCTACCATAGTGCTCAGTGTTAGAAAGGATACACCATGCAACTCTACACGGATCAGTGATACGGTGTGTATGCCGACTACGTGTGTTCGTGGGGTGCTTTGCCTGGCACGATTTTCCAATGGGACACCAATTATAATCATGCCAGTAGATAGAAGATGATATATTCGAAACAGTGTCGCATGCGATATTACTGGGACACAAAACAAAACAAAACAAGCACCATCTTACTGTTCTGCGATCGACCCATACATCCCATGCCATGTCTCGTGTTGGAATCTATGAGAACCTAAACTATGATATGATTATGGTTCGTGTCTATTTTGTATGTGGACAACTAAAAGCATTCATCAGTTTTTTAGGCTTATGAATTTAACGTACACCCTGTGTGTGGAATTTTGTGATGCTTTTCTTTAACTCTCCACCCCAGATTCTTCTTCACTTAAACCTGGAAACTCTATGGACAAGATATTCCAACAAGAAATGGACAAATAAATAGTGCCGATTATTTCCTGCAATATACAGCTTGGTCTTTATACCTATCACCCGAAAACGCTTATATAAAGTTATCAAATACGTACGTACACACCTCACTTACAAATGAGGGCTATAGTTCAATAATGGTGTAAACAGTTATCCTGCTTCGGGGGACAAATAAATCCCCCGTTCGAAAACTGATAATCGTTATTGTGTATTTAGGCATAGATTCGACCTCTATTTCTCGATCCATGTTTTACAAAATTTCGTACAGCGTTGGCCCTTTTTATCGAAATGCCAAAATCACATGCACGTTGAATTTATAGTTGTGCGTTGACCTTTTAATTGCTAAGATATGCCCTGTTTAGTGCTGGAATGATGACAGCCCTGACAAAACTGGGCTTCACTGAAAGCGTATAATTGATAAACCAACTGACGACAGACTCTCGGAATTAAATCTTTCCGCTGAATTTGATTTTAATTAACTTGTTTCCAAGTTTTGGAAACCAGTGGAATTCAGTAGACTTTCCCTTGGAGAAGATGATTGAGGTTTAATGACGCCATTAGCATTCTGTTCATTGTATTCTCGTATAATCTCTGTCCTGTTGCGAGAACAATGCGTGTGCATGTTGATTGCATGGCTATCTTGGCAACGTCGATTTTGGTTACACAATCCGGCAACTATAAACCAGTTCAAATGTCCCCCGGTGTCATTAGTAGAACTCGTCACGATGGAATGCCGAAACGAGAAACATTCATGTGTTTAGCCACATTTCGTCGGTCATTGTTTGCTTAAGGAGAGATGACTTCATTATTTCATATATCAATATTTGTAGCAAATACTCTGATAATTCTTAACTAATAACCGAAAGTAACTGGTTGCCCATTGTAGGGGTCACGGGCGGCCAGGCTAGGACCAAGCCCTCATTATCTGGCATCCAACTGGACGGACAAAGCCCTTGTGAGGCCGTAATGACTATACAAACAACAAGCTGTTCACGGCACGTTAAGGAACATGTTTTAATTCATGGCGTATTAGTCACTGAGACAAAAGATTGCGAAGCAGAAGAGACGCGATCACTCAACGCTATTGACGGATTACTCGCTCAGGCATTATTACGGAAGCGCAAACAGACCACAAATTGCCTTCCTGCACCCGGCGGCCAATTGCAAATCAGCGGTCATTGGCAAACGGGAAAATTCCGAGCAGTACGCCCCGTTGGAATGCTCAAATTTGTCATAACTTGCGAAACGTCCGGTTATTGCTGGAATTAATGAGTTGGCCGACATGTAAAGCAAATGCAGAAAAGATTCGATAACGCATACCGACCTGCATTTATTTCCCGCGGCTTTCAGCTGTTGAAGGGGATCATTTGCATAGTTAAATAGTGCGACAAGTGTTGGAACTTCGGACTGGAATCTCCGCAGTCCCGAAAGTGATTCTTCACAAGATGGGTAAAAAATAAATGGAAATTTTGTGTTTTATTGTAGACCCAGAGAGTGCTTAGCAGAACCACAGTATAGGGATTAAAATTCAGTTAAAAGCATTGGGAATTAAACATTAAAGCAAACTGTTTCAAAGTTAAGTTATACCGACATTAGTCTGGTTTTGGTCATTAAACTGGCAAGTTATTTGGGTGAACAATCCAGCAAGAGAGTGTTTGTTTACTTGTATTTATGCATCTCACTTATATAATTGGTGTATGTCACTGATATAATTGATGTATGTCACTTATATAACTGATGTATGTCACAATTAATGTATGTTACTTATATATTTGGTGTGTGTCACAATTGATGTATGTCACATATATTTGATGTATGTCCATTATATATTTGCTTCTAGCGTGATTTGTCTTTGTCTGAGTGCTTTCTTCTAATACTTTTCTCCGCCTTCTTCTATTTCGTCTATATCTTTGATGTGTTTTGTTAAGGACGGATTGTTTCAGTCTTGATCCTACCATTAGTTTTTATTACTAATCACCTATCACCTTACTTTTAAGTAAGTGTTTTCTATTTTGATGTGACTGGTTTCAACATTTGAATTTCCTGAAAATGTGCAAATTTCCATCCACATATATCGCTAATCCCTAGGATTCGATTATTGGCTCCCGTAGATAACTCACGTCCTTCCATGCACGTCCTACCTACCACAACAAACCGACTTGGCAGCTTTTCACATAACTGTTTGGAACTGATTGTCCTACTATATACAATAACCATACTTTGTTTCGGTTTTAAAATACATGCATTATGAGATTTCCGCTTGCGCGACAATTTAATACAGGTTTGGTTTAAGTGCATTGCCAGTTAGCTTCATTCACTGCGCGAAATCGAAAACACCAAATATAAACAGGACCATAAGAGTAAACTTCATGCAATACAAAGCTGTGGTTTAAGTATTTCTTGCGGCGAAAATTTGCAAATTTATGACTCTAAATATTGTAACAAAATTGGATTGCCCTCAGTTAGTTGCGAACTTTTAAACCGCTTTTTCGGATATCTCGACTGCCTTGGATTAGGACATAAATAAAGCTATCTGATCAGAATAACATTCACAAATAACTTCTTTCATACACATGTATTTGAAAATGAGCTTGAATTTAACTTTTTTATTCATTTCCCACATTGCACTCACAAGATCTAACGCTGAGGGACGATTTTACGGTGTGAATGACGCAGTTGTCATGGTTGGCCAAGTACACACAAGGCTGCACGCGGTTTGGATCAGACCAGTGTTTGACAAGGTAGGAGAGGGTTTGTCTCAAAGATCAACAGGGATTCACGGAGTCCAGGGATGCAACAGCTGAGCAGACCGACTTCCTCTGATTGTATTTGGTTTTAATTACCTGAGATAATATTTGTCGGTCATCGATTTCTGACATATTTGCAGAAATGTCCGATATCTAATAAAAACTAGTGACTTCCAAGACCTAGGAACGCTTTAAACAGATCAAAGCCCATCGACCGCGGGAGCGCCTCCTCATACTGTCTACCTCATTGAGATTCCACAAGTGACCCGTGTATTACCCTCGCTCTGTTCTTCCGGTGACTAATGCGCTACTACTTTTTGTGATTATTAATTCTTGTTAGTTTACTTGACTGCTGCCAGTAGAAAAAACGTTCTTTAAGCGGACATTAAAGAAAGAAACAAAACTATTGCTGCATCAGGACAGGTGTGTCAACATAGGAAATAGGCAGACAAGATTGTGTTCGTGAAAAAGTTCAAATTTGTATGATGCACTAATCAAACGAATCTTTCATTGTAGCATGGGAATAGGGTGGTGTTCTTTGGTCGATCTGTGTGTAGTAGCACAGCATACACGAGTTATCCGATGCTGTGGTCCTTGTTCCGGGCGTTGTCCCCTTATCTTTCAGTGCAACCAACGGGAGAATGTTTTCTGCAGAATGCTCCCCATGCTTTCATTCCCAATGACGTTTTGTGGGCAAACTGGTAACGTATTACTGTTATACAATGCAGGAGAATAATGATTAGTTTTACCCCTCTCTGGCATTAATTTGCCATTTAACGTATTTAATATATGCCCCATCAGTTTGATTGAAAACTGTTGGTGAATTCTTACAACTTCAAATCAGTTAACTTGAGTATTCAGTTACACAGAAGCAACAATGTAATAAGTCAACTGGTGGAAACTTCTCTCCCCTTTCAAGCATGTATATAGGACTTTTGAAACCGAGATACACACCCCCTGGTTGCCAACTTCCTGTCGTTCCAAGCCGGTTTGAACACTGCAAGCAATGATGGATTCTCTTCGTGCTGACAGACAGAGATCCCGGCAGTGTGTGTTAGGTATCTCTGCTATGTGTGAATGGTCGGCCCGGAAACCTCGATAGACAAACGTTTATGTAACAGTCTTCTCAAACCAGATGAAATGGTGGATTTCCATTAGTGACGTTGTTTGAGAGTGTCGTTGTTACGTTACCGTGTGTTTTATGAGTGCCAACATCATTCGTCACGCTAATCTGTTGATAACAAGCAGGGAGATTGGACCTTGCAAGCTGCAGAGTTTGGCACAGCTCGATACAGCCTTGCTCTTTACACGTATTTATATAGTTTTAGGCAAGCTTTGGAAGGAAGAGTTATTGAGCTATAATTTTACGCCCTTCTTTCTGTAAAGTTGCATTTGGTCATTGGCTGACCACTTGTATCAGATTGATTTTCCTTCTACTAATATCTGTTTCTTGTGCGTTTTGCACACCGTCCTTGCAGGTGGAATGACAAGAAAAAATATTCCAACAATTATATGAAATCCACACCTTTGTCCATGTTTTGACTAATCTTCTGACGTTATCCAAGACTAAAAAATTGTATACTTATATATCTGTGATTTTATTTGTCAGCGTATCCAAAATATATCCAGATATCCAGATGTTGACACCTAGTTAATTGGTATGGTATAGCTATTAACTCTGTTGTGAAGCAAAAAGATATGAACTCGTTGGTGAAAAGACACTAGCTGATATCAAAGCAATAATACTAAGTTTGGACATTATACACAACAAGGGTCTCATATATATTCTGAGGATATACCCTTGTTTAATCTGTCGAAGCGAAGTTTCGGTGTAAATGTAGAAGTGTTAACTTCTGCATGTAACAAAATAATTATGTGAGGAATGTATGCTGGTTGTTAAAAGAGGAGAACACATTTATACAACCTATATCGTAAAGGAAAGAGCTTTAATTATGGTTAAATGAAAAATCTCAATTTCCTGGCGGAAGTGCTTGTTATTTGAATATTTAACAGTTAAACATTCAACACTGAGAAGCCATTTTAGGCCGTCATTTTAACAGATTACTTAGGTCATCGTGCTTAGCTTTTGCAAAGTAGCTCTTCTGTCTTTGAAGCTAAAAAAAATCATGCAGATAACGTAATGGAGGGCTTCAGTGGGGACCCCAGCTCTAGTTCTGATGATAGTGAATGTAACTTCGGTTTACAAGGCCACCAGTTTGAATCGCAGAGGAGTGAGGCTGAGAGCATTAGTTCGACCGACCACGCATCAAGCTCAAGTGAGTGGGAACAGGGATTTTTGGCTTTGACAGAGGCAATCTGTGAAAGGACAAGTTGCGCTCTCTGCCTTCAGGACATCGCAGTTCAGACACATTTTGGCAGCCTACAGCCACATATGTAGGCATGATGTGGCCCTCTAGTACATCTTAACAGAACTTAAAATCGACGATTATCACGATGTATGAACATGTTTAGCTGAGACTGGAAATGCACGTTAATGAAATGGTAGCAGTAAAACCTTAAGCACAGTGACGTCACAATGAATATTCAACAGGAGGAAAGGAGGATTTTCATTGAACAAGCGTGAAACATGGCGGGACTTTCTATGTGCCTCGAAAAGGTGGATTTTGTAAAAAAAATGACGATGTTTAAAACAGTTTGTCTTTTACGAAACCTTTAAAAATGTAAAAAATATAGTATTCCACACAGTTTGTATAGCTCTTTCATTTAAGGTGTAGGTTGTATAAATGTGATCTTTTCTTTTAAAGGTGCTTTCATGTCTTTCAATCATTAGGATTAATGATTTTTTTCTATGGGCATTAGTTGTAATAAAGTGGTCTCTTATGTGGTCTTACATGAAGATCGCTAGACACCAAGTGCCTTCCACCAATGTGACGTACATGTAACACTTGGGACAATGCGCAAGTTACTCACCAAAGGTCATTGGCTCACTCCGGAAAGCTTTGTTTACCCGACCGATAATCATTACCGCGTCTTTTATGATAGTGTGCCTTTCAACGTTAGCCAAATAAATATATACAGTTCATTTCAGACTTCTTGTGTCCATACTTAAGTAAGCATCAGTAAGCCTATATACATGCGTTTTATCAAATTTGATGCTGAGATTTTGATTGTTTGATACTTTTTCTCTGGGTGTTGAGGCTCTCTGCGTTATAAAAAGCATGTTAAGGTTTTTTCATTAACGTTACTGATTTTTATACTCTATACCTGTAATTACATATTCAACTAAATTGTTTGCGAAGAGCAAGCCAGTGTTACAATGTAATTCCATTTACGGAATATGCGTCAGGCCACGATTGTTTAAAGGGCATACCCAACTTTTTGTCCCTTTTGGGAAATTTCAAAGAGTTCGTGCTATTTTGTTATCTAAAGACGGTTTGATTTGGCACCGACTTTCTGCTGGAGCAATCTCAGAAATGTTGTCTAACTATATACGCCGGTAGTGTTTAACACTCTGTCGGCGAGAGAAAGTCAAAGCGTGTTGAAATTAATCAACCAACACTAATGAACATGTGAGTATTTACCAGCCTTAATTACGAGTCTAGATAAGTCGAGTACAACACGTGTTTCCACCAGTAGTTGGACAGGCCGTTCAGATGGGAGAGAGAGTCTGTTGCCAATAATGGTTCGGTGAGTTTGGCACGCTGTTACCGTAATTACATTTGGGTGGATTTTCTTGGGCGTTGGACTGAGATTAAAATAATGTCCACAAGATATTATTTAGTCGCGAGCAATACCTCAAAAACCATTCTCCTGCTTGATAATTGCGTTACCAAATATTAAGGAATCTCCAGAGAACAGAGTTGAACAAATGCCGGTTGATTTCGCCAAAATTAATATAATTATATATTCCCTAGGAAAATATAAGGGAAATGTGGAATTTGCCGGAACTGGTCACGCACACGATTCTCACAGTCTTTGACTTGGATACTTGCCACATATGGACGTATTGACCACAGCAGCATAAGATGGTCTCAGTGTATACCATTAATTTGTAGATGGTTTCTGATACCCTGATTTTCAACTGCATTATATACGCTCGGGCTCCTCATGACAGTCTGGGTATTTGTGGAAAGGTAAATAATGATGTCAGGTTTACAAAGCTTTGCTTAGAGATGGTCATAGGCTATACCTGTAATAACGAAGGAACATTTGCTGCTGTAAGGTTTAAAATTTTTTGCCCTGTCTTCATTAAAAACCAATGCACATAGAGAAAAGTGATTCTTTTTGGTCGAATTATGGCCTTCAATACAAGCTTGCATGGTCTGAATTCCAGTCCACAATTCCAGTGAATTTGTACACAGCGCGTAACAAACCCCTGATGGCTTAGCAATATCCATGTGCAAAAGTCTGGGGATTCTATTTGGTCTTAGCAACTCCTCAGTTGGTACCCTAACGTGATCAGCCAGTCATGTAGACTATACATTATCTACATCGGGAAACGTAGGGGAAAAGCAAATGAGTAAACATCAATAAATCCTGTAATGTGTGTTTTTTGTTGCATTCACTAAGACTGGGCTATAAAGCACGAAACTGTGGAGTAGATATAGGTTGTGAGAAACCATGGGATTTGTTCTGCAATTGCCACGTTATACATAGATAATGTAAGCACATGGAATAGGTCTTTCGATGTGCATGCGTTGAGGGCGTATACGTGAAATTTGTGGCCGGCCAGGTCAATTTACCAGCATAAGACGTTCATGTGTGTGATTTAATGCGTTATTTTTTGTGGACTTTCCTGCCTTTTGCACAAGAGGTCTTTGGCGACTGAAGGAAGGAAAACAGAGGGATAAATTGGCTTACTACGAAGGAAACAGCTCAGCTCAGAGATCCATTCGCAGTTCCAAATACCCTGTTTAGCTGATGAAAGTAAATGATCATGGGCCTGGCAACTGAGCAGATTAATTAATTCTTAACACGACCGTGTTCGGTCAAATCTGACTTCCTCTTGGTGCAGAAATCAAAGTCCCGGACTGGTCCCTAGATCACGTCCCTGGTCCGGGAACACGTTCAGGATCGTGACATCCGGGTGTAAGGCGATCTCCGCCAGGTTGCAGGACTAAGCCTTGGGGTAAAGAAACCTTGGACAGTCCCGCCTTGACGTCTTGTCCGTATTGTAGTGATCGTCGTGTACTCTCGAAACAAACCACCTAGCAGAATAAAGCCATTCTTCCCCCTGGCGACCTTCCACAGGAAGTCGTTTCTCTTGTAACCGTCCAAACGGACATGCTCCCTTTTGTCAGAGCCATGAGTGTCTGCAGTTTGCCGAAGATCGACCGTCAACATGAAACATTGATATAATAAAAGAATGTACTGGGAAATGACAATCTAAAAATGTAATCAAATTTAGATTGTCTGCTGGAAAAGCACATGATTCAGCCCGCTTTTAGCTTTATTATTTGTGTGCGTTTTGTATGGAATGTCCTAAAATTACGCATTTAGTTTCTCATGCAACACTGGAATTTAGAAAAAATAAATAAAAGTGAGGTAATTATACAGCTGCATCAATATTTAAACTTAAAACCCTGCTTGAATGTAAAGACATCGTCTGGCTGGATATTACTACGAGTTTTTAGTGAGAGTGAATGTCTAAGTCGTACTTGTGTATAATAGATGTAGTGCAGTTCCCACAACAAAGGTGCAATTTTAACATGGCCGTTTTCTCACTTGGTTTAAATGAATTAAAGTATGCCAAACGGGTAATGGGATAAAAGCTGATTTGACAAGTTGGTTGATTGGTTGGTTCAAGTTATAGGCATTTTCAAATTTCAAATCAATGACGTCGGCCACAGATAATAAAACCCATATTAATATCTCTTTAGCTACGCCTGCATGCAAAATGTTACAGATGTATAGACACACGCAAAGAAGGTCCATATGCATTAAATACCAATGTATGCAAAAAAAAAAGAAAAAAAAAAGAAATGCAACAAGCATTCATAAAAAGGAATTACAAGCCATGCAGCCACATTAATAACGGTAAAATGCATGCATTCAAAAACTTTGCAATAGCACTGAACACGTTATAACGACTTCTTACCGGGCTATAAGGAGAAATAACACTTTGATGAGTTCATGCATTCGCCTGCTTGTGTGAGTCGGGATTGGTTTCAGTCTCGACGATTAAGCGACAGCGCAGGAAAAGTTCAAAGATTTCCAGAATATATGCAACATATTCTGTGTATATCTTCGGTGTAATATTCTATATAATCTCTATAACGTACAAAATGGCGTCTATATACTCATCAATCATGAGTATAAGGCCCAATCTCAACAAATTGTTGTTTGGGTTTTTTGATTTGATTGATGTTTTACGCCGCACTATGAAGTATTTCGCTTATACGACGGCAGCTGGTGGGAAGAAACTTGACAGAGCCCATGAGAAAACCGCAGGTTTTGGACACCCGTTCTCATGTACGACCGGAGACGAAGCCAGTGACTTGAACTCCCCGCACTGGCGAGATGCTCCTGCAAGTAGTAGCATGCATGCTAACCTCAAGACCACAGGTCCCAAGCAAAATATCATGCGCAACATTCAATATACAACATAACAATATAACACTCAATATAACGCTCAAAATACAAGATAAGTAGCGTCATGAAAAAGTAACCAATTCCCGAAAGGAATATTTAAGATATTTTGCATTCAATCTGTATTACACAGCTTATAAAGAAAGAGAATTTGAATTATCTGCTGACTTCTGAACAAACTTTATACATCAGTAAAGAGTTTTACATTGCGTGTTAAAAACCCGAAATCAGGAGTGTTACTAGTATACAGTTTAGCCTTTAAAAAGACGTTTTGGGGGAATTCCATCCAAGAAATGGGTGATTTACGACTTGTTGGTTTTCGTCACAGACGTCCAACACCGTCTTATGTGAGAAAAAAACATGTCTTTATGACATTGCAACGTTGTTTCTTGATCTGTGTTATTCTTATCGGCTATCTGATATATTACATCTGTGTATGCTGAAGCAGCATCACGCAGTATAAAATTCGCTGATGATAAAAAATGATCTGGCCTATGACGCTTCATAGTAATATTCTTCTCTTTTTTTAACATCTGTTATTCCTAATGAGAATTTTTTTATTGCTTTGCATTGGAAACTATCTGGCGTATTAATAAAAAAATATGGGATAAAACTAGCTGTATATAGCTAGCGTAGCGTCTAAACTCCATGGTTAAATGCAGGGAAGGGCTCCTAAAAAGTGGAAATGTTTTCGTGTTGAGACAAATCAATAGATTGAAGAACTGTAATCGCTTTCTCGACGACTTGCTAATGTTTTGGTTTTCTGTGGAAAAAAAGGGAATACGTTTGTTTGTCGGATAAACCACCGATACGACTTAAACCACGTTGAACACAACCACTTTACGATTTTCCTCGCGACTTATCTCGTGTTAGAACATTTCTTTTGCCATTCAGTTTGCAAATTTGATTGATTATCTAATATCCGGCCGATGGAAGTCAGTTCCGGTGTATACAAACAATCTGAACTACTTAACTACGCCGAGTTATTAGAGCTACGCCAAGTGGATGGAGGAGATCTTCTATTTCTGTATCTTGGTTCTTCTCAGAGACGGTTAAATTCGAATAAATCACGGCTGGGGATTGTAGACCGCTCCGCCAGCCTTGTCTTATCTCGGACTGGACCAAATCCCAACCTGTAGAACATATCACCGGGGCATGTCACTCGTCGGACGCCTATGATTTAGTTTGGTGTTTTCTTCGACCACTGATCACTGGTTCTCCCATGGAACTTGTACGGCCTCTCTGAATAGTCCGCTTATCGACGACCGCCCATAAGCCAATATTAATTGCGTTTTCTGGAGATTTGCCTTCGAAATCCGTAACCATGTAACGTTAATTAAGGGGGTTGGTCAAGATAAAGCCTATGTGACACTTCTTCACAGAAGAAAAAAAATATTTCCGTCTTCGTTGGCGATTTGGGATATCCTTGCACTGTGCAGTGTATGTGCAGAACCTGGTTTCCGAACGACTAACGCGGGCACCCCATCGCTTTTTCCGCGTTTCTTCATTATTGTTTGGCATTGATGGAGAGGGTTGGTCTAAGAGACATGTCAGCTACTGACATCCCCAATGGCCAGGGACTGAACTTAGGCCCTCGTCCGGATATTTAGGAAGTATCAGCATGATATTCTGCAATATACCTTAAACCAGCTATATCACAACATTTTTCACGCCCAGGTCAGCAAAGTTAGATCCTTTCAGCTTAGCAGCGGTTTGCATCGAGTTTTAAAAATATGTATTCAGTTAAAGTGGATATGTTTAAATAGTACTGTAACAATTCCACCATGGAATCTACCACCAATATGGTATGCATGTTTGTACACGCCGGGAGGTTTGTCAGTAATTTGCCAGAGGTTGGTAGTTTACTACCGATGGTTTCCTCTACCTATAAACCTCACCCCTGTCGTATAAGTAGAAAAATTTTGAGTGTGATGTTACCCAGTGTGTGACGTTATTATATTCAACAGCTATCAAAATTAAAATGAAACAAATAGTAACAAATCATTTAATATAATACCTTTCTCCTTTCACATGGAAATGAATTGTTGCTGGAATGAAACAGGACGTGTTCTTCTCCATACGATTTGAATAATGCCACAAAAATTTTCGCGTTTCGAAGTTGTATAATTCAAGGTAAGTATATACATGACCAGAAACCATGAGTCAGGCACGTCTGTGTGTGACCAGATAGGTCTGGGTGTGACCAGACACCATCACTGTCGACAGGTACCGATATGCCTATGCCTGACAAAAATAATCAATGTCGACAGGTAGGCGTAGCTGGCTATATGTAAGCAGAAACCATCAGTGTCGACAGGTATACCTAGGCACCAATGACGACACGCAAACCTACCTGACAAAGGTCATTAATGTCCATAGATAGACGTTGGTGTCAGTGTGTAAGTAAAAGCCATCAACTGCGACAGTTACGCCTATTAATGTGACAGAAACCAATAGTGTCGACAGGTACACCAGTGTTTGTGACAGAATCCATCAGTGTCGACAGGTACGCTTATGGGTAAATAGAAACCATCAAACCCATCATGTACGCTTATGTGTAAACAGAAACCATCAATGTCATCAAGGATGTCTTTGTGCAAACGGACACCATCATTGTTGACAGGTGCGTATGCCTTTGTATGGCCAGAAACATACCATGCCTGTGTTGTGCCCATGCACAAACTTTCAATGTGTTTTGTTTGATTCGTTTCATTCATAGATTCTGTGCAGCACGCTGGAATTTCAAAACTAGAGGGATAAGGATCGAAACATTTGCTTCACCGTAAGTTGCTTTTCGTCCGACTATAGTTCTAACGTGTCTTTGATGCTTTGCTTTATCGAAGAGTCGAATGCTTTAAGAAGACATGTCAACTGTCCAGTTTGTTTCGTCTTCAGCCTATACAATAGCCAAGTTACAATGAACCCTTCCCTCATCCGGCTTGCACAAATTCCGATCCACTTGTGTAATATCAAACACGGGTTGTGTCACTGTATTCCTTTTCTCCTTTTTCATAGACCCTGATCAAACAGGACGTGAAATCCAACAAATGTAAAGCTCCTATTGAGGTATCACGATGATCGCTGTGCAGGATGGGTATGGGATATTACCCAGTGTATAGGGAGGAGCCTAAAGCGAGGGCTAAGACCACAAACCTGCCAACAGAACAAATACCTAAGCGAAACTGAACCCTCTCGATTTGGTTAAACACGAAAAACAGTGGCCATCAAATAAAAAGCTTTTAGAGGAATATATCCAATAACCCACTTGATCCTCTGTGCCGCTATGTCAGATCGTCTTTGTACGTATTGATCACCTCCAATGCAGTTTGTTCACAGTGATTCATAGCCTTCCAGATGTCGTAACGCTCTTCCTTATTTAAAATTATGTTATATATCCTCGGAACAAGTATTATGCAAACACACGCATGGTAGTGTCCCTGCGAAACAAAACCGTTCTATATGTCTTATTTAATCAAAGAATACAACTGGGTGGGACCTTCTTTTGCTTGCACGAACGCTCTTCTGAGTGCAAACCCAATATTGTAGAACATGTTACGGTAGAGGTTTATGACACCTAAAACATGATTCAACAGATGAAATTGAAGCAAGTTTTATTCCTTCATCTGAAAATATGAAAACAGGATAGGAATTTAATGGTGAAGTAAAGGTTTAAAGTATTGAATTTAGCTTCACACGAATCTTATAAGGTGCAAGTGTTTTGGGCGAAGGGTTACTTCGTTCTTCCTGAATTGTGTTTGTGCTAACGATATTTTGGATTCAGTGATTTGCAATATGATATCATCCCAGTTCTGAGAAGCTAACGCATTTATTGACGGCTAGTATGTTAAGGGTTTTGATAACAGCATGCACGTAATGCTACATACATCTGTCACATGTTAGATAAACACACGGTCGTTGGCAATGCTTCTCTAACAAAACATTTGTCATCTCGAATTAGGTTTTTTTGTGGTTAATATTGCACATTATTGAGTTACTGAAGAGATTTTTTATAACGTGGCATCAACTGGTCTGCACAAAGCTTTTCAGAGAAAAGGAACATCGTGACCACCTTCCGCGCACATCTTGTAACGATCTATGGATATTTTGGCTCATACATGTATATACATCACTCGGCGCAGATGTCAAACCTATTCCCAACACTAATACGTAAGTGTACTTGGCACCACCATTTAGTGCAGAGAAGTATATATATATATATATTTATTTATTTTATTGGTTTTTTACGCTGCACATAAGAATATTTCACTTATATGAAGCCGGCCAGCATTATGGTGGGCGAAAACCCACGACCCTCCGCAGGTTGCTAGAGGACCTTCCCACGTACAGCCGTGGTGGAAGCCAGCACGGGTTCATAACCCCTCGGAGGTCCCTGCCGAATAAGTGTCTTTCGGAGTAGCAAATGTTCACACCAGGCGTTGTGTGCTTGTTACTTCCTGCATATCAGAAATACTTCTTCAACTCAAACAAATCAATGTACAGAAAATAGATAACCAAAATCACGTGACATTTCTACAAAAATATAAGACCGTGCAACTGAATCTTCGTGGATCGACACCATTATGCTTAGAGCATATTACTTCACGACAAAGGTGAACAAAATGCTTTCCAATGACAGGGGTGTAACTTTGTCTTGAACCTATATGTTGCCAACAATCTTGTGAAATATTCTTACAAAGGAAGATACATGTACCTACGCTTGTCTATGTGTATGATTGAATGAGAAAGTGCAGCTGTCATGTTGTGTTTGAAAGTTATCGAATCCATTTATATAAATGTAGGCTATTTCGTGACACTTGTTCCGATCTGGGAATCTGTATATTGCATTATTTACTCAGCCTAAGGCTATATATAAATCTGACGTAATCGGGAATAAAACCAGCTGTTATCTGCTCATGGCGGAAGGCTATTAAATTGCGAACATGCAATTCCGTATAGACATCGCCAAAAGAGAAAAAAAAAAACCAAAAAAAACCCCAGAAAATTGCCCACCCAGTGGTTTTGTGTGGAGCTGTCAAACGATACAGAGAATCTGCTGCGTATAAAATCTGATGAAACCATAAATATCATGTCACAATTCCTCTGATAAGGCATTCCCCTAAAGTCCACACCATAGATGGAAAGTCCATGATGTCCTAGATGGGTTATTTTCCTTTGGAGCCGGGAGCAATATATCTGTACATCCGTGTGTGAAAATCACATTATATTTATACAAATCAACACCAGATTTCGCTTACAGGAAAAGAAAGAAGAAAAAAATGCGAAATTGCTCTCGTTGCTTATTTGATTTGCGTCTGCGAGCGTCGCTGCGACGAGAAGATGTTTTAGAATGTGTCTATTAACGCCTGTTAAGCGCTATAACATAGCAGCGCTAATGTAACTCATGTTACGCTCAAATGAACCCTGAGTGCGCTTCATGCGTTAACCAATGGAATGGCAGCACTGTCATTTTGTTCGGCTGTATTTGTGATTAATGACCAAAGCAAGGGTACCGTAAATTGATTTGTAATGGCCGACAGCCGACCGTACACTACATTTGAGTGTCCCACACAAGTCATTACGCCCAGCAAAGCCGAGGCTTACGAGCCTATTGTACCAAACCCTGGCCCTCCTAAATCGATAGTACTTAATTAAGTACAGCGCCAAAGACACTCGCACAGCAGAATTATCAGCGCATAACGCGCCAGTTATAATTTTCTCAAGGAGATACTTTTGTTATTAAAATGTTCAAAAAGATATTGGTCCGGAACGGGGAAGACAATCTCCAGGGACACCCCATAGGAATGTGTCCGGCTGCCAATTTGGGAACGTACAGGAATTTATTAACAACCAAGATTAACTCCGGAATTCCATCATCTTGGTGTAGAAAATTCTGTCTTTTCCCAACTAATTCTCAAAAAGTAGTGAACGACACACGTCATGTCCATTTGACAGATATCATTAACTCTGTCCATGTACAATATTTGGGCTAATTGATACAAAGGTTCCTTATGCCTTGTTGGTTATCATGTATTTTGCGGACCAGTATTAGAGCGTTATGGTTATTTGTCATGCACGGTTATAGCGATGGTTAGTTAATTAATTTATGCTTGTGAACGTTTTACAGTGTGAAGTTGCAGGTGCATTGCTTCAACTATAGAAACTCTGTTATAAAAGTTTCGTAAAATTACGGATAAAATCACCGTAAAATGATGGCCATATAACGGTAATATTGTGTGAAATAATAAGTGAACAACACTCAGGTCACGTGTTTCTCCTATCATGGGTGTTTTACTACTACAACGACGATAGTGGTAAAACCCTCGTAGAAATACCGTAATTAGTGAGGTAAAACACGGACTTTTCTAACAGTGTATGTTGAATGCCTCCATACTTGCTTCCCTTTAATATTATTTGTATATAACTTTGGATAATAACCACGTTCAGGTATCGTGACGTTGAGTTCCAGGAAGAAACACACAGTACCCAGCCAGGAATAAAGACCCAATACTTCAACAACATCTCTTCGCCATTGCTATGGCAAAATTCATTCTGAATGAAAGTACATGGTGTATATGCTGCAAATCCGCAAAACATGCAAAAGGAGCAGCTGCAGCCCAGAAATGGTCTTAACAGCCACGCATTACTGGAAGAATATGGGATATTTGAAAATAAACAGAAACAGCCAAACTCTTGCAGGGAAAGTCCGACCCAAGACATTCCATTATTAGGAATAAATTGAAATGAAATCCATCTTGTCTATTCAATTTCAATTTATACCAAAATAAATTCGTTACGATTTGTCTCACTCAGTGTTGATCTGGCATTAAGTAAGCTGCAATAATCATTCATCCCAAAATAATTATTAGAAACAACCAATTAAGATTTCAAATTTCAATTGGTTTTCATCACCTTGTAAACATCAAAAGCTTACTTTATGTAGTACCGTGAAAATGCAATCAATGGAATCCGACGCGAGCACGAGGCTACATGCATGGCTCACCTGTTTGCCGTACTGCCCGGCGGACATCCCCACGAACGTTTGATGCGACTGTCAGAAGTAATCGCAGATCTCTCACAACAAGTCATCACAGCGCTATCTCTGACGATAACATTCGCTATCTCCTGTTTCCCGGTGGAACTACCGTGGTGCCTCCAACCGTGTTGTACCGCCTTTCCGCCTCTACCGCCTCTCTCCGCCCAGAGACAGGCAACACCTGGAGAGGAATGCCAATATTTAGGCAGTTCTTATCAAAGAAAAACTAGTGTAAAGTATCGACAAAGTACCCGGTTAGTTTTTGTTGGCTTTGGTCAGAGTATTTGCAGAAAAGTATCGGAATGGAGAGGGCAAACACCCGGCACGAGTCTGGAATCCACTGAGCTTACCTTTCACTTATGGTTACTTGCTCCTCCTCAAAGGTAATTGTATAGTAACGGTATGTGTAGGTAGTCTAAAGGTCAGTGTTCTTCTAATCAGCAAACAAGTGAAATACCCTTGGGTACGGCGTAAAACACCAATCAAATAAATAAATAAATATTCAGCGTACAGAGACAGATATACCAGTATCACATTATAGCAACGTTTCTTATCCACCACTCGTTCCAACTATGATGACAGTCAATGTCCATGGAAGGTTGTCTTAACTCCACAAGTAAAGTTTTGTTGGTAATTAAAATACTTTTTAACAAAAACCTAGGGGGCCTCTGCGGCTCATTTGGTTAGCGCAATGGCCCAGAAGCTTCACATCAATGCGGTCGCTGTGAGTTCAAGTCCAGCTCATGCTGGCTTCTTCTTTGGCCGTATGTAGGACGATCTGCCAGAAACCTGCAGATGGCCGTGGGTTTCCGCCCACCACAATGCCGGCGTATAAATAAATAAACAACAAACAGTTTTATTTAATAAGTTAGCTTTCCTATTTTTCAGATATTTTGGACTTTAAGCTGTTGTACAAATAAAGAGAGGTCCAGTGTTTAATATATTATAGAGTGACAGTAGTAAATTACCCATTGCAAAACCCTTTAGAATTATCGTGGGCCTCCTACAACAAAACCCGTCAAGTTTTCAACTCGCTTAATATGATTACACCCACTTATTTTGAAACTGGCCGATCTGGTTGGGTAAAATAGGGCGAAACCATCATATTAGTTTGCCATTTTTTTCATTATTGACAAGTCCTTTGTCCATATAAGTAACATTAAGAAATTTGTGCGTTCGCCTTAAACAATCATTTTTTCTCTCTTTTTTTATTTTTTTAAATTTTTTTGGTTTTTGTTCTTTTTAATCATATCATGCAAAAGTTCGACTCACTTTAGTACATTTGTCGCTATCGATAGTTACACGGAAAACTGATACCAACAGTCCCAGTTTGATCTGCAAACCGAGGCTTCATACCATTCATATACTGATTTGGGGGGAAGAGAGTTACCAGAGTGACCTGTACCTCATCTAGTACCCTAATATACACAGGTACTACCTAAATACTTCATGGTATCTTGTCAGAAAGTAATAAGATACCAGTTCCTTTGCATATGTTATTATGCTCTTACTCTTGCGTGCAGACTACCAGTCTTATACCATAATAAACTACTACGGTAACTATAAGGCAAGATCCACATTCCCCTAGACTCTTCAGACTATATGAAGCTCCACTTAGTGTGGTGAAATTGCCCTTATACATTCTTTATATTGACTATTGAACGAATTTATAGCCCTCCAGGCCATCACTATATACGCTTTCCAATACTGAGGGACTCGAGCCAGAATCGCTGGACCACATAATACAATATATACACAGCTGGTATCAATAATCCCAAATACCTATCGTTAGCCACATAGCCTGTTTTATATTTCCAAGTGGTTTCTTGGGAAATAAAGTGCTCGCCTGGTTTTAGGGCCGTGAAGCTGGTAATGGGCGCACCGAGATGACCAAAGATCAGCTTCGTTTAATTTGTTAGCCGCCGATGGACTATCAATCAAATCATCTGTATTGATCTAACGTTTTACTTGTTTCGCCGTGGCTCCCTCTAGCTCGCTTCATCGCCGGAGGAATATTAGTCCGTTATGCAGTAAACTCTAAATGTATATTGGCCTCGGCGCTCTGAGAGTTCTGGACGGCCTTTTTGTCTGCCCTGCATGTAAGTTCGGGATGTATATTCCCAAGGACAGAACGTAAATACGCCTTTCTAGACTGGAGCTCTAGAGCCGTTACTCTCCTACCAATACCAGCCATAGACTACACACGCCACTCCTTTATGTCACATTTTGACAGTTTCGAGAGCCGAGAAAGTTTAGCCTTGAAAATCTTTTTTGGCATCGCTTTGGAACCCGACATTCCAGCCAACCAGAATTCCTCATCTTAGTGAATGTGGTTTTGTAGATAAGATAATGATAACAATAGCTGCTTCAAAAAGCCAATGAAAGATTCTACAGAGTATGCACGATGGTGATTTACCAAAGTGTATATGTGCATTTGTATTAAACGTGTGCAAAACTTGGGCGAGTTTTGTTGGAAGCGGCGCCTGATATGTCTCAAGGCTACACATGCACAATTCCCGCCATTGCGTCCAAGATCTGGCTCTGAATTGAAGAGTGTCGGAGCTCTGATTGGATAATACTACCACACAGACAGTCTAGGTTGTTGATACACTCTAAATTTCCATACTCTCATTTTACAACTAGTTGAAATATATCAGAATTTTGTCTGCTTTGGATACAACTGAAAACTCTTTGCCAGGGTTACTAAATCAAAAGAATATTCTTTGAGAGTTCTCTTATAAGCATGTTCTTTTTCTCTAATTACCATAAACAGTGTGTAATAGAATAGGAGTGAAAACAGTTAGCGAGCCTAGTTTTATACGAAGGCATCACCGGAGAGATCCCGAGAGCTTTGTCATGCTGTTGCCCCACTGAAATTTCACCACAAAATTTCCTTTCACTATTTTGGAAATTCCGTTTTTTGGTACCTCCAGTCAGTGGCCTGGTAGTAATTTGTTGTTTGTCACTCTCTATATGGTGATGAGCTTTTCTCCAATGGGTATTACCGCGGAGCGCTAAAGCCTATCTTTCGGCTCAATTGAACTTAGCTGTGTAAATAGATACGGCAATCTTTATAGCTCCAGAATCGATTCATTCCTATCGAAATCCGGACATAGTGAGTACGCCGCTTTGGCTAGGCCTATACAACACCAGGTACCAGCCCAGCCGATTACTATAAATCTATCATTTTCGGACCAACAGCTTCTGTCACGGCATAAGGCCACGGCTTAAGAAAGCTGCGATTTGGCGTTAAGACCAACTTGACTGGCTTCCGGAGGCCACCTGCAGAGCGCTATCGTATTAGAATTCCGCTGTAGTCACTCATAAATATCTGATAAATCTCATATACACTCATTAGTCTTCTATCGATATTAAGTTGCCCGTACCAGGCTCGGTGACGATGAACCTCCCATTGCTTCGTCGGCTTATCTGCGCAAAAGTGGTGTGTTCAGCAACATCCGGAAACTTGTGCGCCTTGCTCTCCTATAACCCTTCACCAATGCGCCAGCTTTCGCTTGTCATGTCTCAATATGCAGATACAGAAGATACCTTAATAAATGGTCAAGGCTGTGACAGAGTTTTTTAAGCCGTTGCGTCGGCTTGTACACGGGCCTCCCCTTAAAGGGATATAATCTTAAGCTATTTTCCGTAAATTCAATTTCCAATTTCTGTCACTATGGATCAATTTTGATCAATTTGGGAGAGATTGTCGTAGGCAGAGCTCTACGTTATGCAGCCTTGCCACATAAAAAAGCTGCGATAAGCAATTTCACAGATAATTTCTTCTTCCCACTCCACTGGGAGCTGCGGAAGAATAGGTCCTCCACCGGTTGCTTTCCCTGTGGTGGGAGTGGGGAGGGGGAGATGGAGGAATTGTGAAGTAGTAGCGTCGAGTGAAAACGAGGGAAGAATCCAAGTAATGGACAGGAATTGCTTTGACAGTAGAAGGACAATGCCGCGCTACAGAGCTGCCACGGGAACGACTTTCCATGCTCGGCACATTCGGATTGGCATTAGGAAATTTGATTGGACGAATAAAATAAGCGATCGTTTCCGGTAAGAAGTATACATGCTATACAGAAAGCGCAGGTCAGAGAATATCAGACTCATGCACCTGAACCTCCAACAATGAATGTACAGGCCAAAGGATCCTTACACGGAAGCCAACACGCGAATCCCCACCGAAAATACTTCAGACATCTAGTGATTATTCCACAAAGGCATGTTTGACCTAAGTCCATATTTTAAAATCTTATCCTGTATGGGCGCAGTTTGTGGTCTAAGTAGTTCATATTGTGAAATATTTGTAACACTTACTATGTGTTGTCAGTTTTAACTCAGACAATTCAAAACTAAGCTTAAAATCCTGAATTTCAGATTTGGGCTCATGTAAGTGCTTATATTCCATAATTTTCAAATCTTATCTTGCGACACCCATATTTTCTATATTTGCCCTAATAATTCGCGTGAAAACAAAAGCGAATATTGCAATAGGTCATAAAATACTACCTTTGGTTCTCAGACTGACAGTCTGCCTCTACGATATAATCCTACCTCCCAAACAAACCCTAAAACATCTTATATACAGATAGGTTTAGATAGGTTTCGAAGATGAACAGAAATCTCAGTCAAGCAAAATGAATAACCTACAGTTTTGTTTGAAAATTTAGGTCCGACTCAGTTGTTCTCCTTAATTAAGTGGCATGATTATAACATACCACACTTAGATTGCAGCAGTTCTATGTTACACTTTAGGCCAAATAGACGGCATTCTACTCCGGCGTCCTAGGCACTTCAGTCATTTACGGCATCGGCTCCAGTCCAAATTCCTGTCGCTTCGCCCAATATCGGTTCTGGTATGTGGAGCGACCCTGCTGAGCGTTTTACGGTTTGAAGGCGTCCGATTTTCGTCAGCGCCACTCAAAATACATCTGGCGCACTATGTGGAACCAGATGAGGAGTACCTATGATAAACCTTGGTTCCTTAAGTCTGTCTCTTTGCAAGTGCAAGTACGAACACAGGATCCGGCCAACGGAATTCATGATCGCAGCATATATTAGTGAACAAGGTTTCCTTCTGAATCAGCATGGTTGTGTTTTGCCCATTATCTTTACAACAAAACGTGTGGGTCATATATATATATATATAGTACATCAGAATCAATGATAGTCCACAAACATTTCGTGATAGTTTATCCCAACAAAACTGAACTGACACGAAACTAACCTAATCTGAGTCTTAGATAACAAATTAAATGCCTCTATCAGAAATGCTTTCAGCCAGTTCCACTGACGAAAAATGATCTGCTTTGAACCAGTTACCGCCCTTGATTGGAGTGATGGCTTGTTTCTTTCAACCTGTGGTTTCTGTGCTTCATTTTGACGTGAAATTCATGTAAGCGAAATCACGCATTAGAACGAGATTAACGGGTTATCAGATAGACTCGTGTTCACTATCATTTTGAAGTAAATTCACGTTGAGAAACGGGATTTCGCATCACATGAACTATCACCCTTTGTTTTGGTCAATATTACGACTATGTATTCTTTGAGCAGCCAGGTTTCGAATTACCATTAAACAGAGTAACCATACATCGGATAACAGTAAGCAAGTGGAGCTATACTTCCACAAATGTCACACAACACGACACTGGATCCTGACAAATCGTTCCGCATATCCTGATCTCTACTTCAGATTCTGGATTTGAGCGCAATACCGAAGCTTGGTGTCATCAAGTAATTCACTTTATGATGAAAGGCATATACACTTGACTTTTCATATCGCCAATGTTGTTTTGACCTTTGTGGATAGGAAACAGATTATTTATGTGTCCGTTTACTTCGTTAGACACTTGTGTTCCCACCATCTGGTAGCAAAGTGAATGTGCTTGAAAGCTACATTTCGAGTCACTGAAGTCTTGTCTACATTCAGAGGGTACTCTCTTCCAATATTATTTTTTTTCTATTTATTTATTTATTTGATTGGTGTTTCACGCCGTTCTCATGAATCTTTCCCTTGTTGAAGGACTGTCAGAATTATGGGTGCGGGTAACTTGAAGAAACACGTGTCTCACTGGAAAACTGCTATTGGTACCGATCCGTACACTGAATACACTAATATACGTCAAGATTCTTACTCAACACGTTACACATATCCAGTGAATCCATTCTCTTGTTGTTGTGCAACCCTATAATCAAGAAGCTTCCATATATAGGGTCTTTACACATATCTAGCAGCGGCCAAAATGTTACAAGTGGGCGGAACAGGTGGGTCCGAATTAAGCGACCCTCCATTAATTGGCAAGTTATAATAATGCTGAACATTTCCACTTGAGACTTGCCACATTGGCGGAAGGCAAGTATACCTAATCTTCAGCGAACGCCATGTAACACTACACGAGGAAGCAACGCGAACTGCTTTCTGCCACCAGGCTATTGAGAACAATGGAGGTAGGTGGATCTTGGAAAGTCCCTCTTCCAGAACTAAGCACTGAAGCCACCTTCAGTATGACCAAGGAGATGACCGTCTCAGTGAACTGTCTTTCGTATTTCGGAACGCCGAAGAACAAGACAAATGTAAGAAGGTATAACAAAATTTGGCATCAATTTCATTGAATAAACTTCATTCGCTAGGTCACATGAGACGCACTGATTCCTTATCGCCATACTCTTTTTCACTTATACCATGACGGTCATAATATCATATGGGATCTGATAAACCAGCGTGCAAGCTATAAACCGCAGAGTCAAGGCAACCCGTGGATTGCATATTGTCACCAAGGCCACGGTAACATTAGAAGCCGGTATCTTGGAAATTCCAAGTTCCGGAATAGAACTGAACCCACGTCTTGTGCGACCAGCGAAGTATATAAATGAAAGTATATATCGACGGGTTGTCCGAAGAGAAATGAACTTGAAAGGCAGTAGACACAATTCTCAAGTAATTGTTTAAAACGTTTATTGTTCATCCGTGCAATCACAGATAGGCACGCCTTGCCTGTATAGATATGGAAGAATTATGTACAGAGATAATCTCGTGTTCTCTTGTGGCTGCCCTCGTTAGATACAAAGCCCGATGAAATTAGCAACAACATAATACACACCCTGTGCCATACGTACTAACAGTACTTCGTCAATACAATATACAGGAACTTTAATATACAAAACAGAACAAACTTGAAAATATACCCAACAAAAATGATTAACTTAAAAAACTTTAAAAGGAACACTCATCACATCTCTTTCGCAAGATTATGCTTCCCGTAGGAAAGCAGCTTACCTATACATTTCACAATATGTTACAGTATAAAGCAAGGCAAATCAACTCCTACCCTATTGACCTCTCTGACCATATGCACAGACAAAGCTCAAACACACCTACATTCGCTCTACTTCTCTTCCCTCGCACACTTGGGTGACGACAACCTGGGATTAAGAAAGACGTCTATCTTAATTCCAGCGATAAGCTATCTGCGATAGCGAGGACATTAAAACATCGATAGACTTAGCTCTCGTTTGCGCAGAAAAATGTGCGTAACACTTCCAATAAAATGGCCACAGGGCATTAATAGCACATTTACGCGGGCCACGGCATTTCGTATCATGTACCATCAGCTATATGTATATCTTCAAGTTTCAGTAATAACAGTCTTTCCCACACCTGACTCACTACCATCGGTTTTCTTTGAGAGAGCGAAGTGAAACATTAAAACGTTGAATGTAGTCTTACAGGTGTGTCCTCCAGTGGTGCATACATTTCGATCTGTTTTAAATCCAATACACTAGAGCATGGAACAGCAGTTTCGCAGTCCCCTCTTCAAATTACACCTTGCGCGAGACCTGCTTACTGTGAATGTTTACGTTATGTATCATCCAACTGTAATTTGGAAAACAGGTCTAATAAAATATGCCGTCAATATAAATACTGCTGCTGCTAGTTATTAACTTATTTCCGAAGAAGGACGACTTATAATCTCTTGATACAATAATCTATGTATATCTTGTCAAATTTCTACTATTTGTCCTATCAATTACTTTTTTCATCACAAGAGTAAATTAGCCACAGGTATGAAATCCCATACAGAAAATTATGTCGTCTTTACTGTACTTTTTAAGTGAATAGCACATGTTAACAGATCTGTTGGCCCATGTCCAAGTTTTGAAATGCCCACTTGGAAACATACACATTATGGTGAAGCAGAAATACTGTAACAAACTCTGCCAACTTAAAGTATTGCATTAATGGACATTACTCAGGGAGTTTAGTACCGATTCCTGCATCCATTCCGACCCCTTTTCCCAACCCGTAGCAGATTTGCAATTCGCACAGTTACAAGGCAAAGCAATATGGCGCCGTTCTACATTCATTCCAAAGAAAGTTGGTCTCTCAAAAGTTGTGTCCTGTTACATATGGCATTACAGGTGATTTAACGTTAAAACATTTGTTACAATCTCACGCAGCAGTCGACCGTAAGTCACCATTCAACCTGAGCCACAAGGTGTTCTGAGCAGGTAACCTGGACAAGGTACCAGTATCTGGTTGTCATGGAGACATGGCAAGATGCTTTTTGAGCACATATGGTATATACATCTGAAGTCAAACTCTCTGAAATATCAACCATTTATATTATATGTGGCACCAACTGAAAAGGCCTCACAAATGATTTCAAACTATTGGAAAAGCGACAAAGCTTAAGTACATGATGCATTTATAAAGTGCATTTAAGTAAAATGAAAAATCCACAACTGGGTAATATTTGTTACGACCAAAGGGCATGGTTTCCTTGCAAAAGCTTTGAAATTCTTGAGGGCAATTTTGAACAGCCCACAGGGAGGTAGATATATATATAGACCTCAAAGGAAGAGGGTTGAGTGCAGAAAATGGTTCACCTTTCATCAAGGTATCTGAATTCGCGTCAACACCCTGCATTTCACCAACAACCCTTGTCAGAGCAACTAATAATGCTACATTCCACAATACACTGTCCTAATTTTACCAACACCTCATCAAGGCTTCTTGATGATATCCATTTCAGTCTGAACTTTCTATTCATGACCACAGAAGTCATATTATTAAACCTGTGGGTATATCTATTTACACATCTAAGGAAGACTAGAAACACTGGGTGGTCATTCGGGCTCACAAAGTCAAAGTCTGACATAACACTCACGAACCAAGTCAACTGTTCCTCGGCGGCACTACACCCTGTCCTGAAGTACAGGTACCTTTTGCAAACGTGTAGGGGAAGGGAATTTCGTTTTCTGAATCAGCCAATCAAATGCGTGGAGGATTTTTTTCAGGTGCTTGGCTTCTGTGATTCCTATTTTGCGTAGTTCTGGCTCCTTGAAGTAGAGGACTTGAGCCACTGATGACACTCCCTGAACCGTGAAAGTGTCCGTGTAATTGGGCAGACCAATGCTGGAGAGGAAGTCATGCATCGTCAACAGACGAATGTCATAGGGCCTCTTGCTCTGATCTGCCTGATTGTCATTGGTAACTTTGCCATCAGAACCACCTGCCTGCATACGAGCGTTCTCAGCAGTACTGCTTCCACCATCTTTTTTTAAAGTGCCCGATGATGAGGTAGACTTAAGTGAACCGTTGCACAGTTTCTTAGAATTGTCCACTTGTTGAGAATGGGCAACTGTATTGCTCTCATTGGAAACTCTTGAGGCCGGCACTGGCTTGGGTTTTTTCTTGGGCGACGTATCTGAAAGGTCACTGGATGTGCTTTCTGAGATGTCTGAAAATGCCGCTTGGCCGTTGTTTGTAGAGCCTACAATTAGGCTTTGTTTTGAATGTTTCGTCACAGACATGCAACCATCTTGTCCAGAGGTGTTCACTGTGACAATATTTGTGGAGGCATCGGCTGTTGCGACGCGTTGCCGTCGATTGCTCTTGTTGGCACAAGGTGTCTGATCCCCACTGGCCGTCTGAGCACAGCCTGAGGTTATGGCACAAACTTCTTTATCCTCTTCCGTGAAATCCCTGTCTTCTCTTGACACTCCCGTCTGGCCCTGTTGCTTGCCCTCCCCAGGTTTCGTCTCTCCAGCCAACCTGCAGCAGGCCACTCGGCTTAGTAGAGTCGTACTTTTCTTACAAGAGTTGTCCCTGTGAGGTAGATTGTCATTACTGTCGTAGCAGCCCGAGTCTCTAGAGGCAGGTTGGGAGGGTACTGTAGCCTGGGACAGGGAGGACACTGTGGCTGGGGACAGGCTGGAGGGAGTGTCAGACGGGGTTGGGCAGGAGGCATCACTGCGAGTTGCACCGTCTGACGCATCCGGAGCTGAAAAAATTCAAAACAACACATTGAGATCTCTACAAAGCCTTTAAACATAATGGTATGCTTGAACTGTTTTGATCCAAACAGGAATTCCAATGCTGAAATACTAACATGCTGCCTGTATCATAGACAAACTTTATACTTACTGTGAAACAAAGTTTTAAAGAAAGTTCTTAAAACTCCATTATGTTTCCTGACTTTTTAGTCATTCTGATTTCTTGGTTTCAACAATATTTATTTTCCATACATTTCTTGACATTTCCATTGTGTACAATTAGTCTTCCAAAAGTAAATAAAAATATTGGCATAACAAGCGTAATCCTGAGACCAGCTTTAACATAATGCCCAAGAAGTTAATGAATGATGCCAAAAACTTAATGGACAACAAAAACTATCCACCAAACTTACAGTCATAGTCTATAAGTAGTTCTGCTGCAGTGAGCAGTTTGGCTCGTTGTTCTGGATCATGAATGTTCAGCTCATTCAAGTCCTCCTCAACAATGTCCACGAACGTTTCCAAGTGATCATAGCCATTTAACAGGAACACCGCACTCAGGTGCTGAAAGCAAAACATCCATCACCTGTCACTATGGTTCCAATACAGTGCGTATATCAAACTACAGTGACGTCAAAAGCTTTTTGTGTTCTATTTTGAAGAAAGATTATTTATATCTTAAATTTTTTTCTTGAAATTCTCTTCCATACTCCTTAATGATTGTAAAGTCTGTTTCCAACTACCAAACAAAGACACAAATTTAATTTTATTAATTCAATAAATCTTAATTTCATTTAATCTTAATACATGTATGTGCTAAGGGAATCAACATTAATGAGACACTATGTGAAAAAATGATTTTTTTTTGTAGATATTGCTGATGTCAGATTGCTTTGTACATGAACTATATCTTATTTAACCTAGAATACGCTCTTTCTCCATTGTCAGATTATCAGTGTGGATTTTGTTTCCTCATAAAAGATACCGGATGGTTCCCTTTTCCTCTGAAGATTAAACTGGCTGTAAGATTCACAAATTTTCCAAAATGAATCCTAACACATATATCAGTCAATGACATACATGTTAATGGACTACCTACCTCTAATCCAATTCTCTTCAGCAGTTCTTCCACAGTCTTCGGCTTGGGCCTTTTAGAGTTTCGGCGTCTGGAGCCTTTCTCTTTCTTGGGGCTGCGCAGTGTTTTGTCTGTGATCATCTCCACATGGGAATAGCGGAATGAGCCCACCCGACTATCTAAAACTCCTCGACACAAACCTGACTGAGTGATCGTCAACACTTGAATAATGTCCCCTGACTGCAAGTAAGACCAAGTTCAATTAGATCATTTCCATTCTTCTTGTCTCAGAGTCCCTCCAAAAAACAGACCCCAAAAATAGATGACTGCACTAGGAATAAATTCTTCTGGGAGTAAAAACGAAATGGTATTTTCAGGAAGAACTGATTGATTTTAAATTGCATTGCAGACCAAATCATGTTTATCACTATCCAGTGCTGGGATTCAAGTCTCTCCACAACACTCCTGTGTTTTTTATCTCGTGAACATTTTTTTTTATCAGAAATAGCTGACTAGGATATTTGGTAAAGGGTTTCTCACATGGTGTAAGTTTATTAAGTGTACATTTATTTTTGTTATTTTTTGGCCATTTTAAAATCAATGTACATCACTGATCTTATTTATTGTCACATATTTTTATATAATTATTTGATTGGTATTTGATACTATACTCCAGAATATTTCACCCATAACATAGCGGGCATCATTATGGTGGCACTGCTCGGAGGAAATCCACAATCATCCACAACCAGGTTGAGATATATAGATTTGAACCAACTGTGTTATATTTTTGAGACTTGTACATGGGTTAAGTTGAATAAATTAGAGATGAACTTCTCAGAAATACACTTTTTTGTATGTGGAGATGCTCAGAAGTTTGTATTTAATGTATTTATTCAAATGTGATTTGTCAACGTCAGTTCTAATAAGTTCTAATAATTTGAACGTGATGAAATTGATCTAACTGTGACATCAAGAAAAACTTCCTATCAGGAAACCTGTGTTGCAGGATGACGACTTATCATGGATATACATATACCTTGAGTTGAAGCATGTCTTTTTCCTCAGCTTTTGGTGCGTACCCACGCAGAGCCCGGGCAAACCCCAAGAAGGGTCCCTGGGGAAGGTGTATGGGAGGAATCTTCTGCCTGGAGATTGTGTTAGTCTTCAGATCTGCAACACAGGGAAACAATTGAAACCGTTTGGAGACAACAATAAAAATGCTCAGGTTGATTACAGTCCAAAGACTGCAATACATGGAACTGCCAAAACTCCCAATAAGTCTATGGCATCCTGCACTCAAGGCTACTTGTTAAACTTTAACAGATAAATGACCAAAATTTGATAATCCAGGCCAATCCAATGTCACAAAATAAAATGTCAAAATAAGAGAGATTCATGACAGTCCTGATTGCGGCATTCAGCACCAATTAACAGAACAACCTGACCACAGACTGCTGTCTGACTTACTTGAGCCACTGTCCAGGCTGTCCAGAGAGCTCCCGGACTTGATGGCACTGCTCCCAGAGTCCACTTCCTCCACAGTCTGCAAAAAGTAAAGGTTAATCTTAATTGGTTTTAGACACATAAATGTACTCAGATAATTTAATACTATCTTGTTGTTATGCATTATACCTTCAGTCTTCGAACATCTGTATGCAGTTACTTTTATTGATATTTAATGAACAATTTCGTTACTGATTAGCATATACATTTGTCATGACTTGTGCATGTACCAGGCAAAGTGGCACAGAGATCAAATTTAGAAGGACAAGACTTTTTGTAAGCAAGTTTCCATCCCAAGGGTCTTTTCCTGAAATACACTGTCCTTAATTTACAGAGAGTGAATTGAACAAATGGTAATGACGTTACAAACTCCAATATAAAAAATGTTGTCACTTGAAACAATAATACTTTATAGAGCGCAAATGATTGAAAGATTGATTGTTAGTCACACTAAGGTTGACTGTATATCAAATGTTAAATAAATGTGTATATGAATAGCAACTTACTGAACAGTTTCTGGGTTTGTTTTTGCCACATCTGAAGGTGGTCATGGCTGGGGAGGAATCTGAACTCATGGACACCGTGGAGTTCGTGCTGGCGTATGACATGTCTCCGTTCCTCGTGACGATCACATCAGTGGGATACGGGCGTGTAAGTCCCGTGCAGTCCAGGGAAGCGTCCGACTCCGAGGACACGATGGACGACTTTGAGGAGGTTCGCTGAAGCATGGCCTTGACCTTGCCGCAAGGTTTGGTCTTGAGCCTCTCAGGGGTAGAGCAGGATTCCTGAAGGCTGTAGATCTGAGCGGGCGACTGGGAGGCGTAGCGCAGGTGAGAAGGGGAGTAGAGCCATGCGGGCACGGATGTTGGGTAGTGGTTGATCGGGGAGGCCGTGTTAGATGGCTGTCCGGCGTATGACCGGCTGCTGGGGGAGCAGGACATGGCCCTGGCTATCTCAGGCGAGTGAGGGACGATGTTGTGCTCCATCTGACTGATACTGTGGTAGCGCAGGTAGTGAGGGTGGTGGCCACAGCCTGTGGTACTGCTGCTCGAGTTACGGTTGACCGGCTGCTCGTAGTCATGAGGGAGGCCTCGTAGACATGCCTCGCACTTCCCTGCCGAGTCTGCAAAAAAATGTAGGTTTGACACAAACATTTAAGAAATTTTGCAAATGTTTTTTATATTAAATGTGACATATATAGTTAAAGTTTTGTCCAAACTTTTTTGCACCACAGTTCAATATTTAACAGTATTGCAGTATTTTTTACTTTGCATCTGAATCAGTTCATGCAATTCTCGTTTATATAATTAACTGAAGAATGAAAGAATCAACAACACTGTTTCAGTACCAAAATAAACTGACACAACAGCATCAGTGATTTACCTTATGTACTGGGCTTTATCACAATTCTCAACAATTTATTTTAAAATCAAAATTTCCCTGGACCCATTCATTTATTTATTTCTTTGATTGGACTTTTACATCATACTCAACAATATTTCACTCTATATACGATGGTGGCCTGCATTACAGTGAAAGGAAACCAAGCAGAGTCTGGGGGAAACCCACAACCATCTGCAGATTGCTGGCAGCCCTTCCCACTTATGCCTTGAGAGGAAACCAGCTGGATCTAAACCCACAGTTATTGCATTTTTGAGAGACTCATGCGTCAATTCACTGTACTAATGCTCTCGGCCCAGGATGCTGACCCGCCGTGTCAATGGGAATCATAACACAATAGCTACACAACAACCAAGGTATCAAACTGTGGAGATTCCATGCCCTCTAGATTTACTGCATGGGCATTGCTGGCCCCTTGATGCCTGGGCTTCTCAACTCTTTGGAGTATGATCAAATATCGCCCACCTTTAATTCCTCAACCTTTTTGAAAGAGCAATCTTCAGTGCTATTTTCGCACATTTTTATTCAAATTTGGAGACAACACTACACTGGCAGGATTGGCCAGTTTAAGGGCTTCACAAAAAGTATAATTTTATCAGTCAACACAGAATAATGCGTTTAAGATAATGCTTGAATAACCATCTCGCAAACATGCAAAAATGCTGAAGAATTACAGTATAACAACAGGTCAGAGAACCCACCACCCCATGTTACTGCAGAATCATGACAAATGTCATCACCAAGATATCACTTCACATATCTATGCAAAGAAGCCTTCTGTGTGTTTTTACCATTAGCACGTTGTTGTACGGGTCAACAATGTTATTTATTTTCCACTTATCAAGCCTTGATCCATATTTCAAACCCAACATCATAACCACACCTGTAGGATTTCCATGTGGAGATTTGCCTGATTTACTATCTTTCTTCTTTTTGCCTTTCATGGTCTTATTGTTATCTTTAGTTTCAGCTTTGGGATTCACCTACAAACAGAAAAACACAAAAACTTACTCTTTTATTTTTCCTTCCTTTAAACACAGTGAATAATTTCTGATATATATGTATATATATATATATATACACACACACACATACACACACACATATATACATACACTCATTATCACATTCTTGCTTCTGTATGATGATTAAAACTTTCAATTCCTAACCAAGCCACAATCTCCATAGTTTGTCCCTGAAATACATCACATTCAACTTTGTTGTCTCACACATGAGAAAGTGTCTGTAAAGACAAAAGAACACACTCTGACTTTGCTAACTGATGCATTTGTTGTCATGAACAAGCATGTAGTCACCACAACTACACTGTACACTGAGATGATCTCAATGCACACTGCTATACCATGTTGTTTTCCTTTCAAATGTGGATTATCAAACAGAGATGGCCACTGCTTGGTGATATTTCTTTGACATGTGGAATATCAAACAGAGATGGCCAATGCTTGGTGATATTTCTTTGACATGTGGATTATCAAACAGAGATGGCCACTGCTTGGTGATATTCCTTTGAAAAGTGGATTATCAAACAGAGATGGCCACTGCTTGATATCAACTAAGACTCACGCAACATGGTGTAAAACATCTGATGGTGGATTAAAAAAAAGTAATGGCCATGATGATGACATTAACCCAGATTGATACACTGTGGTGTATTCCTTTAGATTGTGGATGAGCAAAATGTGATGGTCATTACCTGGTAAGTTCAACTCAGACTCACACGCTGTATTTTAATCCTACAGATTGTGGATTAACATAAAGTGAAGGCCATTGCCTAATGATGGCTACTCTGTGGTTTCATCCTTTGATGTGTGGATTCTCAAAAAGTGATGGTCAATGCCTCACTATATTAACCAGGACAACTACACTGTGGTGCAATACCTTACACAAACAGGTGTAGAATGTGGATTGGCAAACCACTGGGAGCCACTGCCTGGTGATATCAGCCCAGACAGCTGCATGTCTGGTTACTGGCTGATGGTGTCAACCAAAATTTACACACAGTGGAGTATTGCCTTAAAATGTAGTTTAGCAGAAAGTGACAGCCACTGCCTGATGATATCAAGAGGGACAACTAAACTCGTCATCTGCTGTAATTGTCTTTAAAATGATATCAGCCAAGCACTGCTGTACTGTGGTGTAATCCTTTAAAATGTGTATTAGCAAAAAATGATGGCCATCTCCGGACTATATCCACCAGGACAACTAACCTGTGGTGTTAACTATCCAGTTGGCACTGTGAGAAGAGATTGCCATATTTGCTCTCTTAATCAGCAATGTTTACCCAGATTTGCCTCAAGGGTTGTAGTACTTGGAACACTTATTCGGGCTAACAGCAACAAGTACCGCCAAAAACAAATTCTCCATTCTTTCCACCCATGACATGAAATTTGGGCTGCGGCACCAAAAGGGCAAGGTAAAGTGTCTCTAGCATGTCTTGGTGCTTGGTTGTCAGGTCAGATCAATAGAGGTACACAATTCCGCTGCGGCTGCGATCAATTACACCCAACCACCTTTCATGTACACCATGGAAGTGCTTTGTTCCATCAAGTATTTATCCAATCACTTGCATTGATGCAATTTTCTCCTGGTCGAACATTCAATTCAAATGCAGATGATGTTCAGTCAACACTGTATTTACTGAGGGGAGACTGGTGGCAGGGAGCGTGGCATGTTCATTACACAACCACGTACCACGCCGACTGACGGCTACGGCCCCCAGCCAGAGAAAGTGCCCAAGAAAGCAAATACAATATTCCACCTTGTCAATTCTGTTCCAGAATAAATCAAGCTTTTCAGGCCTACCGAGACTTAGCTGCTCAGAAAATCAATGGGCATCTACTGGTCATTTGCAGATGCCGTGCTCTATCCTGCCTCACCAGTGTGTGGTGTGTATGTATCTGGAGGATCTCCCTCGGGGGGAGGAGGTTTCGGAAACTTTCTGTCGGTAAAAATGCCAAACCTGTCAGACAGGCAGAAAGGCCAGTTCAGGTCAGTGGTGATTTACATTGTCACTGAACTTCGACTCCAAGGGGCTAGTTTTCTTGAATCTGTGCAAATAGAAGTCACATCCACGACTTTCATGTAACGTGTGCCTTATATTGTGTTATGTTTTGTCAAGTTTAGCCAGCATTTGTGAAGGAACATACAGTATATATACTAAAAGTATAGAATGTTTTTATCCCCTTTCTGTGTCAAAGGTACCCATAAAATACCTGTATGACTATGGTCACATCCTTTCAATATGACCACATCTTTTATCAACAAATACACTGAGATGGAAATATAAACGAATCATGGTGTTCCTCCAGTAGCAGTTGAATTTAAGTGTCCAAAACAACTTCCAAAAAATACCGTGCAATGCACTTATAACCCCTTTTCCTTAAGCACATGTGCAATGTAATGAATAAATACAAATTCAAGAGATATTATGTATAATACCAGTCATTCACAAAATAGTATAAGTGTGGTATATGTTTGGTGAACTTGGGACAACATGTTCAAGAGATTCACAAGCTTTTTATAAGATTTAAGTTAAATGACCCCAACGACCTTGAAGAAAAAGGTCAAGGTTGATGAAAACCGACAGGGTTCCTCCTCATGTTAATCTGTAAGTTTGGTGTAAGTTTGGTGAACTTGGGCTTAACCGTTTTAGAGATAGAGCGATTATAAGCATTTTCAACTGACCCCAATGACCTTGAAAAAAGGTCAAGGTTGCTGAAAATCAATAGGGTTCTTCCTCCTGCCAAAGTGTAAGTGTGGTGTAAGTTTGGTGAACTTGGAGTAAATCATTCTAGAGGAAAAACCTTTAAAATCATTTAACTCAAATGACCCCAATGACTTTGAAGGAATACGTCAAGGTCGCTGAAAATCAACACGTTTCTTTCTCATGCCAATATGCAAATGTGGCATAAGTTTGGTGAACTTGGGCTAAACCATTCTAGAGATAGAGCGTTCATAAGCCTTGCATAAAATTTAACTCAATGAATGTGTTCACAAGCCTTGTAAAAAATTTAAATCAAATAACCCAAATGTCCTTGAAGAAAAAGGTTAAGGCCACTGAAAATCAATAGGATTCTTCCTCATGCCAGTGTGTAAGTGTGGTGTAAGTTTGATAAGCATTGGATAAACTGTTCTAGAGATAGAACATCTATGAGGAATACAGAGACGGACGCACGGACGGAGGAACGCAAGGATGCCGCCTGCTACGACAATACCCCTTGGCCCAAACTGGCCGAAGGGTAAAAACAATTTTTTCACCAAAAAAAAAAAAGTTTTCTTTATTTCCAATCAAAATTACCTCATACAAAATACTGTAAGCACTGATGTTACCGTTGATTAAAATAATACATTACAGGGCGCCAGAAATGTGAAAGCGGGTGAACATTCCTTTTTGAGATCATTTTGTTTGGGTGTCCAGACATTATATTTTCCTATCTCTGTCATTTTAAAAGTGCTTTCAACAGGGAGCCCAAATAGCATTAATTTTCCATTTGACCCATCCAACTGGATAGGTTCAGTAGCACATAACTCTATATGGGGAAAACATGGCAACCTTTTCAGTTCAGGAGAACCTTGTACTCAGAAGGCTATGTTGACCTCTTATACCATGCTCTTCCGCACATCTGCCAGACATATACACAACACCTGGACCATTTACGTGAGCTCAAAAAACCAAGCGAGACATTCCAGCCCTTGTCTGATCAAGATAACATGGCTGGCATTCTCAGGCTCTTACGGCAACCTAATATTTATCTAGATATACTTGCCACCAGACACCAAGCTGATGCAGCCATATATACATGTATGTATCTCTCAAAAAAAAAAAAAATCAAACTATTACGTAAGCCAAGATAAGCTACTTTTTGATGATCATAACAGGCGATGAGTAGAGTTAATTGTTTTTCAAGCATTTGCATGTAATACCATATGTTTTTCAGCACTTTTTGGGACCTTTCATGTGACGACTCATAGTTACTACTATGGAAGCATAGTTTTTGGTTCAATTTAAACATAATGCAATATCATATATAACACTGAAAGGTAAGTAACTTTTTAAAAATGAACTCTTTTTCAAACATTCTCAAGGCCTTGAAAACTTTTTAACAAAATTCAAGTAGTATCACGATTTTCATGGAATCACAGGAACCCTGTTTGTGAGTGAGTGAGTGAGTGAGTGATTGAGTGCTTGGGGTTTAACGTCGTACTTAATGGTGTTTCAGTCATGTGACAACGAGGAGTCCTTCTGGTGTGTACTTTTAGTGTGTCTTCTTGTGGCAGGGCGAGTTCATCTCACCAAAGTGCTGCCGCCAACTGAACATCATGCCGAAGACACCAGACATGACACCTCACCCACTCACATTATACTGACACCGGGCCGACCAGTACTGTTTCCTTGCTCTAACCTCTCAATGCTGAGCACCAAGGGAGGCAGCAAAAAGTACCATTTTTAAAGTCTTTGGTATGACTTGACCCAGGCTTGAGCCTGGATCTCCCAGCCTCGAGGTGGAAGCTCTAACCACTAGGCCACAGAGGCAGTCCTCTGACAGTATTTGATTTTAATATGATTGCGCTATTAATTTAAAATTCATCTGAAGTTATAAAAACACTATGTGATTCATCCATTCACAGATTAAATACCATAATTCAGATGTGACTATCTTGACTTACCCCATAGAGATCACCTTGTTGACTTGAAGCTTCCAATTTCTTGTCGGCTTCAAAGCGCTTCACCTGAAAAAGAAATAAATTATGTGGCTTATTGTTATCATTTCCTGTTATGGTCACATTGCTACCTCCTGTTGTCACATTGCTACATGTTACTGTCATATTGCTACATGTTACTGTCACAATGCTACATGTTACTATCCACACCTCTACATGATATTGTCACCCTGCTACATGTTATTGTTACATTGCTACCCATTACTGTCACACTGCTACATGTTACTATCAACACTCCTACATGATATTGTCACCCTGCTACATGTTATTGTTACATTGCTACCCATTACTGTCACACTGTTACACGTTACTATCCACACCCCTACATGATATTGTCACACTGCTACATGTTATTGTTACATTGCTATCTGTTAATGTCAATGAACAATGTATGCTTATATAAAGATATCACACATTTCAAATTGTGCTCTTTTATAACAATCAACACTGATACCGCCTGCCAAATAAATGTATTCGATTTTTCAATCTAGAACAAAGTCTAGGCTACTGGGGCGTTTCCTACAATTACATGTAGATGTACTTGTACAACATTTATAATCATAAGCCAATCTTACATTATTAACAGAAAAGTCCTTTATGAAAATTTTGAAAAAGTAGCCAAAGCAACCTGATAAATATTGGTGTGACAATATTCCAGAGAAACCTTTGAGATTTTACAGATTTTTTTAAACATTAACATTTAAATATTAAACACCGCCAGAATGAAATAAGACGTAAGCAATTACTAACGACTTCCACAGCAGTCTCAGTGGATATTGTGCCATCTTTGACCATCAGCATGAGAGCTATCCTGTCCTCATCCCCCATGGTGATCTCACTAGCATTCAAGTCACCTGCAAATCCACACATAGCTTGTGTTAGATGAAACAGACAGAGACAGGGACACAGTGACAGAGACAGGGACACAGTGAAAGACAGCAACCCTTCCACCCCCCACAACAGTTTTGTTCAACACTTTATTTCATTGTTGTTTATTGCTGTATTGAACAATTTTTCAGTTGTACGAAGACAGTCAGTTTTATGGGCAAAAAGTTTACGGGGCAAATCAATAACCTTTAGCAAGATACTGATGAACTTTCCCAATATGAGAAGCACAGATATGAAACCATACTGAAAAAAGACAAGTTGTCTTCAGTGAATGTTAGACGGTGCAAACGGACCCCCACAAGCATGGTTTATTATCAGCAAGGCTCCAGAGAAGTGTTAACTCTGGAGAATCCACATTCCCTGTGCAAGGTTAGGTTTGATCCCACACCTCATTTGTCCAAGCTATCCAAAGACAAGCCCCTTTCAATATTGCAATCATGACAGACTTATTTTATCTCAGCCTATGATGTGGTAAATATTTGTGCATAATGTATTTACATGTTATATCATAGGATACAAAGTTATCCACAAATCTACATTAAAGTATTATGACAACAGCCTAAACAAGTACCAAAAAAAAACAATCATGCCCTGTTGCTACACTAACGGGTCACAAGGGAACATATTGATGTCCAATCAATGAAGCCTTATTTAGTTATTCTGAGAACATCAATAATGTAGACCAAAAAGAAAAAAAGATCCAGCAGATGAACATCCATCTTCACAGGATATCAGGCGTGTGATGTGAGCACTCACCTCGGTGCACCTTGTATCCAGTTTTCTTCTGCGATCTCCGCACAGTGTTGTTTCTGGAGAACCATCCTTTTTTCTTCAGTGTACCAGACTCCAGCAGGCTTTTGTCATCAGCTGCAAAGCCCGACAGAAAAAGCACACTGTATACCACTTCACAAAAGTTTATGACACAAGGCTTATAAGACAAAAGCAATGATATGTTAGTCAGTGTTACTATTTGATGACGTTAGTACTAAAACATGTTTCACTGATTCATTCAGAAAGCTGTATTAAAAAGCAATTTGGCCAGGCAGAGTTAAACACTATAATTAAGTTTTAAACTTGGCAAGATGCAGAAGTCAGACAAATATGAGAAAACATAGTCATTTCTACAGCCACCATAAACAACGCATGTTTGCAAAAGCACATGCATTTCCATATATTATAAAAGTTATTCTTTAAGACAAGTTGTGAAAATTATCTCTGGAACATAATAAAGAAATTACATGTAACCATCACCGTTCCCTCCACTTTTAGCCAAGTTTACACAGAGGAAGGAAAATAGGCACTGATAAATGGTGTCAGATACAGAGGTGAGTAGAATATGGCCAATGGACATGTCTTATGGCTTATTTTTGCCGAGGTAAACCCCATTACAGCAGAGAAACGAGATCTGGGATCAACTTTGCTGCGTAAATCATGTGTTTATATGTGGTAGGAAATAATCTCCTATAACTCCCACTGCAGTGCATCATGTACGAAGGCAATTAAGTCTTCCTGCCAAAGCACAGCCACAGTGGAACAAGGTTTTGCCAAAGCGCTTTATAAGGCTTGATGAATATTCATCACTGTGACCGGGTTATCTCTGGTGCATTTTTATCAGAGGAGTGTGTGCGAGGCGAGAGGGAAGGGGGAGGGGCATACTATGCAGTTGGGTCCACTTATCTGGGCTGGGGTGTAAGCAGTACCAGTTTGAACCCTGTGCGCTTATTATGACATGATCACCTGAACCTGTGGTAGGTCAGACCAATCAATGCCATGAATAATGGATCTGATTGGTGCACATTTGCCAATGTTCTCTAGCTTCCCATATGCCAGATTGTAACTGGATGAACTACAACCCGTTGCACTTGTTATAGCTATATCGGCCAGTACACTCGTGGAACATGTTCCTATTCCTATGGATCAATCTCTAGGCCTTACACTTACATTTCAGAAAGGCTCAATCTTCCAATTCCTTTGAAAACTGTACACTGAATTATTAGCCATTATTAATTCTGCCCACAAAGGTTTATCCGCATGAATAATGCATGTTAATAGGGAATTGATCCTGTTACTTTTTAGCAAAGTGTGACATGACTTGGAGAAACGATACATTAGCACGGGAACAAATTGTTTGTGACTTGTCTCTCATGAGAGTTGGCAAGATGCAGTTAGTGAATGATGAGCCAAACGGAAGTCAATGAGAAGGGCAACTGCACTTGTCCTTTACATGACATGCCAGTTGACAGGAAGACAAATTCAATCCAATACATAAAGTTAGCTACATGTAATAATGAAATAATGCACTTCTACAGTGAGCAAATTGTAATTTCTTCTTCTGTGATACATATATCTTTTAGAAATATGGAGCAAGCCTGTTTCACTGACACATTTAAAGGTATAAATGCAGAATATGAAAGAAAAGGACATAAAGGTAAAAAAAAATTTCTCATTAAAAAGATTACATGTAATTATATTTTTTTAAAATGATCTTAATTTGAACAGTTATTTCATGTGCAAATATGTACTTAGAGCTGTTATGTAAAGAATACATCTAGGCATGTCTAATCCTTATATAAATGAATGACAAGCTGCATATGATACAAGCTAGGGTAAGGTTTATAAGAGTGGAAGGAAGCAGGAGAGATTGTGAATGTTAGTTACCCCACAGATCAGCAAACAACTAGCATGTCACATTATGGGCTCACTAATTAATCAGGAAAGATAAATGGGATGTTCATATATTAGTAGATAAATACTGAAATATATACATTATAATATACATGCAAAAAAAGACATGTTAAAAGGAAACAGCCATGCGACTATGCCTCTACATTCAGACGAAAATCAGAGAGAAAAAAAGATGAAAAGAAAAATTACATTACAAAAAAAAAACAAAACTACTAAAGCGAACTACCTGGACCTTTGATCTTTCTTGGAAATATGCAACACATGCCTGAGAAATTAAGGAAAGAAAGAGCAACATATACACAGAGTGATGAGATTTTGTCATCGGTAGGACAGCACAGGTTATACACACGTACAGACAACACCATTATTAATCTCACTCTATATACAGTTTACCCCTGCTCAAGTGTCTATATACAGCTTCACATGCATGGGGGTGGGGGGCTACCTTCATAAAGATTTGTAGAGGAAATTTTCTCCTTTAGAGCACATACTCTCTCTCTCCCAAAGGATTCTTAAAAACAATGAATGCTGACTGGCTGCTCTTTGAGATAGGCAAGTGTATGCTATGGTGAGTTATCGAGTTTTGTACATTAAATCAGTTTCTACTCAAATGTAACCAAGACAGTAACTCTAACCTTTGATCTCCTATCTCATGTGTCACAACCAATCAACTATGATTCTGCAGGATTCAGGGAGGCTCAAGAGAGCTGCTATAAAATTTTTGAAAAAAATTATCTCTCTACACAAAGTGTTATGAAAATTATCTCTCTACACAAAGTTTTATGAAACCAGACCCAGGTTTTAGAGTTCTGTAAACTAACTTCAATAATTGTGAAGTCAATTTCTGAAATTTCTTTACATATTTCAGTTTATAGTGACCAAAATTATTTACCACTGTACACACAAGTTCCAGGGTAAAATATGTCAAAAACATTACACTTTAGTTTTGTTAACTTAATCATTATTAATTTTTTTTTTTCATTAAGAAGACATTTCACTGTTAATATACTCATTCACTTTTTTTCTGTGTCTTCAAAAGCACACAAATAAAATCAGATTTAATTTACATACTCTGAAATCAAATTATCGTGAAACATTATCTTCATGACGAAAAAAGTCGACATTCCCTGAAATTCATGTAACACAGCTGGTTTCAATACGAATAATCTATGAAGGTATTTATACAAAGAACATCATATCAGCCTTATCTACAGTGCCCAAATTTCATTAACGCTATAAGACATACTGTTATCTTTAAATTGACTTTGACTACTGATACATTTATGTCCTGTAACTAAAAATAAAATCTGCAACGGTATAAAATGATATTTACAATCAACCACTGAACATAATTCCATGCAGACCTTCATGGTCCCATCCGTGCAACACACGACATGTGCATTTATACATACATGTACGTCAGGGCACTCTCCACATGGGTCATGTATTGTGTTCAGAATTTGACAAACTGTACACATAAAACTGAAGAAAAGCTGAAGAAATTCTTACCTGAGGAATCTACTGAGATGTAATTCCCTGGTGAAGGCTGAATTTCTGACCTGAAATATCATCATACATTCAATATGCATGTATATAAAAATCAGATTTATAAACACTTTCATTTTATGACACATCTACAAGGGAGCAAATGTGAAAGTTTCTGGATGAATGTTTACATCCGTAAGTCCGATGATTTATTAATTGTGCTGGAAGTGAAAACTATAGTCTCCCTATAGAAACACACCTTCTCACAATTAATTAGTAACTATTTCCTGGATATTTCCTTCAAAATTTTGGGGCTTGGTTAGCTGAGATGGTTGAAGGGCAGGCTCACTGAATGATAAAGCCCTTGACCAATGAGGCTGACTGCTTAAAATTAGACAAGCTATTTTGAGCCAAGGGGTTTGTAAGTGGTGGTCACTGATTTAATTTGGTTTCCTCCACACATAAACCTGAACATGAAAAATTCTTAAAAACAGCATTAAACGCCAATAAATCAATCATATTCAATATTTATTCAACTGATCGGTGATTTCTGCTGATGTGAGGAATATTTCTTCTGCATTAAAACAACTGTTGGGATTAAAAGTGGAGCGAATAAAGCAGGACCTGGACTTGGGACCATTCCACATAGCCATTTCTGACAAGTTAAAATTTCAAATATGATTTTAGAGCTTATATTGGGGCTCTTGCAATTAAAATTTGACCACATCATCAATATTATTATCAGACAAATGAGTAAAAATTTCAACTTCCCAGGTAAAAAACTAAACACTGTGATAAAGTTTTAAATTTTGACTTGAGTCCGAAATGCCTTTGTGCACTTGGCCCCTGAGATGTTCAATATCATGCTATCCTCACATTCTTCTCTATTATACCAGGCAATTTCCCATTTCAGCAACTCGTAAAAGACAAAGCACAAATTACCTCAGCGTTTTGCCACACCTGCCATTCAGTAAAATCAGAATCTTAAAAAAGGCGTCAAAGTCATTGAACATGAAGTCATTTTTATCCTTATTTAACTTTTGATAATAGTTCAAAATGTGTAATTTTCTGCTGGCACAGGGAATAACAGTTCACTTGTTCTTTTTTCCTTAACAGGTTATCAGAAAGACGGTATCACATAAAGAGAACAGCACTGATAACTCTGTTATAGGATTCAATTTTAGAGAATATCAATGAGGTGATAAAGGCAATGGCATGATAAAATTCACCTCCCAAGAGAATGGAACTGCGTTAAAAAGCATTTTATCTCCAACAGTGCTAAAGGAGGGTTATCACTTGAGATGTTGCTGATGCTTGACTAGCCCTGTTTGAGCCGGAGAAATGTATCCAGTTTGTGAACAGCTGGGGGAACAATGGACTTATCCACAGGGCCATTGTTAAGCCTTTCATTATTGGTTATCTCGCGGACTAAATACCCTGACAGCTATATCAACATCGCAGGTATTAGGCCCAAGACTGACCACGTCCATTCCAATCAGCACAAAGGGCTGGTCAAGCTTGAGAACAAAATGCCGGCTACAGTGAGGGGGCTGAAGCTGAAACGTCTGGACAGGCAAAAAATCGTGACAGATTTCAATGTCCCAGATTTCATCTCGTGCTTTCATCATCCTAAAACCCTACTCAAATTTATTACCATCTGTCTGGAATAATAATGATTAAAAGACTTGAATCTTGAGTTTTGCCAAAATTGCAATTAACGGGCATGTGTCGTTGACCATAATTAGCAAAAAGCTGACAATAACAATGAGCATGCTGTGGTCACATCAAAGAAATGATTCAGTCCGCAAATTGACAAAGAACACAGGGGAAACAAAGTTTCATTAATCATACATGTACATGTAGGGTAGAAAATACTATTACTGCATATAAATTTTCTACTCTATCATGGGCTAATGCTTAAAAGAGGTCAAAATGTTTACATTTTTGTCTAGTGCCATCAAAGCCACAGTAAATATCTTGAAACAAATCACATCTTAGCTTGGATATTATCAAGAAGAGATTATTTTGACACACAACATAAATCTCATACCTACTGATTTGTTCTTATTTGTTAAGATTTTGCCAACTAAAAAAGCAAATACATTTCACTATAAAAGTCATCCTCTAATGATCATGAATTCTCCAGAGCATCAACCTTAAGATAAAAAAAAAGCGTGCTGGAGGAACTGCAAATTGATACATAAATCAACACCCGTTGATCTTTTGCCTATATTGTCACATTCATCCTCAGCAAAAGCAACACCACGGCAAACTTCCCTCATTATGTCTGCCCATTACCTAGAGCATGGCTACATCACAAGACCTCAGAGTCACAAATCGGTTGATACTTGTAGTTACATGTTCTGACCACTAGGAACAGAAAGAACTCACATATTCTATCTAACCAAACAGTTGTACACAAAAGACAATATCAACTATTGCAGGTCTGTTTAGAAACTGTTTGGGTTTTTAATGTTATATGAGGAAATTCACCTTCTTTTGTACCACAGATGTACATGTCATTGAACATTAAACCTAAAACTCCAATCCTTGATGTTAGAAGACATGAACTCTTACCTTAGCTGTGCATCATACAGGTACTTCTGGATGCTACCTCCATAAATATTATCTGTGTAACTCGAAGTTGGCTGCAACAGAAATCAAGCAGTGATAATGACCATATCAAGCAGTAACATTAAATGCTGACAAAGTAAGGTTTTATCTACCTAGTATGGCATCAAATTTGGCATAGACCTATGGAATAAATTCAAAACACAAAAAATTGATTTCTCTTTGCTATAAAATTTCTAGCCGTCAATTCCTGTGTCATCTGTTTCTCTGAAGCGTCAATCACTGTACCAATGTGGCAATACTTGAGGAAAACTTCTGGAGAAACTGTGCTAAAATCTGTTGTTTTATTGGAAACATATGTGAGGCCTTCGCCTCAGCTGCACAGCGTTTTCAGTTTGGTATAGCAGCACTTGAAGCAACTCAGTCAAGTTTTCCATTTTTTCTCCTCAGCTGGTTTCAAACTAAACATTGTCTGTATTCAGATTACGTAATTCTCAGCGCAGACAAAACAGTGAAGTTTCTGTGTAGTCTGAGTGTAGGCATCCACAGAAAAAAAGGTGGTCGGTATAGAAATCCACGAAGAAGAGCTAACGAGAATTTGACAGCTCAGCAGGTGTGCCCCACCAAGGTGTAGCCAAACACACCAGATGCAGATCCCAACTTTTTTTTTGTAAACAAGAAGAAAGCTAAGTATAAAAAGTGCAGATATCAAACATGCAGGATAAAATGTCAGACTACTGGAAACATCCAGGGGTTTTGGACAAACACCAGCTCTGGATGTGGGTGGGATACTGGCCGGACGGCCGGACTGGCACAAATGTTTTAAGGCAATGGTGACACACACTCCTCAAGTATGGCAATGACCACATGTATGCACATGTGCCTCACATTTTGTCTTCTTCAAGGGCATTTTACAACAGTAGACCAAACACCTGAATATGTCATTGAATTATGCAGTTCTGCTGTTGTTGCCAACATAAACATTTACTCCAAAAGAGGCTAAATTTTAGACACAGAAATAACGAAGTGCAGATTTTCTATGACAGTACATATACCAGAAGTCAGTTTTAAAATCCATTCAAAAGAACATTACGTGACAAACATTAGCAGGACAATTAATAAGCAAATTTTCAGTCAGAATAATAAATATAGCCTATAAACATTATTAAATAATTCATTAATCAAAGCTAATTTTATTCATGTTATTTAAAAATAATACACCATACAAGTATTCAATTACTTTCTTTCACAGTAGGAAAACATGTATAATTTCTTTCTCAATGAGACTGTTAATTCTGATAAACTATCAGTCAAAAGGACAACACAGCTAATAAAATAATTTCACTTTCTTCTACAAAAAAACCAAACCTAGAACAAAATGTTAACAAGAGCACTTAATTCTAACCACCGTGTTTCACTGCCTTTTTAATGGTGAACCAACAGGAAGGTGGCCACAGCCAAGTACCTACTACAATGATTGACCTGCGGATGGAAATCTTTGTTCTGATTGGATTGGTAATAAAAACTACTAGGCACCATCGGAAACCCTCAATCTGGCAGCGACAAATACTAGTGATTTCCCTGGAGTTGAATCATTCCATAGTTGTACAAAAGTACTGTTTTATTGAGCGAAAATCAATGCAGCAGTTTTCAGACAGGCCGAGTCACTTTTCCAAATTACATACAAATCGTCACCAATGTAAAAAGCAGCACTTGGCTTCCAAACACAAATTGGACTTTTTTCTTTTTTTTCCCCCACTGTTCCTCTTTTCTCATATTTGATGAATTGGTGATTTTTTCCCGATAAACTACTTCAAGACAAGACCGGTTCCTTTTTTCCTCTTTTTTAGGTGTGCTGGAAATAAAATCCAATGCCAGGTTTCACAGCGAAGAAATTTGTTTGAATCTCTCATCTTGCCAAGAACATGATGAGCAGTAGCACTCCAGTGGTGTCAATATCTCTATGAGCATTCATCTTAATAGAGAGACCATGTCCAGCTAATATGTAATTACACAGCAGGTCATTTGTCAGAGCAGTCCTGGTACTAAAGCCTGCCTATACACCCCAGGGCTCTCGTTCCACAATCCTGTAATTCTTACAACTTTATCCTCTGAATATGACTCACAAAACTCTGCACACATCCATAAATCCATGTAAATATTTACACTCTAATTTCCACTTTGCTACGCAAATCTTAAGCCTAAAAGAAATTTAGCATGAAAAAGAGAGATTGTGCAGAAGGCCTTTTTGAAGCACAATACTCACATTTTCCATTTTATATCCCAAAGCACAAATGTTACCAATGAAAGCTTTTAATGATGGTGTTTTTTTTTTACCTTACAACCAAAGTATAAAAGAGTAATCTTAACTCTTTTACACAATAATGACCTGAATTATTGAGGCACATCTGTTAACTTGAACAATTTGGATAAAAAAATAAACATTTGTAATCTTGCGTCAAATTAATTCTACTTTAAGAAGGAAATTAAGCTAATCTACTATTTGATCTCTCTACTCTGGGGAAATTTATCTTCGATTTTTTGTGTTATATTTTCTTAATCCATTGATTCCTTGATTTCAGGCATTATTGATCCATGTTTCTCAATACAGCTGTTATAATTAAATACACACACTGTACATTCTTTCAGCAGGCAAGGATGGCATGTCTGTGTGAAGATATCTGAATCAATTATTGCAACAGGTATTCCTGTTCAATTTCTTCACTTGCTTTTCACATTTCTCCCAGAAGTTATTAAATTGTGAACATAATTAATTGGCCTTATTAAACACTTACCACTTAAAATATCTTGTAATATTTATGCGTGTATTTCACTGTTCAATATACTTAATTTGCCCTAAACTTTGACGCAAAATGTACTACTTATTATATAGCAGGCCAACAAACGTCAGAATATATTACTTTTGGTGCTTACACTTATCCTTTTGAACTAAAATAACTTTAAACACAAATGTGAAAACACTTCTGGACCATCCAAATAACTCTGAGAATCAGGCCAAATGAGGAGCAAAATCATCAATGAAATTATAGGTCAAATTCACACAGGGATTTTTTCAATTACATTTGAAATTCCACATTTTCAGCATAAACTAATTGCATACATGTTTGCATTTCTATGATCTAATAATGGTCAGAAATATGTGTGTCTTAGTTGTGACAATGGTTGCTTTTGATATAATTTTATATTTATGTCTGGATGACAAAGGTTTGTCAGGGGTAAGCTGTCCTGTTTTGATAAAATTATTATGGGAGAGACTGGGAAAATAGAAAAAGAAAGGGTTAGCCCTAATTTCAAAATCTACCCAAATCTATCCCTGACGAACACTTATTACTACTTGGACTGCCACAAACTTCTTGCTGGCCTTTAGCCCCCTCACTGATGGATGGTTAAGTACTACTATACATCTGTGTTAACAGAGATGCTGACCGGTCCATTTCACAGGCTTTCCCACCTCACCCATCCATTAGCCTAAGTGGCAAAACTGGACGCATCATCACAGCTATTTCCTTTCTCAAACAACACCGTCACGGCCTCTCAATTCACCTCTTGCAGATAATGACGATTCCTTGTAGATAGCTATAATAAGCGTGCAGGAACCTTCTTTATAGGTAACACCCTCTACATTCCCCCTCCTCCCTGGCATCTATTTCCAAGCTTACCATAGGTTCCCATCTGTAAATATTTGCAACTGATACAGATGCTACTCAAACAGAGATCAAGAAATGCTGGAGTGGTTTTCTTGTTGTAAGCTAATGGAGTATCATTTCTTAAAGTCAATACCAGTAAAGCGACCTTCAGCAGTACTTAATATGTCTTGATACTTATTAAATTAATTCCTTCATAAATATAACCCTTTATTATTTTATGACTTAAATCATGGATTACCACACATAAAATAAAAATACAGTCACATGAATTTCTGTGGTGCGTGTATTTTTTTCATTTATTTGATTGTTGTTTTACGCCATACTCACGAATATTTCACTTATAAGACAGCGGCCAACATGATGTTGGGAGGAAGTGGTGTGTGTACACAAAAAAGTCAGCAAATACCGGCACTAGATTCCCTACGTGGGTCTGGCCGGATTGCGCAGGTTTTGTGATGAAAATAGTACAATAAGAGTAGGCCTACATCTCGTTACATCCTTTGTGTATCCCCACGGTGTAAACATCCTTGCTTACAACAAGACAGTCATATATGATTCGGATACAGTCAGCTGTCATCATTCAATTTTGTCACCAGAAAAGGGGGAATAACTCCTGTCAACAGTGAACCTTGACAAAGTGTCAACGGCGTTGTGTTCAGAGGAATTTGTTGAAGAGGATGAGAATTATCTGCTGTCTTACCGGAGGACATGTTGGCAGTGGAGGGGGCGTGGCCTTTCCTGTGTGACTTCCATATATGGGACTCATGTGAATATTTCGGACTGGACTTGACAAAGATTTTGGCTGGAAATTAAAAAAAAAAAAAAAAAAAAAAAAATCCATTCCTTGTTAGCAATGACTGACATGAACTGGAACTAATTTAGACACTTTTATGTTCTGTGGGAAGAAAATAACGTTGCATAAAAATCCATAAACCATCCAATAAGTGTTCATCAGGACACAACACACGAAGACACAAGCAAAATGACATAGCACTTTTAACCAAGTTTCCTGCACCAATATTTAACCACAAACGGCATTTTGCCACATTCTGACATTGCACAGCACCATCTGCAATCAGCAATTTGGTGCCCAAAGTTAATGAAAGAGCTGGCCACATCGTAAATTGCTAGCACTAGACCTGTTAGTACCTAGCAATATCCCTTCCATTATACAACACTGGCAACGCTTCCGGCACCATGTCACACTTTATTGGCCCCCATTCCCCCACCCCCACCCCACCGCAAGTTAAATTTTGTCAATAACTGAGTTAGTGGTATGGACCAAGAGGCAGGGTCACCATAGCAGGCGTCCAGCTTTGCATTAGTCTGATGAAAAGAGAGGCTTGCTTTCATTGATTTAATCTGTTTATGAGAGACTACGACAAAAACCAGAGGGTTCCTACACTCCACTGTTCCCCTCCCCCGCAAACTCTGCTGTGTTTGTCCAGACGCGGGGCCGTATGTCGTAAATCAGGTCTACTTGATAAAACTGATTTGTACATTGCATCGTAAAATTACAACATTCCAATTTATATTGAAATTGAGTTAAATGGCACTGCTTTTACAACACTGGGTAAAATACTTTCTCTGGTAAACACAGTACATCATATTTGTTAAATGTAAATATATGTTTAGTATTACAGACAAAAGAAGCAGAAGGATGCCCATGAGCACAGTTCACAACAAAAGCTGTGACTATTCCAATTTCATGCAAGCTTTTATGTCGGCACTTTCAATAAAATCACATTACACAGAAACTGTGGTGAAAAAAATCTCAAAAGCTATACTCCTGACCTCAGGAATATTTTCACAAGTTTGAATGAAGAGCCATCCAATGTGTTTTAATCCATTATCAGGCCTATTACAGTCTAAGCAAAGATTATCAATTATACAAAGATCTGACTATATTAGTACACTAATTTTAACTATACATCCTTCTGAACGAGTATAAATATTTATTCATCTTTTAAAAAGCTTGGGATATGCAGCTGTGGCAAATTTGATAAATTCTAAAAATGTAAAACTATTCATTGAATTCATATGAAAACAAACATAAAATGGCGATTTGTACCGAGTCAGAGTCCTGTGCTAAAGTCCATGTGTATCGGAGCTCCTCCAGTCTGTCATAGACATCCTGTATGTGTGTACTAAGATCACCCGCATACTGCAAGGCCAGCACCTCCAGGCTACTCTTCCCTGCCTGACCCTCCTACAAACAAAGAATAAACAAGGCTTAAAAACAACATATAAAAACAGTGAGTGGCCTGTCAATTTACCTTGGCTAATGCCACTTTCAAGTGTTAAATTCTTAAATCTACTGGAAAAAAGGCAGGTATTTTCAAGCTTATTTCCACATAAATACTACAGGCAGTGCTTTAGTACAATAATTACAATAACTGTCACTAAAGCAAAAATAATACTGTTACAGTAGTGCATATATATATGTATTTCGTAGTCAGTCCAATAAATTAATTGGTATCTGTCCCCATGTACACACTGGTCACGACACTCCAGGCGGTCTAATGTATTAAATGCTACAAAGTACAGTAACCCTTGGACAATTAAGATGCCCTATACAATTTCACTTTATCTATTTATTTATTTGATTGGTGTTTTACACCATCCTCAAGAATATCACTTGCTTTAAGTTTAAGAGAATACATTATACAGGCCTATGTTAGAGTCATTAATTAGCATAATGTTCAAACCGATAGGTGTTATACCACTTGACCTGTGGTTGTTTGTCCCCGTGATATTAGCCCTATCAGGTGTACTGGAGATAAGGACACTGTGAAGTGTGGCACATTTAGCACCTGGCCTAAGTCAAACAGCCAGATAAGAGAGAAGATTGAAGCCTCTGTGTGTGAACACAGGTAAGTGTAAACACTGGGTAATTGGTGCCTAAACTATGAGCTATACAGCTGAGCACCGTAATGCAAGGATGTGTACCAAAAGCTGCACTGAAAAATTCAGGACACAGAACCAGTTGGTACAACTGTACGTTTGTACATATATAACCTACATATTATGAATACACGCATGGCCTCTATGTAATGATTAACACATTAAATATGCATGTATATGTATATTTAATGTACATAGTTATAACATGTCACTTCATATGTAAACAAGCAGTTTTATCTACATTATAACTTCCAGTTACACATTATGTACAATGCATGTGCTCGCAAAAATTTGACTTTCAAAGTACAACTTGAGAAACTTTTGAAACAGAGCTTCAATTTTACTGAATATTTTCAGCTTAATTTTTATTTATTTATTTATAGTTTTTAATAAAGCACACAGTTATTATAATGATGCACAATGGAACAAATTCCAACTTTCCTATTATGATTTCATGTAACAGGATCAAAAGTAAATCTGTAAAGCATCAATAGACCATAAAAAATTCTTCCTGGAGATTTGATTTGTTTAATAATATTTGCACTACTGATCAGATATTTCCTATTACCTTAACTGAATAATCTCAGTGATTCTGGGGAGATTTTAATCAAGGAAGATGTTTGTGTATTGCAAATTCAGATAACACGTAATATTAATCTTCCTGCAATGGCAAGCTATCTTCCTGTCTGCTTCTCAATAAAGTATGGACTCTAATTTGTATGATGGCAACAGCCAGTTTACCTTCCATTGATTAGGATAGCCCACAGTGTTTACAAGTCTACGTCTTAATATTTGATGTGTCGGGGAACGAAAAATAGTCCACCAGGGTGATGCCATCTACTGTATTATTACAACAAAAAACAGATCGTTAAGTCTTGCATACAAGATCCCTCAATGTTCCCAGCAAAGCAAACACAGTTTGCCCTCAACCATTTAAAAGCCTGCGGGATTTACTTGCAGTAAGCCAACACCTTTCCGCATATTTAACCGGCTGATGATAAACATTGGCTGAATAAGAAACCTTACATTACTTTGCATACATCTGCAATAACATGATGTCCACATTTAGCATAACAGTCAAGTGGTCAAGTGTCGGAATTTCTGAGGATGGCCAGGAACACTGCTTGTAGTCAGTGCATCTCTGGACCAGGCCTAATTGGAAGGGAACTAAATAATACAGACTTCACAATGATAATTCCATCCGTAAGGAAATTGAGCAGTATTTGTAGGAGGAGCCAGGGTACCTTGGTGTGCCCCAGGCAAGCGGCAATCTCCCAATTTCCTTTCTTAATGAAGGTGCATTTAGACAACTAATCTGTGGGTCCGATAGAATAAACACTAGGACATGCCACTGGTAATGCTTGGCATCAGGGCAAATCATTAACAGTACCAACCAGGAGTGGTGAAAGAAAAGAAAAGAACTCTATTGATTGAACATGCATTGATTACAAGTCATTGATTAGTAACAGGTTGCCTTGGTGAAAATCTTTTCCATTAAGTTCTCTTAATTCAACGAAACTGTGTGTTGTGAACACGAAGACGACTGGCTCAAAACAAAGCTTATTCTGAGACAAATGTCACAAGATTTGCAGGCATGTTTGATTCATATAGCACAAACAGTATCTGCAATATTTGTTGCTAAACATATTTGCAATCATGAATATAAAATAAGGCTGTTCCTCAAAGTAAACTCATGCATAGTTACCATATACATGTACATGTATATGCAGGACATGTGACTGAAGCCTAAAAGCACAATGAAACCTTTTGTTGTAACAACCTTGTTCAAACCCCATCACTGTATAGTTCTGGCAGTTTCCTGAGGCTCAAGTCTCAAAAATTGTTCATTGTCATCTTTTTGATTTTCAAATTAAGACAAAAATGATCCAAATACATGTCCGCCTGGTCAAAAACTTCAGGGCCAAGTGTGACTTTCATAATGATGGAATCTGCATACAAAGACACATACACACATACGTTTTACAAATGCCAATGGCCTTGTATCATGCATGAGAAGGTAAACATCTACAATGCATTAGGTAATTGTGATTCAGACAGGTATAGCAATTATCTATTACATACCTGTACATTCAGCTGTCTTATAATGAAATCACACTTGTACAAGCATTTGTATTTATGTGATGTTGTCCATTGAATGAATAATTACCGCTTAATGTCATGACTGTGACATTTCAGGCATATCGTGGGAATTTTGCCTTTGAAGTTGACAGTAATGGTACATATATATATCCTAAATGACCTTAGATTTCCTCCATGACAAAGATGGTAATTTTTCTAGATTGTGAGAGTTCTATTGACTGTAGAAAGGTGTTTGGAAGTTTGTTTTGAAGGTAGGGTGATAATCCTACTGGAAAAATGTAAGTTTCAGCATCAAAAGTATTTTATGGCATTTATTTGCCTCTCAAAATGCATTAATTTTTTTTTGGAGGGGGGGGGACGAAATTTTAGGTTATATACAATATATACAAATATATATATATATATATAACTATGTCATATTACATCTTTTATGTGACATGAATTAATATTACTAGATAGATCTACATATTGGTTGAAAGTCTGGTCACTGGAAAAGCGCTGGGTTAAGTCAGTCCACTAGCCCCCCTCCTTTTCCTGAAGATCAATCAGGTCAAAGGATTATCCTTAATCCGCTGCAAATCCGCACAGGTGTATCCACAGACTTTGCAGACAATATCCGCTGTCTGTTCACAACCGTCATGCTGAGGGGACAGACGCTTTCTCCCCAAGGTCTAGCTGCCTCTCTGGACATAATCCCTTGCGGGTGTATGACCAAAGCTTTACACTGACAAAAACAGCTGTATGTGCATGTAAGTATGAAAGGCCGAGAATGTACTGAGGATTAGCAGCCGCTGTCTAATTCACGGCCAAACAGTTCACGGGAAAATCACTGTAAATGTTCTGTCAGATGCTTCGAAGTCAAAACCAAGGCAAAGGGCATTCCAAATGCTAATGGCATGAAGCTGTATACTTTACACATATGGAAGGCTACAAGGCTTTGATGCATTTTCAATGAAAGTAGTGTTTAATTCATTAATAGCCTTTATAGGGAAAACAAGGGATGAAATGGAACAGAATCAGAAGAACTGAAACATTACCAGTACATGTATGGATGAGTACAAAGTGAATCTTGTACATCAATGATTGTTATTTGTTGGATCTCAAATTACATGAACCATGATTACTTTAACGTGCAATGCTTTACACTTGTGAATGTAACAAATTAAAAAAAAAACAATTCTTTATTTGAAGATGATACTTCAAGAAGGTCTGGATTGCATTTCCATGTAGCTACCATACATCACTGGTGTACAGAAAAAAGGTTACACTTGATACTGATAAAAGGTTACACTTGATACTGACAAAAGGTTTTTGTTCTGGTATCGTATATTTTCAGTGCTCACAACGTGCTCAGGAATGTTCCATTTGACAGAACAGAAAAGGCCATTTTGCAAGTTCTTGCAGTGGCTGACAAAGGGGCTTCTGATGTGAATTTGTTGTATTAATCAGGCTGTCAACTAGTGATAGTAATCAACAGTGTGAATCAATCAATATCCCCATCAGTTTGAGTTCCTTTCTTGCCTCACTTCTTATCAGTTATCAGCAACAAGTCTGGCCGAGTCCAAGAGCCCTGATGGTTGTGTCCATGTATACACACAACCATTGTTCTTGGATTCAAGATGGCTGTCTCTTGGGAGAAGGGCATAAATGATGGTGGAACTATTATTCTGCTTCCATTGATAGCAGGAATCAGGCCAATTGAAGACGGGACAACTCGTGAATACCAAGTGAGGGATTTCCAAAGGTGCTCTGACAAGAGTTATTGATAGCTTTAAAATGGTTCTCTTGTCTATCAAGCCTTGGTAAAGATCTTCATCTCTTTGTAGGTCATCCCCAAATTACCGGGGAGTCTGAGTAGATTCGTCGGCCTTGTGTTCAGTGCTGTGTTACGCTCACCTTCCCCACTTCACCACTCTAATCCGTGCCATAAACTTCTGCCACCTACACCGACCACTCGGCTCATTTCAATACTCCTCATTCAAGTTGGTCATTTGCTTACAAATTATCCCCTACCTGCTCCAACGCAGGCTATCAGACCTGGCTCATACAAGATAAGCTTCAACACGTCTGTCTGTAATGAAAACTGTAACTTAGTTACAAATTATGTACTATAAATCCACATGGTATAGGACAGTGTTCCACTGAATCAACTATTCATGAAGTTGTCTAGGGCGTTAACAACCTAGAGGTGAAAGGAAGTGACTTGTGCTCTTTCAAGCCAGCACTTTTAACATCCCTAGCCAATATTCATTCAAACTGTCAACTCTTGTATTAACTACATTTAATTCATTTTTAGTGTGGTAATTAATATATACGGTACTTAACCTAAAAGAATTTGTCCAAAAAGTGTATATGTAGAAGAAAATAAAGGTCATAAAATTTATGTATTACTTCTGCTGCTGAAACTTACATTTTTCCAGTAAGAAATTATCCTACTTCCCAAACAAAATCAGGCATACAAGGTAAAGCATGCATTATTTGAGTTGTATGATGTAAGAGTATTATGAACACACGTAATTAGTCCAGCATATAGAGCATCATACAACAGCTGACCCATAAGTGTCTTATACTTGGAATGTTTCAATGCTGTAACCAATCGTCATTCGTGTTACTTCCACAATGTCTAATATACCCAATGAGGTGATTTGTAAAGGTCACTAGGAAATGTGCATGATAGTCACGCTATCTGCCAGGTTCTTGATGGTCTCCAATCCATCATCACCCTCAATGCACCCCCAACCTTCATGCCCCTGGTCAGTTCTCCATGGTGGACCACAAATCAACAGGGGCAGAAAGGGTGCCAAGTTTGAGGGATTATGTTTATAACTGGTCTACTATATTATCTCACCCTAATGGCTCCCAGTCTGTTGCTGATTGACATATCCCATAAACTAAGGACCAACCTCTTACATATACACAGTGATGTTTCCTCTTTTCATTTATTTACACGCAGGTCCATTAACGGCTGTGAACCAAAGGCCTGTCATTTAGCCTCACATTGATACCTATGCTGGTTTATGTTTGCTACCTGGACCTGCCAATCATTATGTCATCAAGGGGGTAGTTCTGGAGTTGATAATCACCTTCAGTGGCGTAAAGGTCAGAAGAAGAAATAGGGGAATGAAACAGTAAACCTTCAGGAGTTACGTGATTCAAAGACATACTTCACTAAATTGATAGATCAAGTTTTCCTTTATGGCTGTACACACACATCAGAAATTATCTCAACAGAAGTCTTAATGGAGCTGTGTTAACTCAATCTATGTGGTTACGGCAATGTTGGAGACAGGTGATAAGAATGTTTCCTTTTTCTCAAACCACCACGGCGATGAAGAACATAGGTTATTAACAAAACTGAAAACAAAAAAGAGTGGCTTTGGGATCATTTGCAAAATATAAAAATATAATTAAACACTTTTTATGGTATGTACATGCCTAATACATGGATCTTATGCAAAATACAAAGCCTTACCAATTTCAAACTGCATTTTTTTGTAGGATAATCTAGTTAACCTGCCTTAGGTAGCTTTACCTGTTACAGGTATAAGAATGACTATCTTTCCCCCAAACTGCACATGGTTATTGTAATACACATTCATGCAAGTCTAAGTGTCAGCGTAAATCTTATATGTACAATTGTAGCCTACAGGCCTGTTTTTCCAACATATTTCTGAATGGTTTGTCAGCAGTTCATTGAATATAATAGGTTATGCAGAGAAATCTCCTAGGTACTTTCACTTTGAACAGTTCTGCTAATTTACATGTAACATCATTTGTGACCTTGCACAACTATATAATCAGGTACTGTATCTGTTTTCTCAAGACTATAAAATTTCACTCAGAGAATTACCCACCTGTGATCAGTGGACACAATATTACTGGATTACTACTACTCTGTGGAAGAGTTGAAAAAAACGACCAAAACCAAACAATAACTGATAAGCAACATCTCAAATATTCTGCATTGTAACGGCCTTTGTTGCAAAGGTGATTCCAGATGTCATGGCCACTCATGTAGTATTAAAGAAAACCATTTGTTACAAGATCTTTTCTCGTTACGCTTGGTAACTCCTAACAATGGCAAAGCAGAGGAACAATCCTCAGAGCACCTGCAGATAATTTGGACAAATCCAAACGGATAATCACCCCACACAGCACACTTTGATCCTCAATTTGTGATTGTCATCATTACTTAGCAGTTTTTTAAGTACGTCGGTTTGGCACCATTGCCAAAATGCTGAGAGAACACACACCCTGTGGTGATTGAGCCGTGTTCCCAGACAACCATTTTTTAATGTGCAACTTCAGAAGACAGAAAGCCATGCTTTAAAGACGCACAAGCTCAGAGCTTGGAAGTCCTGCATTTCAATGAACAGATGTGGCAAAAAACAGAAAGAACCATTTGCTTGGCCTATTTAAAAAGCCGTCATCCTTTCACATTAAGATCAAAAGCTGGGTGACTTTCACCTTAATGGGCTCTACCCAGAACATGTGTTAAGGACTGCATGGCTAAACAGTTCTTTGCTGAATACATGTAGTTTCAAGTTTGTATCAAAGCACACACACACCTATAGTGCAGTAAATTCAGTAATTAATAAAATCAATTACATCTAATGCTAAATATCCAAACTGGTGCTTACCAGTGTTCAAAATCTATATTTGCAAGTGTATCACACTACAATGGGAATTTCCAAAGGTTGTCGCTCTAATACAGCTGCAGTATATCCTTTGAGATTCAACAAAATAAAAAATACCTTCACAGAGGCAGGCCAGTCTTTGCTTAACACATATAAAAAAAAACAAAGATCTGAGGCACAGTCAGCAGCTGAAATCCATTCATGAGCACACAGGGTTGGAGTGCCCCAACACAGGTGCTAAAACACAAACGAGCTTTCAACAGGTAACAATTTCTGATGAGAATCCCACTGCAACAAATGTTATCAAACTGAGTCAACAAATACCCTCAGGGCGAAGAGAAACATCTGGAATGTTAACAAAACGTAAACAGAGAGCTGGATAAAGTCAACGCATCAGGAAAATTAATCAGATAGGCAAAGAACCTAGCGTCCATATGATTGCAAAAGTAAAGGCTGTCTGGAGGTTTTTGTGCCAAATTTGCAAGGTTTGGATAAATAAACACATGAAGGTGTGATGGGAAGACGCCCACTGGTCTAATCACCTGTTACAATGCTGGGGGTCTAAGGAGTTCTTATCAGGTGGGGACAGCCTGTGACCACTTACTAGATAACCCTGCAGACTGCCAAGGGCTTGACTCGGGCAAATTAAGGAAGTCTTGTGAGATCAGTTTAACAAACGGGACCAAACTAACTGAAAAATACATGTACTGCGAGATACTGTATTGGACCTAAAATTTCCTCCTAAGACCTGTAGGGTTATTCATTTTGTCTGATTTTGAGAGTTTTGTGCATCTTATACAGGTGTTTTAACAGCAGGATGCTGTTGCAAAAATGTAAATGTAAAATATAATATTTCCAGGCCGGTACCTGCCTCTCAAAATGCACATTTGTGGGCAAATTTATCGGGCCAATACAGCCCATGTACAGTCAGCATGCTTTTAGAAAATTTGAGACAATACTGAAATATTTTACATGTAATACAGTACCAAAGAAGTCTTGTTGATTCTTAGTTGCATTCCATCAGCTTCCAATGATGTTACACTTCACCAAGGCCAAACACCTGACAAATTTATTGCAATGCCAACTGGAATGTTTGCTGCTGGTGTTAAACATGCTAAGGGTCAGGCTTATAAATACAGTGCCAATCAACTGCACAGACTGGACGAATCCATGATAACATCAAAGTGATACAACACAATCACAGTGAAAAGTGTCACAAAAACTCTGACACTAGGATTCATTTTCAATCAGACAGACTTTTGGAATGGCAATTTAAAACTTGATGCAGTCCATATCGCAGATTAGATACCTTCCAATCTTTCTTGGATCTCAAACTCTCATTTTGTTCACAGACAGGAAATAGACAGGATGCTTTGGATGCTTTTGAAAAATTCACAAAATTGGCCTCTGTTTTATGCCAAGGGACTGATGGAATTTGATTAGGCAAACTGAGCTCAAGGCTTTTTATCTCAAAAGCAGTGTGTAAAAAAATAACAAAACAAAACCAACAACTTTGCAGCAGCAGTTACCTTAAAACGCCTAAAATTTTAACCAAGAATAAGTTGCACATTTTTCACTGATTCCAAGAGTTCTATTGAGTTTATAAAGGTATTTAGAGACTGGTTTGGTACACAGGGTCATGTGGACAAAAAAAAAACAAAACATTTTATGACATTAACTTGCTTTTAAAAATGCATTTTTGCAGTGAAATTTTAGGTCATCTATGGTAGTAATGGAAGAGAGAATTGCTGATTGGGAATTGTTGCACATGGGCTTTACTAGATGTGTACATGTACATGTTACAATATAGGAATACTGTAATTTTTACCGAGGCCCTGGAAAGTGGTAATAAAACTGAATGGGCTGAGCAGCAACTAGTATCTGCTGATCAATGTCAATAAAGCCCCAGGCTAGTGCTGGGCTAAATTTTGTTGGCAATCTGTTGGTACAACACTAGGGACCAGGTTCAGGACCTGTACTACAAGCAATGTCCGCTGCCGGATCAGGAAGAGGCCTTCCAGATACCTAATACACGGCCTGAGGCAGTACAACCAGCTCCATTACCCTGCTACAACAATGAACACATGGCTGGCGTGAGTAATACACTGGATCTGTTCTGGGATTCAGTTTAAGCTACCAGGAACAGGAATGTATAAAGCTGTGGTCAGCCGTGGCCAGCAAGCTGATCAAATTCTCCAGTATATATATATATATATATACATGTATATACTCATATGGTTTCTTTTACACCCCACTCGGCAAACAAGGGGTGTGAAGGCAGGCTGGCTTAGTGGGATAGTATCACACCTTGGCTCAATGTTAACGCATCATGACATAGCTTGCCTTTTAACCGAACAAGACATCTTGGCAGAAAAGTCAGTTTGCCTAGAAACCAAAACATGCCTCAGGATAGCACCCAGAAGACTTCCTGTCAGGATGATTATTTACCCAACAGTGGCTGTAGATGGGCAATCACCTTGCCAAGTCATCGTTATCTGGTCGGCCAACCTTTTGATGTTGCCTGATATCATTTCCTCATAATGATCCAGATACTATGAACACTGATGGTGCTGCTGAAGATAAGGTTGCAATTTGGCGGGTTTGACACCCATCTTCCCCACTGTGTTAATCCCATGCCAGACCTACCCCTTTACCGGTCAGGGGGCCCCAATTAGAAACACAAGACATTGGCACTTTCCATAAGTACACAGTTCTAAGTGTCCCGTCATCAGGGATTTTATCTTGATGTTGAAATGCTGAAAAATTGTGGTGGCCATCACCACAGGCTACATTCTGGGAAAGCCATCTCTTTCTCAGGAAGTTTATATAGCATGAATCTCCCTGGTGACCATTTTGGACAGGTCATGAGTGGTGAGAAATACATCAGCAGTGAGAAAAGTACATCAGATACCATGCCTCCAGGCATCACCCATCACAGCTAGAAAATATCACAGCACTTTGTAAATGTCATGACTTTAGGATAAGCTTCTGCATCAAAATTTTTTGGAGTATAGTTAATAGAAATACTTAAACTGCAATGAACCAGGCAGCAATATTTTACATGATATACAGGCAACATGTTAGTCATTAGTACATCAAGTTTACATGCTTTCCCTGAAAGTCATGGAGTATTTTCCAACATTTGTTTATCTAAACAATGGTAGAACTATTTGAAACTTTAAAAAGTTAATCATGGCATCAAATAAAGTCTGGTTTAAATTTTCACCAGTACAATATACATGAGGATGAGAAATGTCAAACTGCATGTCAGAAATGTCAAAAGGTATGGCCTAATAACTTTAACATATACTTCTGAACCGGTTCCCTGTTTCACATATTTTACAGCTTCATATTTTCTTTTGAATTTGCTCCATCTCTTACATTAAGTTCATGTACAAGCATTTGGCCATGTACCTACAATGTTAACATGCAAGCACTTTCACGTTTGCTTATTTCAGTCTGAACATAATGTCCCTTATCATTCAAGTATCGTATGTACAGTATATTTCAGAAATACTGAACTGTGGATGTTCCATTTGACGCCAGACTTCACATCCTCAGTAATTGTTACACCCACACGAATGTCCCCCTTTGAACCCAAATAAGGAGCTCGCTGATAATTTCCATATCAATGGTAACACATGGCCTCATAACCAGCCCTAACTGGCCCTGCTGTTGACGCTCCCTCAGCTACTCTCTGCACTATCACCCACCCCATCTATGATAGAGTACATGTGGGACTTTAATACAGGGGGAGGGGGAAGTGGGATGAGGGTGGTGAGAAGTATTACTGTACTCACACTAGCATCTCCACCCCCTCCCTTTGAAGTCGGTCTTTATCAATGTTAACTCATTTGTCCCTGATCTTCTTTAATAGCCTGTCATTTAGATGCCCAGTCCCACCCCTCAAACGCCTCAGTGGGAAACTATGCCATGTCTGCACCAGCCTTTATCATTTACCACCAGGGTCCCTCCCACTATTACTCTCCCTAGCCTCCTTCCCCCACAATTGTTCATAGTTTCTTCTAAATGTCAAAGCATCTGTACATAATTTGCCACATGTTTCTAAGAAAATTTCCCCACTTTACACAAACAAAATTAACATTTTTGTAAAGTCCAAAAGTTGGACAACCCACTAATGACAATGCCACATTTTAAAAGCATATAATTATATGTAACACATCTAAACTGGAGTAGATACATTACATGCGACACAATCTAGAAATTAGGTTTGTACTGTATCACTGGTGACTTATCACACTTCACTTGAGTGACCCCTTGTAAGGGGGTGGGGGTGGGGATCCACTCTTGTAGTATCACCCAGTCACCCTTGCTCCCATCACACCTCTGCCATCATCAAATATGCTTTGCCATCTGGACTCAATTGTGACTTCTAACATTTTACTACTACAAGTCCTGGGTTAACAGCCAAGTAGCCACTGCTAGGCCCTGTAACAAATGGTGGGGCTGGAAGGGCAGCAAGAGCAATCAACCAAGGAAAACATGATCTCCTACTGGGACGCCAACTGTCACATGGGACACTTGGACTTGCACAGCCCTAACTGTTTCTGTGCAACAGCTACTTTGGTGAGCTCTGAGAGGATAAAACGAAGCCCTGAACCATTTGTCCACAGAATTGCTTCAAGATGGCAAGAGCAACAAACCTATTTTACAACCTGAGACAATAATAAAGACACCCAACAGCCTCTTAGCTGCATAATATTGCTACAGAGCTGTCGCTGTAACACAGTGGCTAAAAGTGCTTCACTTAAAGTAGGCTTTTTACAATGTCACTGTGTTTATTGTTAAAACAAAAAACACGAGTTATGAGACAGTTTTTGAAAAAAAAAATGCAGGCATTCCCTTGAGTTTGGTGTCAAAAAATTTTAAGATACAGTTTCTTTTTTTTGAAGATTGACAACAAACTGAAACAAGAGGGAACAAAGTGAAATGTCTGTAAGGCAGCATTCTTCATAATGCATAAAAACAACAGGGGCAAAGTGGAAGCAAATGCCAGACTATTCCCTTCAGTAGAAGCCACTATATATCTAAGGCATGCCAAGGATGCCAGGGAAGTTCCCAGACCATCTCAGCCCAGCTGGGGTATTGCTGTGGCTTAGGAATATTAGCCAGTTGTCCAAATAGTCTCAACCATACAGTACTAATTCAGACCACAGCAGCTCTCACTGATGATACACCTCGGTGCATTCACTATTATTTACCCTGTGCTGGTTTCAATTACCTTTCCGTGCCAACATTGGCTATTATTTTAACTTTGTCCACGAGCAGGCAGCAGATTTCGTACCGGGAAAGTGATGACCTTTCAATTTCACAACCAGATTCAAATGCGGAAACAGAAAAACTCCCAAGCGATCTGTTGACACTTATCTGAGATTACATCATCCTTGCATCATCTGGGGAAGGAGTTGAGAGGGAAATTTAGAGGAAATGTCTGCCAACCCTCCCACAGAACCATCCCAGCACCATCTGGCAGTTCTTGTCCACAATGGCATAAACTTCCACTGTAGCTTCTTCAAATACTCATTTGAGATAATGCTTAAGAGCTCTTTCCCACCCACTTTTTTCTCTCCTCATTCAATCTTACATTCTTGAACCCTCAATGACACTAATCAACCACCTCTTAACGATGACATTATATTAAGACAATAGTAAAAATTTGATACCTTTCAATGATTCTCCCATGAGGCAGGTATAGACTCACAAATTCTCACATAGCAATATGTCAGCAGTTTTATATACAGTCACTACAAAAACATCCCGCACCAAAACTGGAGTAAGGTCACCAAGGCGACTGTTTCTCATTTGTTCCCAAATGATGAGGAGATGGCCCCATACTGAGTTGTATGTGCGCTCCTAACTTGGACACCAACAGTGAATCTTTGAGCGGAGCCAGAAGGATCATCAGGGTGTCTCGGCTCAACCACGAAGAGGCTTGCCTTGGAATTCCAGCAGGGCCAGAAAAAAATGTGTATCCTCTATTGAAAGTATTTAGTGGGCAATGAGTACTGTCAGTTCAGAAACACCAGCTCAGCAGGAATGACAAACCAGGGTATGTCATGTAATGCAAGCAGACAAAAAGACGCAGATGATGCATTCCTTGCTTTATCTTAAACCACATCTATTTTTCACTGAAACATATAGCTTTTAATTCTTTATCTCAGCAACTTAATGGCTGATTTAAAGTTGATTTTATACAGTTAACCACTTCATATATCTTGGAACTTGAAACCTTTAAACTTACAAATGATTTTCAAGATTAGCAATGTGTGAAATTATCCTCTAGAACTGGTTATATTAGAATCTCCACATGAATTGATGCAACAATTTTAATGGAGTAGTCCAAGAAGAAAGGTCAAACTGACATGCTCACCTTAACACTGGCGTGCAAGCAGATAACCATGACATTCTATTAACCACAGCTGTGGGATATGCCCAGAGCTACTTATAACTGCATTATTCCTGATCATTGGAAACAGGTGCATGGCTGAATTCTGTAAAAACCTGAAGATTCATTGCATAAAAATATCCAGTAAATTAAACCTGAACACACTTACCTCCCTACAAACATCTGCTTTTAACAAATATTAACTATCCAAGAAGTAAAGTATGATTTTGAGAATTTTTATGTGTGGTCATAAAATACAGTCCATTTTTTTTTCTTTCTCCAGTTAAAGTTCTTGCATCATGATAAAAGAGTAACCTATATCATTTTTTTCTTTCCCACCATGCTACAGTTCACTTCCATAAAATATCACAGCTTCTGAAACTGGAGAAACAACAAAAATAATACAAGCTATCAATGCATACAGTTACATGCATGTTCCTTAAGAAGGAAATAAACTCTTCATCTCAAAATCATCAGATTTTTAATGACCTTCACATAAATCGCTTACATAATGATCGTCACATTTTTCATAAAACAGAATGCTGTTTTGAGATTTCAAGCCTGACAAGAAATTTCCTGACGATGATGTAATAAATGCCATAATATTGAGTCAGAATGAAGGTAAGGACTACCAGCATCAGTTTTCAGTCTATCACTGCTAGTGTAAACATGTCTGTCTACAGTGTAACTAAAATGCAATCCAAAAGTTTCCCACAACACCCAGTTATATACTAACAAAACTCATGGCATAGTGACGCATGGGGCCACTGCTGACTACATAACATATCTTTTTTCAGTCATCCAGCATGGCTCACATGGCATATTTACTGATATATTAAGAAGGGATAAGTGAACATTGTGTACAAGGGATGGCCTGTCACTAACTGACCTGTCAACAACTGGGGAGCAAAAGCCTCCCCCACCCTCAAAATCCTTGAACATGATCCTGTCTAGCCTTCTCAGCATCAGGTTTTGAGTGATAGAAACAAGTGTTACTGTAGCTTTTGAGAAACTCCTGTCCTGTGTATATGCCTCTGTATTAATCACACAGTACTTAGGCTGTGTTAACTATACACACATCTACTTAGCAACATGTTTACATACTTATCCGTTGGATAACAAGCAGTGAGCTAAAATAGACCATGCACTGTCACTCAAGACATGTATCTGTGTGCATGTATATACTTATGTATATATATATACATATATATATACACAGACACACATACACCTACATGTGGGTCTGTAAGAAGCATGTATGACCAGACAGCCTTGCAGAATTGCAAGAGGCATGTAATCAACTCTTCAAGGGCCCACCTAGCTACATGATGAGGCGGCCAGAAGTGACAGTACCGATACCTTAAAGCACCAGCATTATAAATCCCCGTAAGCTACACTGGATCCTGCTTCTTATTTAGTGCATGTATATACAATGAAACATGTAATATCAAAGCCTACAGCTCAGAGAGTAAAACCAGAGCAGTGACGACAGTGTGATAGTTGGCAAACTGGTAACACATTCCCGATGAAATCAGGCCCCTTGTCAGTTTACCTCGGTCAGGGTTTTATTGTAGCTGTTCATGTAAGTGTTTAAGAAGTAACACTCTTACATGCCCCTTAGCACCATGGCTTAAGCAGAATTATCATCAGAAAAATCACAAGAAGCTACTGCTTCATACACAACACATGAGAAGCCTTCACACGTGCATATGGATGAAACCTGGCAACTGCCAGTGAACAAAAATTGACAAGTTGGGGTACAACTAGTTATCAACATTATGGTATATGCCTCCAAGCTACATTTCTGGCATAAGTACACTTCCACAAAGTTCCTTGTAGAATTGATTTCTACAGACTTCTGTCTAGTTTAAGTGGTTAGGTGAGCAAATCACATTTTTTTTAGAAAGAAGGTCATGGATGAATGGCTAAACAGCTTGACTTTCAATCATGAAGGACATGCAAGGTGTAGGTTCAAATCCAGCCTTCAAAATGGACTTTATGGTTTTCCCCACTCTCACCATTCAGACTGCTTGTTGAAAATATGTGAAAAATTCTTCAGCCTGGTGCCAAAACAAAAAATCAAATATATACAATCTACATTTAAAACAATTATTTTACTCCAATGTATTGAATCTGCTGGGATGTTGGCCAGGTACACTATGTGCCAAGGTATAAACTGAAGTTTGCACCAGAACTACATGTGGATGACACCACCCTCAACAGGACATGTCATTTTGAGCCCCCAGTATTAGGAAGGAAACACTTGCCAGTCTCCTCCCCCCCTCCCCCAACCTACCCACCCAACACACAGGCCCCTAGGCCGCTCTGGCCTGTCTCCTCTAGCAGTGAGTGATATCCTGTAGACAGCTGCCAACCCTGGCTCTACTCACACTTTTTACAACCCACACTATTGTTCTTCCTCTCTGCCAATTTTTTTGGTGGGGTGGTTTTTCCTGGTTTTAAAATGTCAACTAGTACTTCATGAAATAAACAAGCAGCAGAAAAAAAAGGCAGAGAAAAAAAAAAAAAAAAAAATCAAATTGCCCAGTCATCATTTACAGTGCTACAAGTGCTACAAAGTCCCTGAAGTCTTAAAAGGTTTGGCATACCTCTGTCATTTTGTATATTGGAGATGTAAATCGTCTTGAAATTTTGACAGGCTTTTTCGACCAAAGGAGTTCAGCTTTAGAAACTATATCCTCATACTGTGTATGACATCTCCTACTCAAGCATTTGTAAACAATCTTCTGAGCTTGGGTCTTGATTATTGCAAAGGCCAGACTTCAAAGTGAGAATTTGTTTGTAATTTCAAGGTGGTCAGGAGTTACAAATATGCCATATTTACAGCCTTTGATAAGATAGTCAAAACAGTACTAGACAGGGCACTGAGCAGATCATGTTTGTAGATTTTGGGAGAGATTTACCAGCATACTTATATGACTACATACTCTGTGGTCTGCATAGTGATTGTGAGCAAAAAGTATATGTATAGTCTACATGCTGTTAAAACAAAGTACTGTGGCTAGAAGTCACAAGTAACAAGGTGTAAAAGCCATCTATCTACTCATACATGTTCTCTATATAATGAATATCTCCAAAGAATGAACATGACATCATAATGTACATCGCATAATAATGAATGATGGCAGCATAATGTACATCATGCAATAATGACTGATGACAGCGTAATGTACAGCACGCAATAATGATTGATGGCAGCATAATGTACATCACGCAATAATGACTGATGGCAGCATAATGTGCATCACGCAATAATGAATGATGGCAGCATAATGTACATCCTGCAATAATGAATGATGGCAGCATAATGTACATCACGCAATAATGATTGATGACGCATAATGTACATCATGCAATAATGAATAACGGCAGCATAATATATATCTCCAAATAATGAATATGGCAGCATAATATATATACATATATATCCCAATAATGAGTATGGCAGGTAAATGTATATCTCACAAATAAATGATATGGCAGCACAATGAACATACGGCACATAGCAATAAGTGAGCCATGTAACTTAGAGCAAGTTTTTTTAAGCTTGAAAAGAAGGACTGTACAGCAGGTCAAGGTTTATTTACCTTAGATACTTAATCACACGTAAGTTTTATCTTTTTCCAAAAGAAGAATTTATATTGTTTATTTGTTTCTCAAAATTAGATCAAGGCAGTCAGGTTTTGGGGTGGAGGTAACCAGAGTAGCTGAGTAAACCACTGGCCTTCCACAAGTACCTGAAAAACCTCCTAACTACAAGCTTCAGTTGAAACAGCAAGAGCTGGGCTTCAACTCAAGGCCTCTCTGGTCAAGGGTCTAATAGTGACAGCGTGTCAGCACTGCAACCAAGAGCCAAGAAAGCACCTATTTAAAGAACTGAAGCCATCCAGAGTGTATACAATTGTACCCCACCATATAAGCTTACGTAAGTCACAAACACATGCACATGTAATCAATTTACTTGACGAGATCATTTGCATATTTTTTGTACTCTATGACCTGTACCTTCAAACACAGGACTTGTCAACCATCATTAAAACAATGAAGAGTGTTATACTGTAAAGCTTGTCATGCGTGAAATTTGATATTAGTCTCCCCCCCCCCCCCCAAATCCAGAGCTTTGATCTTAAGTCTGACAGGCTGACATGTCATCCCTCAGCTCATTATATCAGAGTTATCAGTGTCAATGGACTGTTCGAAATGACCTTAGCAGCCTTTCATGTGCAGGTTTTGGCTGAGGTTTTTAGTTTTCGTTGGGGCCATATGACTGGGTTTTTGTTAGTTTTTATAACTTGTTACAAAGTTTGCTTTGGGGCATGGTCTGGTATATACCTGTGAAAAAAAATCATTGATTGAATATATGTACTCATCACCTATATATATCAATTAATTAAACAGATGTATCAGTATATACCTGTATTTATGTCCTATCATACTATGTAATGTTCAAAACAGAAAAGAGAAAGAACATGAAGAGAAAACAAAAATGACCAATTGTGTTGAAGGATGTCTACCCTATCTGTGTAAAGTTACATCGTCAATCCGAAATATACAACGACCTAAATATATATATAGTTAGCAAACAAATGTGATTAATAACCACTGCCTGATTGACAGAAAGATAAGAACTTCAGCCACTGGTGGCCATCTTGAATCTGTAGCCATCTTGTCCGTCTTCTGAGCCAACCTGTCCAAGTTACATTCCCCAGAACTGTCCCTTCTGCATCCATTGACCTGTCCACCTCTCAGGTCAGCTTTGATGCAGCTACAGACCACTGTGGTCTCAGAACCTCCCTAACCCTGGGTACTTTCTCTCTCAATCCCTCCCTCACCACCACCCAGCAGAAACATTTCCTTCAACACCCATCTGTGACTGGTCATGATTTATGTCCACTGTCTGGAGCTAGCCAGTCAGCCATTTCTTCTTGCCCTAATAGTCCTGGGGGTCAGTTTATTTTTCTGTACCATGGACAATAAATCAAAGCCCTCTTTGAAGTTAGCAACCAGCTATTGCTGGTCTGGAAAAATATGGTGGAGGTTTGCAACCCAGAAACATAAGATATTAGTGGGGGGAGGGGGGGTATAGGGAATGGTAGACTGGAAGCAATGAGAATAACAGATTTCATTGGTGTCCTTAAGATTCTTCTCATCAAAATGTGACTGCATGGTGTGATGTTTTGTTACGATCAATTACACTGCATGGTACAGATGCATAACTGTTGCTGGCTTGGTCTGCTAGTGTCATTTGATGGAAAAGTAAGATAAGACACAAGATAGCTCGCACAATCAATAAATCACCAAGCCCAAAGGAAACATGCACTAAGGCAAACAAGAGCTGCCTTCTAGTGGAAAATCTCCTACACCCTGTTTCACATTTCTATTTGGCCTCTGTGTCGTGTTTCAGAAACACAGCAGGCACAGTTTGACCTCTCCAACAGAAGTATGGACTGAAATAAGGGAGAAAAGCAGGACAGAATATATATGTTACCCACTCAAGCAGACCTGATGTTAATGTGTAGTCATAAGTGTAGGGAAGCAATGTACTATCAAACCAAAGTATGGTGGGCAGAACTGCCATAAATGCATGCAACAGAAGGCCGATTTCTAAAGGACATTCAATTTAGTTCCAAGTCTTTGTAGATCATATGTATACATATATAAACAAGTATTTTTCGCTTCAATTAAGTCAGTTGCCTTAAGAAAAGGGTAATTAATACAGCAAGCAAAATATGTTGGTGAACTTCTATAATTCACAATGCACTAGCAGACGCTGACTGCATGGTAGGAAAAAAAGATGTACTTCTTCATTCCAATTTTCTCTATCAGCACTATTTTTTGCAGGCACGGAACTCGGCTGCCGATGCACACTGGCAAACAACCAGATAATTATCACACATACGGAAATGAGGAATGAGAAAAACAAAGAAACGATGTCTACATCTACCAAATCCAGAAGGCAATCAAAAGAATGGTGTGTGCAGACGTAAAGTTACCCAATTCTTGCCAAGCCTTTCAACAACAGACGCATGCCAGGCCAAATAAACGCCGCGCCCTCAGCCAGCATGCCTGCAAACCAGATGAAAGGCAGGAGAATGCCAAAGAAACATATAGTCAATGCCTGAGGGTGTTGGGTTTACTATATATCTTACATCATCGCAACCTGGAGAAGTTGGGCTTGGCTTCCACATATACACAATGTTCACACCAGATGAGATTATGCCAACATTCAGCAAAGCCACTGAGAACATCACATTTGTCTTATTGCCACCAGGAACAGAAAAAAAAATCTTGAGGCAAAACAACTCTGTATTACTGCTGGAACTTGTATAGGGATGTCAAAAGAAAAGTGAAAGTTAAAAAGCGTTAAGTTTATACAGCCTAATTATTCAGTGTGTGTGTAATAAACTGAAGTGTTGATCTTTGATAACATTCTTTTCATGGTTTAATTAACTGAGTTCTTCAAAACAAGAACCATATTCAATATTTTAAAGAGTGACATTCAAGCATATGTACATACAAAATCTATACTGTACATTCGCAATCATATCTGCCTCACACTTTCACCAATACAGCTAAGTAAAACTGCCAAATGTCTTGCACTGAATGCAGTTTTTACTGTGATATTTTTTCACACCCTCCAATAGCCATAAAGCTTTATGAGACAGCTTCTTCAATTACCAGCCTGCATGCCTGACCTTAAGCGTGCCAAATAACAACCCTGACTGTCCATACACATCAATAGAAGACAATTCCAAAAATGAAAACAGCTATCAAACCCTGAGATATCAGGTCCAGGCTCGGGCTCCTGGTAGTGGAGCAGTTGCTAACAAACACTGGCTTGCCCCTACAAAGGGTAGGATAGCTCTAATGTCCATAGGCTGGCGCCCTTAATACCAGGGGGTGGCAACATAAGAATCACTCAAATAAACCTGCAGAACTATTAGATTTCATGGTAAGCACGGACCCCTATTGATTGGTGCCAGCGTTTGATCTTTAAGGGCTGGGTCAACAGTCCAGTCAGGGGTCAGTCCACAGGAGACACTCGCTACAGGATGGTCTTTGGTCTAAACACCTTCTGCTTGACCATAATGACCTGTGGTCATCACACTTGTGTATGGTTCCACCAAAAGAGGCAAAGAAGTGTTTGGACAGAGGCTGGTCATCCTAGAGACTGAAGCTAAGCCAAATGTCAAGTTTATCCAAAAATACAATTGTGGTGTCCACTTTCTTATCTACAGTCTAATCGGTTTACAGACAGTTAGGTTGTGTTTCAGGGCTGTCTAAACTCCTGGGCAACTAAAACTAAAACACTTCCATAAGCAGTCTAATAGCATGCATGTGCCACAGTTCAACCAAAACAAGCAGATGGGGCTTAGACATGGCTAAAACAATATATACTTGAAAGTAAAATGTGAAACAGGCCACTCTACCCTGCCTACTGGCAAGTCCGTTTACTTCTATCTAAGAAATAAACTTAATTTTTAATTTTCACAATCCGAATATCACACCAATAAAACCTGAGATTTTCCAAAAAACACCCCAACAAAATCACACAATTTTCAACTGAATCTTAATACATGTACATGTAACTGTACACATTTTATATTCAGTCATTTTATTAACCTAAGCCTCCCACCAATGCGGTCGCTGTGAGTTCAAGAACAGCTCATGCTGGCTTCCTCTTCGGTCGTACATGGGAAGGTCTGCCAGCAACCTGCGGATGGTCGTGGGTTTCGCCCAGACTCTGACCGGTTTCCTCCCACTATAATGCTGGCCGCCGTCGTATAAGTGAAATATTCTTGAGTACGGCATAAAACACCAATCAAATAAATAAATCAAATAAATTGTATTAAGCTTTATACAGAGATACTCTCTTTATAAAGCTTGTATAAGAGGCATACTATCCAAAGAATATTGGTATTTGCTTACAATTAGTCTACCATATTGGGCTGAAACTTTTCTGCATATACCATTTGACAAAGTATATACTTGACTTTACATGTAAAAGAACAGTTACACTGAATTTCCACTGAGACTGCAGCTGTAAAATTTCAGTCTGCAGGAAAGCAAAACATAAGAGCCATTTTTCTATTCTTCATGACAGAGACATGACACACACAAAACTTAAGAATGTCAGTTTCAAAGTACTTGTTATTGTCTTCCAGCTATCACTGTGCATAACCAGTCAGAATGTCTCCAGTGGTATGCATCTGTCCTGTCCTCTGCAAACATTACTCCTTCCTTCCTGGCATATGGCAAGTTTCAGTCATTAGAGGCTGAAGTAAAAACAGTCAAGTCTGTACAGTCTTCACATATACTTTTTCTGTGTCATAAAAAGAAAACGTGTGGTCTGGGAACAGCCCTTTCGTGTTTTTGCCCTGTCTCAGCAAACTGATCTGAGAGCATTGTATGGGCTGTCACGTGATATATGTATCCCGAACATGTAACATGAGATACACGTGTCTCCAATTATTACAATGTCATATCTCTGCTGATCTTATGACAGGAAGATGCACTTACATCTGAAGTTCATTAGCACTAATGACATAACTGTGCATGTAAATTATGGCTTCATGCTTAGAATGCTCATACATGTACTTTCTGACCAAGTCACTGAGTGATTCATTGTCTACCAGACAGACCCGATGGGCTGGGCACAAATCAAACACAAGATATATATATTCTGAAAGCTTAAGCACATTCGTAATCTACATGGCAGATTCCTGAGCATTCCATCTTAAGCAACTCATTTGTTAAACTCTTATGTGTAAGTATAACTAGTCATGTAACAAGTCAAACATGCAGGATGCCGACAACAACAAAACACTTGAAGCTTCGCAACAAGCCTGCCACCAACTCAGAATATCCGTCAGGAAGGCAAAGAGTCCAAGGTTGCAAGTCAGTACTTTGTAGAGAGGGGATCTGTCTTATAACCAAACAGCTGCAATGATACCCCAGCAGTTGTCACAACAAAACCCTACTGCTTGCCAACGGCCAGATTGCACATCATTGGAAGGTCATTTTTTTCGGGGCATGGTGTTATGAACTGCTCGCATTTGTTGTGAAATGCCACTCTTGGCCACCAAGGTTCCTCAGTCAATATGTTTACCGTGTGATGGTGATGAAAAAGGCGCCAACATTCATGACAAGAACCACCTAACTATTTCCAGACACTTTGGCCAGATAGTCTGCCTGCTGGAACCAGCAGTAGTAACAATGCTGCAAAGTGACCTCCAAGACTGTCAGAAGATGATTTATAATGCGATGTCTGACTTTTACACTGTTATCTGGGCCACTGTCCCTGACTCTGGCAGATGAGGAGAAAACAGTATGGAAAAAGATCTACATCATGCAGAGTCAAAGCTCAGCAACAGTCGAAGTTATTTTCAGCAATGTTCTGAAATAGTTCTACTGAAGGCTCCCACAATAAAACGGTACCTATGAGCAAAGTGTGGCAACTAACTGTACAAGCACAGTATATAAGCTCTATATGCATACCTACAGTCACATCTTTCCATCTTTGGATAGTGTAAGTAATTCAATTAATTTTCTTTCTGTAAGTCTATCCCTTTGATCTGCATCAGTGCATGCACACCATACCAGTTTAATATCTTGCCCCACACAGGGAGGCACATGTTGTACCCAACAACACTACACATGATACAGCAAATCTGGCTCTTGGGACAATGCCAGAAATTCTCAGTCATCTAGACCATTTTCTTGGGGCTATACGTTAACTTCAGTAGGATATGTAGCAATATTCTCCCTGCAACTAGACACGGTCTAATGAAACAGAAAACAGGCCTGATTACCTGAGCTAATGCATGTCACAAGAACTGAACTGCAGTCTCTTTTCAGTTTTTGGCTTTCTGCTTGACCACTCCAAACAAAACACGATGCTGCTTTGTATGGTTCCTTAAGGAAATTCCAACTCATTTTTTAACCCCTGACTGCATAGTTACTTGTTACTAGTTATTTCATGGAATTATATAATTCCTTCATATTTTACTGACACATTCACTCCAAAATAAAGATTTCTTTAGTTAATGATAATCATGGTGCTCAATCAACGTCACAAAATTTCCTATATTAAAAGTTTTGGCAATTTAATAATGAACATTGGAATTTTCAGAGATTTCCAGACCTATAACTCATAAAAATAAAAATTTTAAATTTCAAAAATTTAAAATATTTATACTTAAGTCATTGTACATGTACAAACTGGATAGATTTGGCTTCATTTCTCTCCAGGACCCCAAAATAAACAGACTAGAGCCTAGACGGGTATGTTTTCTGACATACTCTAGGTGGGAATGGGATACTGGTTTTATCAAGATCACACAGGGAGCAAATAACAGTTTGTCATCACAGCCAGATAAAATGTGATAAAAACTATGCATTTATAAAACATATATAGCCAATTTTCTCTTTGCTGACATTCACTTGTGGCTTTTCCTGGCTTGAAGAAGACACAGGATGGTATAAGCCAGGTCAATTCTGAACCCTGTGTATATAGGGTTTGGGTGTCATTAGTTTGGGTGCCCAAACAAGGAACGACAATAAAAATCATCCAAGAAAGACGTCCAAACAAAAATAACATGCTTGTCTGGTATAAACTGTTCCCAAAAGGGTTCAAGGCGTTACTGATATACCATATTGACAAGTCTGTTTTAAAATGCCCCCAAAAGACATGTGAAAGGCTGTTGTAAAATACAGGGAACACCAGAATGTCTTTAGACTCTGAATAGTGATTTTTATCCCAGATCAAATCATGACCAGAGTGCAGGCAATTAATATGTCAAATTATCACAACAAACTAAAAACAAAACAATGCTTGACTAAAACGCACACCTAAATAAAGTCTCTACTCTTCATACAGTCTTGGTGTGACAGATTTTCTTGTTCAATATTGTGGAATGAGGATATGTTGTTAAGATTTCATGATGGACAGTCTGACAAAGTATAAGCCCTCCTTCGTCAACTGTCAGCTTTGTGCATTGGAGGAAGAGGCAATGGTATTGAGGTGTCTATCAGATCCTGAATACTCGAAGTCCGCCCAACTGGGAGGAGGGGGGGGGGAGGACCCTGACTGGGATGAAGCTACTATTAGTGATCTCTGCAACCGGACTCCTCTTTATAGGATAATCGATATTGTCTACTTCGGGAGTCAATAACGCTTTGACAACACACACAACAGGCTTGATCCGTTTAAGCAAGTGGGCCTCTGCTGTGATTCTATATATGGACTCTAACCAACAGCAGAGCTGTTTATTTATCAGCTTACAATGATAATACGACAATAAAAATCTCTATTTATAGGTTTGTGCCCCCCCTCCCGCCAGCCGGGCAACACAGGCAATTGGGATCTATAAACATATATCTGACAAATAAGTCCCAGACGTTAGTCTGAGTTAGCCAAATTACATATGTCACGGAAAACTAGTTTTGAGTGGAAAAGTTATGCTCCTTGAGTTCACCAGACGGACAATGTAGGCAATTAGTTGTAGATGTAATTGATGGCTTTTTTTAATAAATCAGGCAGGTGAACCTTGAATTTATTGTAATTCCACTCGGCTGTTTTCACAGAAAGGAGATCGCGATAGGACCGCGGCAGTTTGAGATAACAGAAGACAAGCAGGCAAAGGTACATGTGCATGTATGACGGAGTTCATATTTGCACAATAATGTAGGGCACAAGCGTTCAATGCCGTGTTGATGTTACGTGTGTCTGGGAGATTCCAGCGTCTTTACTCCGCACACATTTCTCGCTGCAATCCTATCTGAGCGCCACTTTTTTTTTTTCACCTTAGGTATTCACAGTCTTATTTTTGCACCTCTGAGCCATTCACACCTGAAGATGTGAAGATCTAAAAGCTAGCTGCCCAATTCAGCCACCAGTGCAGGTTAAACCCTGATAACTTTGGCATAATCACTGTGATTATCTGTTTACATGTAGGAAACAAGCCCTTGCAAGCAGACAGTTACAGGCAAAGGAATTCCTGTACAGTTCACAAGTTAAAGATGAAGAAGCCTGTTTCTTCTATGGTATGGAGTTCCTAGGACTGCTGCTGTTCCTATACTAATCATAAAATATTTAGCCAATAGCATGACACTGGCGAAAATTGTATTTACTGACAATTACATGCAGTTATTAACTAATTAACTGACACTGAGACAACAGAATTAAGACTATTTCATATCCCAAAATTCCATTGCATGACCTTGCGCATTAATTTCACTAATTAATCTTCCTTAATTATCAACATTTAAATCTCAAAATATTATCCCATATTTATTGTTACATCAGGGGCCATGTAAAGTTCACCAAGTAGTTTCTAGGGTTAATAATCCAGCTCTAACCTGGATTTATTGGTTCTGACTTTTTGTCACAAATAAACATGATTTGGTTTGTTCTGGTTTCCTCCAGTTATAAAACCAAGTCATTCAGGTCAAAAAATTTTCAAGAACAACAGATTAGAATTATGCCGTGACCAAATGACCAAAAATGAGACAAATGAAATTAATTCGCTTGTACAGCATTTGCGGTTTCAAACTACACATGTATAAAAGGGCCACCTAGATCATGTCATGCCACTCATAATGCGTGTGAAGATGTCTCTAAGTTTAACTCATCCGCTGATGACTCATTTTGGCAGCATATTAAAGCTTTTTAATCAAAACTTTAACTTTCGAGAAGGGACTGATTATGCCTAACCTATTTATTTTCAGGATAATTAACATATTCTGTCGGGAAGATGACTATATGCAATGACAGGTCACGCTAAAATGTCTGACAACTGGCAGACAAACTACATGTAAAATAGTCACCACCAAAAAAAAAAGGTTGATCCAGGCTAGGTCACTAAGTCCATCATATGTTTAAACCTTACAGCCCATGCTGACATGCATCACCGATCAAAGATAGGAGCACCGATGAACTATAGCCTGGGGAATACTAGTCAAAAATAGGGCCTCAACTCTTCCTTATGTCTGGTTAGCAGTCCACATATAGTAATGCAATAGAATTTACAGTCATGAACCTGAAGGAATAAATCATACAAATCTTCTACAATCTTCTACAAATGTATACACAAAGTTGTGCATGTATATATTAAATTATAAGTTACATTTATACCTTGAAAAGTTTTCTGAGATCCAACAGGCAATTCACAACACCTGTAATCTATTTCACACACCACCTGAAGCATTTAAACTCAGCTGTTAGGCCACACGTATACACAACTGTATCAGTTGTTTTATCAAAGAAATGCATTTAAACAAAAGGTTATTATGGCAATATTATGGTAAATTAATTCATGCTTTAAGGTCTAACACCCAAGCTGATAGATAAATGCCATCTCAATGCTTGAACAATTAAGCTATTAACATATAAATTACCTGGACAGAAAAGACATCCACGGATTATGAATAAATTTGTAGTTAAAATGTGAAAGATTTAACATCTGGGTTGTATGTTGTCTACGTGTAGATAAACCACAGATTTCGATATCGTGTCAACAATTAAAAGGCGTGAAAAGAATAAATGTATATATTTATTATTATCATAAACTAAACAAGAAAAACGAATTGCCTTCAACAGAAGTAAAGCATGTTTTTCAATTTTCTCACGCATCAGGGCCACATGTACATACAAAATAACTGAATGGGTTCGTTACATTACATTCTCTAAAAAATAAGCAATTAGCATACAAAGAAAATTGAACAGGTTTGCAAAACTGGTGTTTTTTGCCTCAAGATAAAAATTACGTGAAATTGATTAACCTAGAAATAAACATGTGTTGTTTTCAAGAGAAAAACTTGAGATTTCCTAACTGTTGTGGTAAAGTGGTTAACCTGATGAAGATGGGCAGACAGGGTCTTAATAAGAGAATTTACAGATCAAAGACTCTAATCCAGTGAGCACACCTTAAGGCATTAACAGGTTTTGAATCCCTAGACATCAAAAGACTTTGACAAACAGATTTTTGCATAAATGTATTTATTCGAATGTTTGATAGCAAGGAAGGCAAAGAAAAAAAATAAAAAAGAAATGCATATGATATATTGCCTCTACATATATCCTCCATGTAAAGGGCAGGACAAGGCAATGGCCACAGAGAGACTTCAGAAAGAATAAAACTGGTGAAGTCCCAGAGAGTTTTGTAGAAACTGGAATGCCAATCTCTTTACCATCAGTTATCCCCTGACAAAAGAGGTTAGGAATTCACAAGACATCTGCTTAGTAAAGCATGTTTGTGGGAGTAGAAAATATAGAGAAAGCTGTAAAAGAGAGATAAAAGAAAACAGAGCAGGCTGAGCATTCCGTCTGACACTGCCCCCTGACAAAACCCATTTAGCCGAATTGCACATTATTTATCAATTACATTTTGAGCCTTCATGGCAGGATGTTTTCTGACAATCTGTATCAATAGTGGTTAAGAAGGCCACCACTGCCATGGAGCAGGCACTCACAGTCTGGGAAGACAGCTCAATCCTGCAGGTTAAGCGTGAAATGAGTCGAAATGAGTCGCACTGTTTCCTAACAGACTCGCTGTCTCAGTTATTCCACAAAAGATACAATCGGACGTTTGATCGTGCCAGGAGAGAAATCATCTTCAACGAATAAGATGAGACCCACCGTCAAGAATGGCCAAACTAATAGCTTATCATAACTCTAGGACGTCAATATCACACCTTTTCAGTTTGCTTCACGGACATGGGAAATTATTTCTACTTCAGTTGACTCTTTTCAAACCGATGGGTCCTGAAATCTACTTGGCCTAAACACTCCTTAATAACACATCTCTAATATTAGCCCCTGAACAATATCTTTTCCGTGTGAAACATCTATGAGACATGAATGCTCAAAGCTACATGTTTGCCTATAACAACTGAAGCAGAAGTTCTTATAAAAGAGGGCTCATGAAAGCTCTCCAGAATTTTAACTTTCACCCAAAAGCTGAAAGTAACAAAGTTTATGTTCTCACCACAGGCCACTTATGAATATGTCCTTCCTTATGCTAGAAAAGCTATGAAAAATGTTGATGATTCATTTGTCGTGCTTTCCTAAATCTACAGACATGTAGCTATAGTATACATATACATGTATAGTATGTACCAAATGAAGAAAGGAATAATGTATACAGCCTCCAAAATATTTGACAAGTGACAGCTGCATTGGAGTGTCTTATTAAATCCTGTCTGAAAAGTGGCGGTGTATTAAAAGAGGGAAACCTGATTCATGTCATACTTCATTACCCCTAATATAATTCATAATAAGGGTATATTTTTTAAACCATTGCAATAGTATTTATCTTATTACCAAGTCTACCATACCAGTATACATCTGAATGAAGATAAAATTTTGGCACAAAAGAGGTTAAGCACAAATGCTCTTAAAACTTCACCCCCCCCCCCAAAAAAAACCACATAAAACATGTGATTTGTTTTCTTTAATAAATGTGTAGCCATTCATGTACGATTTGCAACCAGGAAGATTTGCTCTGTGTCTGATGGGAGTGCATGCAAACCATGATATTTAACCTCATACTAAGTCCAAGCGAATATGTACCAAGATTAACTACATGTAGTATAAAAAGAGAGAAAAGAAAACAGGTTTAGTGACTATTAGGGATAATACATGTACAAAAGCTCTGTCCAGAAACTTGTGTTTTATCAAATGGCTCATTAATTAGCAATCATGGACAGAGTATCGGCTATTGTTGACGTGAAACAATTTGTTCTCTGTGTTCCATGAAAAGATAAACATCAAACACAGATCAAAGAGGACATAATGCAAAAATCAGGTATAACTGGTATTAGCTGGAAAACTTGCCTGGTTATATGCCAACACAGGTATAGTTGTAGAATTTCAACAATAAAGCACAAATGAAACTGCCAGCTTGATGATATAAAAACACATCTGTACATGAATGACAGGTAAACAGAGCAACGTGTCTTTAGATCGAAAATAAAAACATACGGTGAACATATATCACAGCTTCTGAAGATTCACAACATATTGGTGTCAATATCGGTTTAGCCTTTACGGCCAACTTGTTAGAAAATTAGCTTAGTCAGCATGTAAATTTATATGTGTATGCAGTACATGAATACACTGAGACTATTGAAAGGATAATAGTTCATACATACAAGTATCAGAAGTACAGGTAAAGGCACTGTGTGTACCTGCCAGTTAATTATACTACCTGACAAAAGAGGAGGGACATATTGTATAAAACTCCACAGAAAAAAAATTCCTGTACCTGTACTCACCACATGTATTTGTGCACACTAGTGTGTGAGTTCCTATAAAACACAGGTATTTTCAAATATCAAGCTCCTGACGTGTTATTAAAAGACTTTATCCAGCCCAATAAAGCACCCTATGGTTAAAATGAAACTGTTCTCAAAAAGCTTGTCCTCCCACCAGTAATAACAGGTTGAGGCCAGACAGGTTGCTCTTTTCACTAATGGACATAAATGTAGACAACTTGGCACAAAGTTCATGGCTTCCGACAAGAAATCAGAAAACTAAGGCAAATGTTTATTAACTTTCCTATTACAAACCTAGGATCTGGATGACAAAAGTTCCAAGAACAAATCAGAAAGTGGAGTGTAAAAGTTCCGACAAAAAATCAGAAACTGGACTTCAAATGTTCAGATATTAAATGAGAGAGCAAAACACCTTAGCTCAAATAAAAAATCAGAAAGTGAAGTACAAAAGTTCTGAAAATAAATCAGAAACTGGACATCAAATGTTCACACAATACATTTAAATCAGAAACTGGACATCAAATGAGACAACGGATTTAGCTCAAATAACAAATCAGGAAGTGGGGTGAAAAAGTTCCGACAACAATTAATTTACCAATTAATAAGCATGTACCTATGCAGTTAAAACCAGAATGTCAGTTAGAACAAGCTTCTGAACTTATAACTCAGAACCTTTCAATTGGGTTTACTAGAAGTGTTATTAGTATAGTGATCTCTTAGAAGTAAGAATTACATGCATATACTTATAGTTCAGAAATGTCTGCATGACTTTTGCAGGAATGGATAATTCGAAACTCTCATAAATGGGCCACATATCATCTTTGTCATAAAGTGGGCATAAAATACTTCCATGATGTGCAAAATGACAGTTGAGCAGTTGGGGATGGGGTGATGTGAGCGTGGGATGAGGCAGGTGCAGTTAGATGATCAACTCCCTTTGACTATTATACACGGTTTGCAGGTCCCAGACTGGATGACTCCCTTGAGACCCCCTGCTAAAGACATCTCCAATTTCACCCCATCTGGCCACAACACATCACACACTGCTTATCTCACTTTATCAATGCTCTACTGCCCTTCCACAATTAATTTACTAAATAACAGAGAAAACTAGAAAGGGTAATTCATCTTACACTCAGCTGGTTCCATGCCGTATGACCACGTAATAAATAATGGTGAAAATTCATGCTTCAATAAATATAGAAGACCTCTGCGATTTTCATGGGAATAAAAAAAGGCCTATCTTATTATTCACAGTCAAGAATTTACAGATTTGATTGAATGATTGATTAGCTGAATACAGTAGAAGGACAGGAGAAGAAAAAGGAAAAAGAGAAACTAAAACCCACCAAGCATTCTGGATTCTGACCCTTTAAGTATACTTTTGGTACTGGTTCAGTAGGAAACGTGTTTACAACAAGAGCCATATTAAGCAATATGGACGTCAGCAGTTTTTGATGTCATCAGGCAAAATGTTCTTTTAAAGGTTATCTTTCAGAAGATAAGCTAAGCACAGTGACATACAAAATTATTTTCCATAAATGGGATACTTAAGCATTTACAGAGATCTCCCAGTGAAGATAACACAAATACATGCAAACAGTACAGTAACAAAAACAGTTCCTTATCATAATATCTTCACCATCGTGTTAGAAAATGCAAAGTTTCATCATTATGACCAGAATTAATACCGACATAATTCGTTACAAATGTCTTTATTAAACAATTATGCAGATTTTCTGATAACAGTTTGCCTTCCCTGTATACAATTATCATATCACGATAGAATGTAAACATGCACTTAGTGTAAGTACGCAGCAAACTGCACGATCATTCCTCTTCATTATCATACACTCAAAATCATAACATTATCAAAACCATAAATGCCACAATCACATTCAGGAATGCCATATACTGTACATCAAACAGAATAAAAACCAAAAACTGTTGTTGTTTGCTACCTAACCATTCTGTTTGTCTGTTGTGCCCACATTCTAGATGTACAGGTGCATGTAATAGAGGAACTAGTTCTAGATGGCTCATCCGCAAAAGGTCATTAATACAGCCCTGGGGGGCCAGAAGGCAAAATACCAGGGCCTAACTCTGTGTCCCTGGTATCTTTGTCTGATGGGGGTTACGGCGCCTGTCCTCTAATGATGGCTAGTGATTAGGCCAGCAGATAACTTAGGCTCATATTCACATAATCCTAATTAGACTATACACTAGTAGGAATGATTGAAGCAGAACAAACATATTATGAGGAAAATGTTACACAGGCTTTGAGCGAACCTGACTATCCAGCTTATAGTACAATTCAGGGGTCATGGGTGGATATTTAAAACCTGCATGGTTTGGGTTTGTCAAGGCTCTAGTGTGACAGCATGGATAGCACACTGCACAGTGCGTCCTTGAACACTGAATATCTGATCTTGACACAAGCCTGGTTCTGCAATCAACTGAAACTTTGTGAAACTTCTGAGATTTAATCATATTAAACCACAATTCTTTTCAAAAAGTTTCAGGAAAAACAACTAATGTTTCATTTTCAAAATTAGAGTTTGCTAAGTCTGTTTCAAATTCATGACCCTTCTAACCTAATTCTGATAATTTTTAATGTCTCTAAAAGCATTAAATCCACACAAAAATACTGCTTTCCCTTTATGTAGTAGAACACAACAAAAATCTCTTGTTTTCCATACACTTCACACTCACATAAATGTTGTACATTCATTATTCATTACTGAAGCCATTTTTATCTGCATTGCTTGCTGTTCGGGATGCTAAATCTGGGAATTTCTAGCATTTCAGTTCTTTGATGTAGAGTCACCAAATGCTTTTGCAAAACTCCATTTGCCACATCCTTATCATTTACTGCCAGGTTATATCAAGGACTTGATATAAACAGATGGCAGATAGCAAGGGTCAGCGGAACATTAAAAACGGCCAGCACTGATCTGGATACAGCTGGCTTTTTATGTTCTGTAATAAAACTTCTCATGGCTCTTGGACAATGACTGTGAGCAGATTAGGCCATTTTTTCTGACTGTTTCTATACCAATCAAATCCACTTATACCAAAAACACTTCCTCCCAATGTTTAATTGCTACACTTGACTTCAATGTGAACAGCATTTCAAAAGGGCACGTCCTGGATAGCAATATTTACACATTCAGCCTATTTTAATGAATAACGGTTACACATTCAATGTGATGAGATTTTCAACAGTTAACATAAATGTAAGAAATGATTAAACAATCCATAAAGAGTAAGAATCTCAGTGTTATTATGTATTCCACACTCTTATGTAAATGTGTTAATGCCTGTTAATAACAATAACCCACTAAATTTCTTGTCTTAAAAATCTTAGCTCCTGACTTCCTTGGGGCATGGTTCCCTTCCCATATTAACCCCGGATCCTGTCCCCTATTCTTCATCTGAACAGTGCAGAGTTTCCCTACTATCTAATGCAAATGACCCTTAAACACTGACCGCTTGGGATGCAGACTCTGACAGAGACAAATATTTATTCTGGTTGAACAACAGCTTAACATCCCAAACAGAGACCAGTGGTCAGTCCTGTGATGTAGGGCTGATGGCTAGCAAGTGTGGTGGACAAGGCAGGGCTGGTGTATCTGGTGTTAGAGTGAGAGGTCAACACTGCCCAATCAATGTCTTAACAGCGGTCCAGTATGACCAGCCATAAATTGCACTGATCACTGGATTATGTCAGGTCCAGATACACTGACCATCCTGAAGGGCTCAGGCATGAGGATGTACAGAGTAAATTTGATACACTGGCCTATAATTGAGTCAAAACAGGCTGACTAAAGGAAATGGAGTGAAACAACGTGTTTACACAAATTGCTGCTCCGTGATGAATTAGAGACCTGGGATATATGTGCATATATATATCATACATACAAAGATCATTAAAAAGACCTGAATTATTCAAGTTAAATTATTTACACGTATGATTATACTTATTTATGATTATATTTGCGTTGTAATATTTGGTTTTTATATCTTTGAGGAATTATATACAGTTCATTAATTGTTGAACAAAACATTCTCCAAGAATTATATACTGTCCGGGAAGAAAAAAATATCTCCAACTGTTTTAAAAATCACAGGCACATTTCCAAAATAATAAAATTAAGCTTCTAGGGCCATAAAAAACTTGAACAATGTTCACTGACTCCATTTAATTCAAACGTCATGTAGCTGAATGCACCAGTTCTCTCAGCAAACTATCACTCAGAATTTCTGTCAAGTGTAAATGTCAGCAATAATATTATGTTAGTGCATCAAAAAGTTCTCAAAAAACTTATTATCCTCAAATGCACTCTGTGACTCCATAGAAACAGAGGGAAACACAAAATTTTAATAAATCTTCTGCAATTCATCATTACATGTTATACGATGCAACAAGCTCAATGGGCAGGGGTAAAAAGCTCTAAATAGATGTCACATCAAATGCTTGGATTTTGAAATCCCTGGGAAACAAAATAAAAGCAATGATTTGATTTCATTTGGAAAATGCCCGAGCATCTGTTGCCATTAGGTTTTTTTAATTTACACCACTTCCATAAAGTCCAACACTGTACAGGTTCATAATGTTAAAAGGCAATAAATCACAACCGGCAGATGGCTGTCATGTATGTACCTAAAAACCAAGCTGAGGAATGGAAATGGTGCAACTGTCAACATGCAGATATTAATAAGCCTTTTTGAGGAGAATTAATATATCCACAGTTTGTAACGCCTTACAAATCAGTCACTATCAAAATATGCAATGGCCAATATACCTTTACATAATGTCTCACAGGTCGCCTGACATACATGTACTAATCTTACTGAACATTTTAAAACTGAGATTCAAATTAAGCCATAGCTGTCTATTTTCATTGCTTAAATTGTTAATAAGTGTCTTTCAAGGAGAAGATCGCATTTTACAATCAAGAAAATGTAGAAAGTTGTGCCTAAAGTGAAGAATAACTCTGAAACTGAGCTGACCTGAATCAGTCATCAGTATACACATAGAAAAAAAAAGATATCCCTGTTTATGTGGTATGGCAGTACATACATTACCCTACACCCATTTGGTAAAAATCACACAAAACCTAGCAGATACTGGTCTATATGAACCCATGCAGACCAGAGGCAGAGAGAGAGGCAAGATGCTATCTTGACAAACTGCTAGCCCACTGGCGTCAGAATACAGATGAGAATTAGGGTCAAGCAGTCTTAGCGGAGACACTGACACAGACCTCAGAAAACTTTCCGAACTTTGCCAATGCATCATAAGCTATTTAGCTGCAATTTAAAGTGTTACACGCAGTATCGGTATAGATACACAACCAGCTGGCTCCTAATTCAAGCCATGTGTAGACCTTATTACCTCACAGTATTAATTTGATATTATCTGGTCTACATGCTAGGCGCCCTAACAGAACTGCAGTTCATCAGAGCTCAGGCACAAGATACAGCGAAACAGTGCTACAGGCTCAAGTAACCAGCAGGTCTTGCCATTTGGGGGTTGACTGTGATAGTATACCAAAAACAAGCAAGTGACATTGAGCAATGGCTTTTGAGTATGACTATTACATCTTAATAACCATACCAAAACAAGCTACTGTACATGTAATAAGTTTCACGGACATTTGCATTCTGAGGATGGCTGACAGCATGCCAAAACATGCAAAGAGCATCTAACAATGTCTTTAGTGCACAAGGTCATCATAAGCAGACAAGGTAATAAAACTGGGCATTGTCTTTAGAGGAAGACAATGACAAAATACCAAAACAAGCCACATGCAATAAGAGCAGGATGTGGATTTCCAGGAAAAGTTATTGTAAAACTGCTCAAGTATAGGACAACCCTCAGCAAAAGGCAAGGTCTATAGACTTCTAAAATCTCTACTCTAATCTCTAAACCCAACGCGAGAAAAGTTGTGATTACTCAGGTGGTGCAACTAAATTACTGTGCTCATAAAAACTTGAATATGTGTGTATTATCAGATGAATAACAAGATTAACTGGTCTCCTGGATATGCCATGTCTACCAGGCAATTGTAGATGGCACCCTCTAATAATTACTGTCACAGCACAGCCTTCTTTTTTCAACTCTTACTTTTTTGCATTAACTTGACTTCATTATCTTTCAGTATATAGTCAAAAAAATTTTTGACACCAAAAACAAATTAATGACAAATGATTGATGACATGTCCACAATCATTGACAATTTGCATCTTCTGAACCTACAAAACTGGTCTATCATCTCTTATACAGTTCTTTTGGAGTATTCAACCCTAAAGTACATGGCACATAATTGCATGATGTTGACTGCTATCTTTCTTGACAGACAGTTTAACAGCAATAAAACTTGATTCCAAACATGCGAACTTAAACAGTGACGAGGTTGGCATATAATAGGCGAGCACTTACATTAATACTTGTCTTATCACTTCTGTACTGTCACATCAGTAATTAGACTGGACCAAAGACGGTCTACTATTTCTAGTACTCCGCATTTTATTGTAAAGAGTTTCCAATAGGCCTCCATAAAGTTTACCACTGCCTATCACATGTTACAAGTTTTCGCAGAATGACTTAAATTACCCATTTTTATGACCATAACACTGAGCCAGCCCTTTCCACAGTTTCTGTAAACCAACACCTAAAAAAGTGAGAGCAGGGCGATAAGTTAATTGGTGAAGGGGTGTTACTGGCACAATGCCCCTAGTCACTGAGCACAACTGTGAGTTTACCCACAGTCTAAACACTGCTAAGATCTGATCCTCATTAGCGGCCCTATTACTTCGTGTTACCCAAGGTTTATTTAGCTCTAAATCACTTTAGGATGCTTCTGGCCAAACAGGCTTGAGAAGAACTATTAAACCTTTACATTACTCTGAGGTCTTCCATGAGGCGGGTGGGGTGTGGGGATCGGCTATGTGTGCTAATTCACACTAAACAAGACTGATCCACAATCTGGCTCAGGGGGCTGCCAAGTAGAAAATCGTAATACAAATGTTTGTTTTTCGTCTTTTCAATACAGGATTTTGAGACATGATATATGTGCGTGGAGCTATATGCCCAGCAGCTATAACAGGTATAACTAAAGTCTTTAGCTAAAGACCTTAGGGTGCTAAAGTAAACCTGATAGGGAGCTTTCGGTCTTTACCCAAATTTCTGCCAGAGGGCCCTATCTCTGTTACTGTTCTGTGGTCATCGTTCTGGGCCAGTCATGGAGTCCCACTCAGAGTAGGTCCTACCCTCACTAATCCCCACCCTTGGTGTAGTATCAGGAGCCACTAAGATCCATTGTTTGAGAGACAAATGAATATTTACCAACGACAACAATAAGATGCCACTGGTGGCAGCAGTGGGATAATGGGACGGGTTAACCCACATAAGAGATGGTCAATGACAAACAAAGCTGGCAGGGGGGAATATGGCTGATGCCGGAGCAGATAGATTTCCGCTCCCAATCCTCTGCCTTATTATTAGAGCATGATCTATAATGTAACGAGGCCATCAGTGGTGAAGATTGTGATCAGTGTGAGATAGAATCTCTAATAGCTTCTGTTTGATATGTTCTAGTAACACAATACCACTGTGACAGGACAATCACTGTGATCTCAAAGAACAAGAGTCAATACCAATTTTTCAAACGCAGGTACAACATGGTGGCACCATAGTGTCTTCAATAACGTAGCAAGCAGCAACATGTTCTCTAAGTGCAAATATGTGAAACCTTGGTGTGCCTTTTACTGAAGATGGCAAACTTCAGATTCTAAGCTATTTGCATATGAATCTGGGAAACAAATGAAACAGTAGATATGAAGTGGCCAATGTCCTGTATTCTTTTGTTATGTTGAAGATTACTTTTCTAATACCATTCCCTTCCACATAATGCTCTTCATCTAAATTATGCATATCCCCAATATCATACTGCAGAATTCCTACATGTCACAGTATTTAAGTTTTAGCACAGGCAGAAAACCATAAGGCCTTTATTTATTTTTTTGGTATTTCAAGTGTGGGGGGGGGGGGATAATTAAAATGGCCTCCGCAACAATCACGGAGTAAGGGAAGAAGAATAATGCTTAATGTTGACTTTCTCATTTAAGTACCAGACCTTTACTTCCACATTTCACTCAATCCAAAAGGCTCATATGTGTTATTTTTTTAACCTCAACCAAAATACCTGTGTAGTGTGAATGCATCAGAGGTCACTGTTCAGTCTACCACAACAGCATTCACACATCAAACACCAGAAGTTTACAAATTACCTTGAGAGGAATGTCTCCACCTCAACTAGGTTCAACAGAGGACAGGGGAGCCCAAATGTCATACCAAAAGACTGGGCCAAAAAAGAAGTGGCCAAATTGACTCAATATGATGAAAGGGATTTTCCTCACCAAGATACTTGTTTACTCTAGCCGCCAGAGTATGTGTGTGTTTGCTTAACCATAAGCTTCATGATAAATAGCATTGAAATGTGTATAGAAATGACATGGCTCTCAGGAGAACTGAATTGGGCTCTCACAACACTGAGTCAACTTCAGGCATCCAACCCAGCAGTGGCATCCACAAAAGTTACACCAAAGATGTCGCACATTGACAGCATAAGAATGCAGTTCACACTCTGTCTGGCCATTTGCCTTCACAAAAGCAGAAAACAGCAGGGAGGCTCAAAGAGACAAACTTGTCACCTTCAAAGGGGTAAACTTAATAGGACACTTATATTCCAGAGTGTGCATGTCTGCAACGCAAAATCACATCCACATGCCCACTGTCTCGTGTTACGTCTTGGAGAAAATTAGCAAATATTACTTTGCTCAAGTTGGTGAAAAAAATGTCTCGTCTTGTCAAAATCTGCAGTTTTTTACTTTGAACTTAAAGAAACCTTGCATTACTGATGGTCACCATCATCTCCTCTAACGTCAAAACAGCAGAAGCTTACACTGCTGAACTACATGTACACGAATTTCCAAAGCTGATTTTCTGGCAGAGCAAACTCGCAGACTGAAGATCGAACCTTACATGGATTACAGCTCCATGTAGAAAAGAAAACATGTGCCAGGTACATGGACAATGGACAATCACTCACTGCTACCAAATAATTGTGTACCGAACCTAATCTTTCAACTTTTTCAAACATACAGAAAGAGCAACTTTCAGTGGAGTTTATGCTCCTACTTAATTTGATATTGGAGACAAAACTACACTGGGTGGGTTGGCCATTTTCAAAGCTTCACAAAACTGTAATTTTATCAGTCTAAATGGCAAAATGCCTTCACAATATGCTTAAATAAGCAGTTTCCAAAATGAAGAATTACAGCAGTACTGGTAACAGCATTTAAATATTTTTAATACATTTTAATACTCTTGTAATATTTTGTACTTCTGTTCTGCATGATTCAGTGCTGGACAAAAGAATCAGCTCTTCCTGGAAATCAGAAACATTCCCATTAAACTGCTCATGGGATTTTTTTCCTTAAAATTGGGTTAATGAAGAAAAAAAATTGGGTTAAGGAAAAAACTGCAACTATAAATGGTCTCAAAAGTGGGATGTTTAATGTGCCAAACAATGGCAGCCTGGGAGAAGATAGAACAACACTTAAGGGCAAAAACTAGCATGTAAATCAACATTTTAACAGCTCACCAAAACAGAAAAATACAGGATAATATCAGAATGCGCCCATCTGTCTTGTGGGACAGAAACTGTCCTTGTTAAGGTATAAAAGATTTGAGAATCCATTAGATCATTATCACCTCAAAAGATTATCAGATTATCTTTATCATGATAAGGAACTTCAAAAGATCTAATTTTCTGAAGTGACTGGTATCTTGAGTGATGATAACCATATCAACCTGAACTGATGATAGCTAAAATTAAAGTGCTATAACCCTCATGTGTCTTCTAAATAGACGTAACGCCCTTATCACCCAAGATATCCAATGTTGCAATGAAACTCATACTCAATCCCAGATGTGCAAGGTCAAGTGTATTTTTGTAAACAATTCAATACTGTGGTACAAAATATACAATATGTTTATACTTGACAGCACATCTATTTTTTCTTCACCATGCTGAAGAGGACTTTCAAGGACTGAAACAGTTTATGAACAAATTTTCTGTTCTGGGTTTCTTTCATTCCAGAAAATGTTTTGTTTCATTTTTGCACTAAAACAAAATAACTGTGCACACTGGCACAGTTTACCATATATTACAATTCCTTTCTTGTGAATCCCCATGTCAGTATTAACAGAAGATAGGACATGGCCCACTGGGCATGTATAGGTGATTCCCACACACTGCATCATTACCATTCAGTGACATTCACTGCACCATGCTGTCAACTAATGGTCAGGTGATGTGAATCAGGCCTAAGGAAAAAAATTCCCCCAATCTTGAGAGAATGACTGGGTGGCAACATCTCTTCAAAGAGACATTCAATATTGCCTTCAACTTGCAAGGTAACCTTCTTCATGCCTTGCATCTCAACAACAACCAGAAGAAAACCATAATCATAAGTGGAGGCTAATTTATCCTCGCACAAAAGACTAACATTACACTTGATTCAACAGGATATATTATAAGCGGGCTGACAAAGAAGCTGTATTCAGTTAACAAGAAGAGAAGAAATCAGATCTGTATAATTGGTTCCCACAACTGAAATCTGCACTGATGAATACAGGCAAGAGACCTGTTATAAGGCATAAGCTGTGACCTTAGATACAGGGGCCTTCGTGCTGTATAGTACTGTCTTCAGTTTCTCTTGAAAACAGGCCTGGGTAGGGGAAAAAAGGGTCTTACTGGAGACCACCCACTGGTGTGTCTAAACAGTGGCATAATACACAGAGTAAAAAGTCAGACCCTTCAAAGCTTCTTGCCCTGGAAAGTGTATATGAACTTTGTATAAAAAAATGTAAAAAATATTCACTTTTTTATATATTCAAGACTGGAGAAGCACATTAAAGAAAGTTTTTGAATTGACTTTCTCAGAAATAAAAAAATAACTCCAAAGTAATGATTTAACTGGTAGGTATATTGTGCATTATATGTACAGTCCAGGATTTTGTCATTGAGCTCTTGTTGGTGAAATTCATGGTTCTAGATTAGCAAATAGCAAACCTATTCATATCTGAAGGACTGGTTGTTTTCTGAAATGACGGTGACTGTCACTAGATTTTTTTTTTTTTTTTTCAATTACAGACTTCCATTTTTCTTATTGATGCAGTTGAGATTTTATACACGTTGTGACATTCACATTTCTTGTTTTATATGATGCAATTTTCCATGAGTTTGATAAAGGTGACAGGCATACCCACATCATTTTGGTCTGCCTGACAGTGTCCCATCAAAAATAGCATCACGGGCGCGACCAAATTGGATTTGAAGGCTACCTGGTTTAAGGCAACCTCTACTAACTCAATTCCACTCGCAGTTCTGGCAGATGGAGAGTGGCTGTGATATTTCTGTAGGCTAATTAGCTTGCCAATTAAACCTCATCTTACTTCTGATCAATAATTTAGCTATCCATGTGCTTACATTGTCTGGAGGAAATAACACAGTCTCGATCAAACCAATATCAATATGAACTTGTACGTACATATATATACATATACACATTCTTCGCACAGAGACACGTCAACAGAGATAGGCTTTGGCTGAGACCAACAAAAAAAAAAAAAATTCAACACAGCGAAACAAGGACACACTTGATAATAAATAGCCATCTAGAAAACCTGCGAGTTGATTAACTTCACCTTGCTTATGTTTCATTATGCAATGGGTATATGTCAAATTTATTTGGACAAGGACTTCGAGATTGCATTATACCTGTGATAAAATCATTCTGAGAAAAAGTGCCAGTTACACTGAAGATTCCTAAAGTCATAAGATTTTATAAACTTTTGTATGTATTAATAACCTAACATATCCCATTATCATGAACAGAATGGAACAAATGACATTAAGGATCGGCTGTGTCTGGCTTGAAGGAACACACTTAATTGACAATAACTCAGGAATGGCAAAAGATGAGCTCTAGTTTAATAACAGCACAAATAATGCATGGATGCAAAAGTCTCATTCAACACATGAATCGTAGGGACATGCCTAGACATATCGATTCACACAAATATAGTTTCAGTCTATTCAATTTATGGGCAGTATAGATGCACGCTTTCAGTTCCAAATTTAGTCCGTCCCTTAATATCACTCGCAATTAAAGTATTTGAACAAATCCGCTTTGTCTTTATTAACAATTTAACTAGGGAATGCCCAATGTTGTAATTAACAGCATCCAATCAATTCTGCACAAAACATATGCATTAATTACACTATTTTTGCATAAACTCCAACACTGTCATCAACACTACAGCTATATACACTTGAATCATGTAGTAGATCTCGATAGAGAGCCTTGCTGAATAGACAGCCTGGCTCCACGCTCGATAAATTAATGATGACATTGCCATAAAAGCTTTACCTAATGATACCTAGTTGTGGCTGCAGTGTTCTATGCCTGGCAACAGGCTCTCAGTGCTACAATATCCTACTTATCAGTATATATAGACACTAAATTCAATACACACCATTGGTTAGATGTTATATCCCAATCATTCAAAGCTCCTAACAATTCGCCCTGTTATTTGATTTGTGCTATATCTGCAGTAACCCAATACCAGCTTGATCTTGTCATTCAAGTGTAAGTATTACAAACATGGATTAAGCTTCATCATAGTATCGGTTCCCATGGCGATACTGTGTATAGGAAGTTTCTGAAGTCCTACTTGCTATATAACACTAAAGTGGCGGTGTACTATTGTAAGCCAAAGATTAAAGACTTGGCAGGCCATTTTGTGTAATAAGTTATCCTTCAACCAGAAATTCAAACAGATGATGCGTTTGTATAACAGTTTGTACACCACGGCTACTCCCACCCAGACCCCCCCCCCCCCCCGCCTCTGTACCAATTTACCCCTCTTAACATGTGATCAATAGCGTGTAGGGCAGCCTGAAGAGAGTATGCTCCTGAAGGATTAAAAGCCAATTGTGAGACAAGTGATCAACCAATTGAGTTCTGCACTGTGGCATATATATCACTCTAGCTTTCCAATCAGTCGTTCTGTTTGGCTCTACGGGCTTGTATCGATTCTGCCAACCGCCAGAAAAAGCTTTGCACGGTCCTCGGCCTATGAAAGTAACTGTGGACGATACACGGGCAGAGAAACAAACCCGTCAGAGTTTTCCCGTCGTTTCCAGGAGCGTGGTCGTTTAATTTGCCGTATAGATTTGCAGTCAAGATTGTCCAACCCCGGACAATTTATCAATACACATGTAAGAAAAAGTTTTATATGAATCACTCGCCGGAACTCCTAACTCTTCTTGGGTTACGCATCATCTGGGCTTTTTTCCAAAGGCTGACTGTACCGCTATCTCGTTAATAGTTCAACTTGGACTGGTTTATGGAGGTTTTCGAACTTTTCAGTATCTAAAGCACTCTTTCCATTGGAGCTTTATGCCGCTAAATCTAAACTAAACATTACTCAAAGGTGTTTTTTTTTTTGTACACAAACTTCACAGTAAAACATGTTGGTTTTGCATGATATTTGCCACTTTATCTAACTCTGTACTTGTCCATAAATTATCTCACACACAGTAACTGAGCAACTGAAAATTAAACACGAACGCCCTGCCAGTGAGTTTATAATTTACAGCCTGGTTTACACCCTCTGTGCGCTATGAAAATACGCCAAGAAACTGGACAATAAACATAAATACATGAACAACATGAAACAGAAATAATCTGAAACACATATCTAAAGTCCAACCGAAAACTGAACTGCCTGTGCAAAGGGCATTTCCCACCCGCACAATGAATAACATCACAAGTAAATCTGGTGAGTAAGTAAGAGTTAGGTAACTGATGACTACACAACTGACCCCTGGGACCTATAGCTCATCCAGCACCCTGGGTTCCATATCTGTAATTACCTGGTGTAAACTGATCACAGGGTTGACAATATGTATATGCCCTCCCCAACACAGCATCAGTAGCGGTAGCGATGTAAATGCTTGTATATCACAGCATAACAGAACGTAGCAACATTAGGTAATGTGGCATGTCTGCACGTCATCCAGAAAAGAAAGAAAAGGCATTAGTACAAAAGTAGCTACATCTCTGCAATACATATCATATTCCTGAAAAAAAAAAAAAAAGAAAAGCGAGTGACTTGAAGTTAATCTTAAAAACTTGAAACAAGAGGGAAGTGATTACATTTAATTGCCAATGAAAATACATTTACTTCTTGTTTATAAACAACTCCCAGTGAAACTTGCCTTCATGTGTATGTATTTCAATATTATACATAATCCCTATCTGCCACTACAATACATTTTTTACATTTTCACTCATTACATGAAAAAAATTCTCAAATAAATGTAAAGAATCACATTCTTTCAGCAGCCGAAGCTATAGCTCCATGTAGTTCAAATTCTAGCTACTTGTCATGTACCTCATTATCAGTATCACGCCTAGATTTACAACATACTGTAAATACATCTGGGAGGAGTGTACACACACGTCTTTCAAAGCCGAGTCTAGATGTGTACACATGAACACATCACGATTAAGCATGTATTATAACATGTACCCTGTCCACCGGGAATGCATATTCATGGACTGCCTGAGAATCTATTACTCTGCTTAACTTAATAGTGCAGGGAGAGTCATGTCGCATAATCATCATCATAAACCAATCAATTACGCAGACATTAGATAGTGACCTATGGAATACTCTCATTAGCAGACGTCTGGCCATGTATTATGTAAGGAACATTAAGGCTGCGGGGATAAACGGCACATGATTATTGGACATGTAATACCCTGAGCTATGTAGCCACATGGACAATACACAACTGATACCGTAAGACCAAGGGAGGCACAATGGCACAGTTTCAAACTCTACTGGCCATCATCCAGCAGACTTGACCTGTTTCTCACTCGTAATTTTACCATGAACCTAGTAGGTGACCAGTTCTTATTTCTTTTTTTTTTTCTTTCCTTTTTTGGCGTGATGTGCAGAGGATGTCCAGATTTGCCCCATTTATAATATTTTCTCCATTTTTTTCTCTCCATTTTTATATGCAGAGCTAGTGCAGACTGGACAATTTATGATAAATCTGCCAGTAAATCATGTTAAGAGGTAGGTGGGGTGGGGAGGAGGCTATAAGGCTCAACCAGATAGAGATATTCCCTCGATTAATTGCTTGTCTAAGTCGACATTTAAGTTCAGTCTGCTGGCTCTACTTTTACATATGAAGTTCACTCAATGTTATATGGCCTTGCATACAACATTATTACATGTATCTAGAGATCAATGTACCATAAAGCTCCTATATATGATTGTATACTCAAAGGAATCCCATATTAAAAACAAAACACATACAGGCTTAATAAAGAAATCATGGAACATCATGATTTGGGCCAACATAGAGCACTTTGAGATCTTCTTTCTCCAAAGGAGCAGTTAACCTTGAAAATATATTTTTGAAAATGTAGATATCTGTCCTTACTTTTCCTGTAGGGTACCAGTATTCATCAAAATGACATTTCACAAGTCTTTATATTAATCCTTACACTGACAATTACATATACATGTATGTCAACCAATATATTCTTTTTTGAAGTAATTTCTTTTTTTTTTTCTTATTTTCCATACATCGTAATGAACCAGTATAACCATCTTATGGAAAGCCATTTCGTAATACGAATACCTTACAAACTACATACAAGTAAATAATAGCCAGGTCATCTCCACAACGCGCTATCACGATTCAGAAAAATTTGTTCTGCATTAAATATGTCCGATAATTTGGCAGTTGAATGCTGATTTCTAGTGACAGATGGTTCAACCTGCCATTGTTTTGACAGCTCTATTCAATATGAGACAGCAGAGTTTGTCTAAAATCTGGATAACTATTGATTACTCGTCATAAACTGCCCGTAAGATGTCCCATCAAACGAGCATCAGTCGCATCTTATTAGATTAAACCTGTTTACCTAAAAGAGGTCCTAACGCATCTTCAACTCTTTCGCATTTTTCAATTATGACCCGCGGGACATTGAGGAGGCCTATGTTTGCCCTGGACATTCCTCGATACTTCATCTCTGTCACTTCCCCGCTTCTCGTAAATCTTCCAAAATTTCACCAAACAAAGCTGACAAAGCAGAACTGGTAACAGAAACTTTTTGTCACAGCAATATAGAAAAAGATACCCCCTGCGTTGTTTTAACACACCCATAACAGATAACATTAAGAGTAAACTCATTTCACACTTTCTATCTGTTCATTTTTTCATCTCTTCATTTTGTTCTTCAGGTTTTTTAGAGAGTTTAGGGCATTCGTACTTGCCTAGATGTGAACAAATTGACGGACAATCTTTAACACAAACAGTGCTTGCCCAGAATCAATATGTTGAGTTCCAGGTAAAACAAAGGTGGAATGATTCGCCAGATGTTTCCATGCTTCTAAATCAGCCCCTTGACCACTTCATCCACTCAGCTATTCCTGATTCTGGACAATCCCTCACTATCATCTTCCTAACCCTTAGCCAATGCACTCCCCACAGCTTTGAGTGTAAATAATCGTTTCTATAAATAAAGAGCAACAGTAACATAGAAAAACAATCAATATGTTACTTTGCTTTGAATAGATGTTATGCTTTATTCCAATGTTGGCCTGCCCTTTGCTTTTCCAAATGCTATCAATTGTAACAACGTTTCTGGGCTGCATGTCTGTTACATTATTCATGTTTTCAAGTATCCTAGCAGCTTAATGCATTTCAATAATCATTGAAAGTACATTTCAAAGGCTGTTATATTCAATATTCTCTATTTGTGCAATAACAGAAATATATACACAAGAGATTCCAACGTGTTTGTTTGTCTAAGAAAAAGAATTTGACCATATAATCCGAAGTCATAAAATGTGAATTTCATCAAAACACTAACATTAATGTGGCTAAATTCACCTGTATGCAAATAAAAGCCAGGTGCAAGGTATCAAAATTAATTAAGTACATGTACTTACTAAAATCAGACGGCAGTCAAATGTAAAGCAGTTAATTTATATGTATATAGTATTCAGCACGTTCAAGAGATACATGCACAGCTAACGTATATAACTATTAACTGACAAGACTGCTGATGGGCTTGATTGATAATCTCGGGACACTACATGTATATGTCAATCTTCACATTTCCTTGTGATACAAAGTGCTCTAGTTCGTCAAGTCAAAAAGAAAATGACTTGTCACATCTATTTCTCCTGCTATGCTGCTTTTTCTTTCATTTTTTCTTCTTGCTCAAAACAATACTTTTGCTACCATCGAAAAAAAAAACAGAATTTTTTTCAAAGTCCATTGAGAGGAAATATGTGATAAAAGAGAAAGAGGATGAAGTAAAATAAAAGTATGGTAATTAGGTAATTATGTCCAAATCAATCATCATTAGTCAGTCACTGTAGACTTGTTTACGGGTTTTTTTTATAACATCTGTTTTTATCTCGGACAGAGATTTCCTGTGCCTAATGTGAAGAGTTTCTAGAGGGAAGCATGATAACTGACATATTGTAAACCCATGTTTTTCAGCGGGAAAATGTTTACCACTTTGGCCGCGTGTTTGATGCGAGATTAGAGAGATTATCGTCTGCTGGTCAGATGATCATCTGCGTGATAATATCTGTTGATTCGTTTCTTGATAGCATCTGTTGATCAGCAGCCTTCAGGTATGTGCTACCTGTGACAGGTAGAGCCTTCAGGTGACCCAGGCCTCATCAGCTGCAGGAGTGGACACAAAGGCAGGTAGTAATCCCAGGTTTTATGTCAGCTGCCACAGGCACACAATCGCTTTGAAGATAACAGAGCAGCTCAGAAGGACCATGCATTATCAAGTGGATTCTGTATTTAATATTAAAACTACGAGAGCCAGTCACAGATGTTCTTACTCCAAAACAAATAAGAAAAAAAAAAATGCGTCCAAACAACCCTCGTTGACAGCAACTTGATTGAGTTTGAGCACAAGTTTTCTGGTTTAATTTCTGTATGCAATACGTTTCGACTGATACATTACGTACCACATGGTGGTTACATAAAATAACTTGTCCTACATTATCAAGATGTATATTCTAGTGAATGCTGGAAAGTTTGGGGCTCAAGTAAATAAGCTGCATACTGAGTGCTAGAAATGTCATTCAGGAAGTGCGAAAAACGAAAGTCCAAAACGAAAGGATCCAATCTTCAGATATAAAATTAAGATTGCTAAAGCCTCAAGTAAAACTACAGCATTGGTCAAGCTGGCCCACACACTTCTTAAACCCCGATAACTGACCGCTGTATACTTAACGTATTTCAACAGCCTTGCTCCCGCTTGGAACAACAACAGCGCACAAATCTGAGTTCACTGTGCACAAACCAAGTCTGGTGTTGCTTAAGCCAGATAATTATAGCGCCATGAGAGGATTCCATTCTCAGCTCCCATGAACGCCCTTAGGGCATTTCTTTGTCAGGGGCCAGAGTCTCCAGTGAAGGGTCCTGTGCTTTTTTGCTTTTCTTTTTCAACCAAAGTGGACAAAGTGTGATGGAAAGTAGTGGCAATGGGACTGACCGCTGGTCTGCTGGAATGCCTGTCATCTTGACACAGCCAATTTGCTACTGCCGTGATAACAATGGTATCAAACTGCCCACAGTAAGAGCCAACTCAATAATTGGCTATTATGGAGTGTGGCTAGACTCCAGACCCCAGTCAAACACCTGCCATGGCTCGTGCCGCTGTCCAATTCATAAACCACATCAAAGTCATTTTGCACCTTGCTAAGCTTTGTAATACTCAAGAGCACAGGTACTAATGGCAAATATTTGGCACCTGACTTAAACCTAGCCCCGAGCAATAAAACTGTTTATTTCAGTGCTGTTTTGAAAAACATCCAGGAATCTCGGCCAGTTAAATGGATACCTTATACAAAGCAAATAATAAATTGTAAGCTGTATATCCCTGCTGATAGAAAGATTTAAAATCGACTGGTAACATGTACAAACTATATACAGTGGATACACACTCAAGAATTTGCAATACAAGTACACTGTGCATACATCCAAAGCTAGGGAATTGAAAAGAATACAGGTGGTTACAGCTCTTGTCTTGTATATATATGTTTTGTATTCTCAGTACTACTTCTTTTTTCATTGCGTCAATCTACTGTAAGGTTTTCTTTAAAGGTTACATGCAGATACACAGATAAATATAACTTGTTGTTATCTGCCTTATTTGTATTAACTCTTTTTTATTTCTTCCAAGGTGATCAAGGTCGTTTATCTTCAGATAAGTATCTACAGATAAGCAGATAATAGCACCTGGTTACACTACATCACACTGAACATAAAATCTGCTAAATGTTAACATGGAATTTCCACAAAGAACTGTCAGTTACTTCATATAGATGGGCAATAACCAACAGCCCATTTCAGTAATGAAAGTACACACATTTCTATAGAGTATATTTATTTTTTATTTATTTATTCGCTAAAAATGATAAAATTATGTTACTTTCGGCTATGAACCACAAGTAAGCCTGTGGAAATAAGTTAACTAAAGTATTTACTAAGCTGCAATTTAAAATAAATACTGAGTCAATTAACAGCATTATAAAATGGATCACTTTTAAAGGTTTGTCCAACCGCAGATGGAGGCAGTTTAATTTCATTCCATTCATAAACAAAACCATTTGTTCACAGTAAACTGGCATTAAACCTTGCCCTTTACTGCGGGTTAAAATCTGAGGCCAAGTGCACATTAGCAGCTGTGATTCCTCTGCATAGGGTGTCAACACAGGCAGGCATGCAAAAGTCCTGCTGAACTTGCGCTTTCCACCAACCCTAATAGCTAGGATGAGACAAGAATAATGGGATAAGGGGGGTGGGGGAAGTGTGTGGCTTCCTGCAAGTCCTGTTTTAGAGCAGTGCCAGAGCTCTGACCCCTGCCGGTGTCATCTGCCTTGATAGGCCACCCCACAATGTTCCAGTTCTGGTTGAAACCTCAGCCCCAGTCAACACCTTCCACTGGCACCAGACTACTGCTCTCACAGACTCCACGCAAACATGGGGCCTAGTTATCCTTAGCAAATATCATGCCACAGCCGCAGCCGAAAACATTTAAATTTAACCTTAGCTCGGGCAGCAGCAGATATATTGACGACAACAACAACAGCTACGCCCATGTAAATAACCCTTAAAGCTGGTCTATTCAATGAGACACCAGCTGCCTCTTATTTTAGTCTGTTTGCAAAAGGTAGTCAAATTTCACTGAGAAAAAGGTGATTTGGGCTCTGTGGTGTCCAGTCAAGCTCCTTAATCCCCTGTCCCGTGGGGGCTAATCCATCTATTGATATGTCGTTGGTCAATGGTGACCACTGCTAGTTTTGTCTTCCCTGACAAATATGGCTGGAGGGTTGGAGGTGTTAAGTGTGGCGAAGTGTGTCTGTTGACCAGATCCCCAAATCCCAGTCGCCCCGGGCTAGTCCCGCTACAGAAAACTGATTTTCCTCCATTTTCCGTCCAGTTTGCAGGAAGATCATTACTTAAATCATATACAATAATCTAGCAGACGGACTCATGGTTGAGGGCTGTATTTATAGCTGAAAGCTGTTGGGCTAGTCCCATGACCAATGTCTCCAGCTTGTGCAACTTAGTGGCTAGCCCAGCTTGCCCAGCCACTATGTACCAGGTACAGGATAAACCAACTCACGATCTAAACAAAATAATTCGCATTAGTCACAAGCAAACTATAAATACACCATGAAAACTCGAAGTGTAAGTTTGTATGAGTACTAAGTGCATTGTTTTAAACACAAACATCGAATTACATTGCTATCCCTCAACCTTTTTTTTTTCGTGAACAAGCATGCACAGTCAGTCTTGTAAAATTATCTAACTTTGCACAAGTGTTGTGTAATATTATGAATGCTAATTAACTTCATCAAATCACACCAGGACATAATCTACATATGTAGCTCTGTGTGAACTGTGCATAGTGAACATCACTAAATGCGAAGCATGCCACACAGTTCATCGAGGCAAACCCTAAACGATATGCTGTGGTATGTGTCGGCTTTAACAGTAATATGACAGGCCCAGTATACACATGGTCAGAGAAGTGCACAGCTGGTATTATTATATGTCCTATATCACATTATGTCAACTAACAGTAAATATTATGTATCTGGTATCATCACGTTTTCTGTTTGCATTGCAAATCCAAAAACATCCTGGCTCTGATTTTCATTTTTGATGGAACAAGGGTAAAGCAAACAGACTCGTGGAAATGACACTACATGGCTATTTGCTCCAGTTAGAAAGGCCATACAATATCCATGCTAGATTGAGTACCCTAAGGCAAGTGTCTGCCTCTGCATGTTTCTCGGTATTATCCAACCGGTATTGCCGCACTTGCCCCTTCTCTGTCCCCCACCCCTCCGTCCCCTTATACCCATGCCCTTTCCCAGACCGGATATGCACACCAATATTGTGTTTTTTCCCTCAGCAGCTTGTGAAGTCAACATCTGCGTGCTTTCTGTCGATCGATTCGTAGCCGTGGCAATGCTGGGTGAACTTATTTCGCTGTCAGTCTGCGGGCCTTGACGAGACACTCCAGCCAGGGGAGCACGTGTAATCATTGATCTCGAGACGCTACAACGTCTCATCCTCATCCCGCGTCCCAATACTCCGCTGCCGCGTATTCACGGGCCCACAATAAGAATCATTACTGCTAAAAGGCCCGATGATTCCCCAATACTATAGATCCAAGCCAGCCCAACCCACAAAGGCCTTACACTCTTCCCCTGCTGGGGAGTTGGGCATTAAAGTAAACCGTAAGTCAATAACTGTACATGTATCCACAAACGGTTTGCATGCATATACAATGAGACTAGTGAAGTACAATATCCTTGATCACACATGTATGAAGCTTAGTTACCTTAGCTCTATGTCTGTGTCATCATTTCCTGGTTATATGTTATGCAAGAGAGCCTTTTATCCTAAGACAATATGTGTAACAGCAGTTACATCCTCAATATATGTATGCACAAGTACACAGGATATCATTCTAATTTTAATTACATATTTGCAAAAATGATAATATGAAATAATTTTCATTTAAATACAAGTGTATTTAATTTGACTCAATGATAATAAATCTTCTTAAGTGTTGGAATCAAATGATATTCTATTCTCTGAGACTCTTTCAATAAATGAGTCAGAGAACAGAGTATGTTCATTGTTGTTACTAACATTATAACTAAAAATGTAATGCAAGAAGATGAACATGCATGACCATTTGCACTGGATACTGCTGCATTTTTTTTAGCCAAGCTTAATGATAAATGAGACGATATGCAATTAACAATAATATAAGTCAAATGCCAAACCATTTGTCGGTACTTCACGTTATAATAGTGAAGTATAACGTAAGGCAACACTGCAATGATTTCTGTACATACATGTACATAGATCATATATGCATGGTTGATTTACCTTACTGACCGAGTGTGGTGTGGGAGGGGTCTCAGAGTTGATAGCCTTCTCTGAGGTCCTTATCTAAGTTGTTGATTTTAAGAAGTTGATGACACTCGAGACCAAGGGTCAGTTTCAACCTTAACGACTGAGTGTTTGCTTTCATCCGCTAAGACCACATTTTCCAGGTGAAGTTGACGAGTTGTGACTAATGACACTTAACAAACGATCTTTTACCTGTCAGAGAATCCATTTTCCAAAGTATTGACTGTGAAGCAGTCGACTACCTGCTTTCCTCAACACAATAAATCACTGAGCACAACCAATGAAGTATAAAGCAGATCAAAGACTGAAGCTCTCTGCTGTATCGCATTAAACACTCAGAGAACAATGGGAACAATAAAATGCAAACTCCAAATGGGCATCATAACAGAACTCGGCCTTCTTGGCAAGAAGCCTTTGTTTGAATTGTTAATTACAGTGTTCGAAGGCTCAATCTTGCCATCTTGATACACAGACAACAGAACACACATATGTACCTTATATCCAAGGCAATTGCATGTACATATTTCTGAAACCAATGCTGAAAGCACAATTTATGTCAAGCTTGAAACAATGAGATCTGCTAAAATGCCACACGAAACAAAAAACTGAGTACAACACCCATTTTTATGACTGCCATTATATGATCTCTTAAATCTCCTTTATTGTGAATTTAAGAAGAAGAAGAAATAAAAAACAGGAATTTTCCAACTCCAATATTCCTTCCTTGGGACTTAGCAAGATGTTTTTTGCCATTTTTCCAGGTGAAAGCCATCGTTTTGTCTAGCTCTCCATCGCATTTGTCTGTACCATTACGAGACCAATAAAACCCGACAGCAGGTCTAATTGTATTATAAATCGTGTTGGATGAGATTGCATGGTGTAGTTGTACCAGGAGCTATACCCCATACCCTCACAGCAATTAATGGATGGGTGTAAAGGCTGGCAGGTTTATGGAGTGTGGCTTGCTCTCCCACCCTGACCGGGTTACTCTGACACTGTGTTCTAATACATGCAGAGACCCCTACAACCCCAACCTGGCACAATGACATGTTTTATAGTGCTATCTACTGTAATAGCTTCCAGCCTTAATAACTAATACATAATACACACCTCTCTTAATAGACAATGGCGAAATCAAAAGATTTCACTGTAAGTAACTGATGTCGATAAATATAAAGAAAACTTGTAATCAGCCCAGAATTGACAGGTAGGGTTGTTTTTATGATGCCTTTAGAGAGTAATTATTAAAAGGATTCTGACAGGTTTAATAGCTGAACATAAACACGTATATTTAATAAAAAAAAATTTATGAAAGTTCACCTTTGGTCTTTAGCATTTCATTTGCACCTAATTTTAACGTGATCCAAATATAGACAAGAGATACAATGCATTACGTTGATTATGTTTAAGCCTGACATTAATACTAATTACATCATCATCATCAATACCATCATTAACGACCACATAATAATTATAATAATGCAAACATGCCCCAGTCATCACTGAATACCAACGAGGAGCACTGCAGCCCTATAACCTCACATACTTATCAATGCGCTATTGAGTTTGAGGCATACTGATAAAAACACTGCTCAGTAGTATAGGGGATAATGCAGCACATTGTAGTATCTGTGAAGCACGCTTCAACTGGCAACCTTTCATACCTACATTATCTGTACATCATGATCAACTGACCAGCTGACCAGCTGGCATTTCCCTTCTTCTTGGACTAATACCAGCTTAACAGGACACCTCTTCTAGTCCATAGCTATTGTGGCTGGCCGGCCAGCGATATAGACAGACATATTCCAGAGCAAAATTCCCAGCCCCCCAGAGAAGTTAAATACCCCACTTCACACACACACAGCACCTAATCCCCTCCCTACTGTGTCAAGTGAGAAAGTGTTTTATCTGGACACAACAGGCCACAGATATCAAAGCCTTGTCTGGCCTGTGGGGTAGGTGTCAATACTGGATGTATAGAGAGGGCCCTAACATCCCTACAGCATTAAACCCTTGCCCTAGAAAAACCTCGTTTTTTTTATATCTCTATCAAAACGTTCATACAACTATAAGTAAAACAACATACAGACATCTGTAGGCTATATTCATTACAAAGAAGAAGAAAAAACAGTGCCTTAATATGTTTATGTTGTATCTGCATATCATGGATATTTTTATAGTCTGTACAAATGAATAGCCCAATACTAGTGGTACTATATTTAGAATCAAACAGATACAGCATGTATATGTGTAATGATTCCATTACCTATATAGGCCTATATGCTGATTAAATTCACTGGTTTTCAGCAAAATTAGCTGGTGTATCATTGTTACAACAAAGTTGCACAAGTGTTGACACTTAAATCTATTTAAGTATCAGTTACACATCTGTGTAGCCTATGCAGTGAGTTCAACTCCCTGAAAAATGTAAACACTGTAAATTATGTGTGCAAACAAGTAGGGAAACACCATAACATGTGTTGGCAGTTTTAATTAAATTGAAAGCTTTCATGAAGGGAGTCAAATAATGAAGTGAAATTTAATATATACTCACCGGCCCAGTATAGGGGCAAGCTGCCAAATTGATACCATCTTCTAATAGTTTATCCCTTAGCAGTAATTTTAATTGAACTTTGGGGTAAATGAGCAGGGCACATTTGCCCTCTTCGTGCGTTTCTAAGCGCTGTGCTTGTGAAAGTCGCTGAACTATTCCAACACGCTTTTGTTTCACGGGCGATGGGGGAGGGCTTGTAAACGACCCGACGTCGGCAAACACAGAGTCGTCATCCCCATCCGTGAAATTTTCCTGGGACTTGCCGTCTTCGAGCGTAAAATACACGGCTGTCCCGCCTTCTTCCTTCAGTATGCGCACGGCCTGTAACAGAATTGCCCTCTGCTCGGGTCGGATGACTCCGATTGCGTCCAAATCGGGCTCCCCGATCTGTTTGCATATTTCCAAATCGTCATAACCATTGTCGAGGAAAGACTGGGTGTAAATGACGAGACCGAGCGAACGTAGCCACTCTTCCACGATGCAGTCTCCTGTATCCGCCATCTGACACTTAACAGCACGTGGGGGATGCAGTTCACTGCCGTGCTATGGTGAGGTAATTCATACACGGGGCTGAAGTATCGAACCCGTCCCTAAAACAATGTCCCCTGACCACGGCACTAAGAAGGCAGGCAGAACACGTGGGGAAAATTCAACTGCCCACCCTGAACTATTCCGGGCACAACAGATCGCCGCCGCTGAGGCTGTAGTAGTGGCAGACATGTGCTAAGCCGTCTTAACCTGTTCTCTGTGAGTACTAGGGGAGGTAGAACTCTTTAACTCTCTGCCCCCCGTCTCTTTCTCTCTCTAAGCGCAGACCTGTGTGTTTCTCTCTCCCAGCCTGGCCACAGTCTGAACTCATTCAATGAACACACAACCTCTCCTCAGGGGAGCCAATCAGCAGGCTGCGCGCGCAACCGTCAACACGACCACGTGACAATAACAAACCCATGTGCTCGCCCGGCGAGCCGACTGAAAAATGGGTCAGCCTCGAAAATCCTTTGTCAGATGCACAATGGCGATCCATTACACGAACGCGGCTTTTAATTAATTAACAAATATCAGATAAAATATGCGTTCTGAAGTTTTTAATCGAAACCACCGCCATAAGGCGAAAGTGTTCCGATGTCCTTTGGCTTTAATTGGTAATAATTTTCATTGGAGAGACATTACATTCGCGCCCTAACACGTGCTTTGAATAGAAATGTCAACAGATTTATTTTGCATGTCTAAACACCAGTGAGGATGTTCTTGTGATAAATTAATTTTATGTTCCTTCTATATTTATACGCTCTGTTCTTTTTATGGTATGTTTCTCATGTTATGGTGCTAATTCACAGAATACAAATGGATTATTCAAATGTATAAAATTTGAACAAAATTAGTTAAATTCAGATGGTATGTGTGTATCGCTGGCTCTGACTGCACATAGACATATATATGTCTTTAATATTTAATTAGATTAAATTGGTGAAGCAAAAGTGGTTGAGCCATGAAGGTCATATATTACGAAAATTTTATATTTTATATTATTTTGATATAATTGCATTTCAAGTGGAAATGGATTAGACTTTTATTTTCGATAAACGTCTAGTCCATTTCCAGTCTATCTGAATTTTCCCATGCCTCACAGGTCGGCCTTAGCCAAGATGTTACAATCAAAACAACTTTGTCACCTGTACAACGGGGTCTGCTTGTAGACAAAACACCGCTAGACTGCTCCAACAGCCGGGATATGTCAACTTAAAGAATGTCATGTAGTATTGATTAGCAAAAGCTATTGCATTTTCTGAAACAAAAATGAGTCAATGAATTTAGTTTTGTTCATTTTAAGTTTGTCTAGCTTTAAAGCAAATGCTTGCATTGTGGGGCATGTATATATGCTTGAACATATTGGAATTGTGTATACATATATGAATGCAGGCATAAAAAGAGCATACGAATGTACATGTGTGGATATAATAAGGCTGTCTTAGGGAATGTGACGAGTATGTATGTGAAGGCTATATACATCATGGAAATTAAAAAGGATTGGCTTCAAAGTAAAAATTCAAAGGGATGCTGCAAGCAGGATAATATATATTGTTCCTTATGCATGAAGTATCGGGATGTAGTAGTTCAAACAAAATGCAAATTTTCAGGATTTGCCCGCTGTGTCATGCATGGGGCCTTAATTTACAGCCGAGTACAGCTTGTGAAGCTACGTGTACACAGACGCCAGCTGCAGTAGCCGAGACAGCTCCTAGCATGCACGCTGCTAGCACTGCAGGGGAACGCTAACCACAGCTTTGACCATCAGTCATCCGGTCTAAGATTTGTACATTACAGGTGAATAAACCATCTATTCACATTATATACCTGTGGCGGCAATGCTTTGAAGTTCACTTTACATTGTAACAGAGCCTTGATGGAGCTGTTCGGCAAATGCCGAACCACAGCTGCCTTCTGTGTGCCACTGTATGGCGTGTACTTTTATTGACGATATGCAAATGATTTGTGAGGATTCATGGATTTATATGTGTGTATATAGCGTACATACACTGAAGACTGGCATGTATCAGTCATAAACTTGCTCGACCCTATGTACAAACACACCACATGTTTATATATTTGTTTGTTTTTTTCCCCCCGCCATACTCAAGAATATTTCACTTAAACTCCATGCAGCTGCCAGCATTATGATGCTTGGGAGGAAACCGGAGAGATCCACGACCATGCGCAGGTTGCTCGAAGGCCTTCCCACTTACACATAATCTAATCGTATATGACCGGAGAGGAAGCCAGCATGAGCTGGACATGAACTCACAGCGATCGCACTGGTGACAGGCTCCCGGGTCCCTGCTCTGCGCCAGTGTGTTAACCACCTCTGCCACAGAGGCCCTCACCACATGTTATATTGTATGTTCACAAATCAACGTGCAAGTGGTATTCTCACCAAAAGCCCCATGGACACTGTGCCGTATTGGCGAACGATTAGTGTGTTCAAGTTTGCTTGGAAAGCATAGGATGATATCCTGCTTCAAAATGTATTTTGTGAACTTCACTTGCCTCTAGAATTGCATTTTTGTGACGAAATTTTACGTCCAATGAAATTATGAATTTTTGATCTTTCTTTGTTTTCCTATAGAAAATATATAATTCCGTGTTTTATTCGTGGTGACATAACAAGTAAATTGTATTTCATTCGCACTTTATATATATGTAAATTGTGAACAATGCACGCGTGACGCGCGCTTTAAATATCATTATTATGTCCCATGACATTATGATATATCATTTAGATACAGGCACGAAGTAATTATTCACGAATCAACTGATAAAATTAGTGATAGCGCACTTTACCATTCTTCTCAAATCATGGCAATGTAAAGAAAAGTGCACGTGTGAACAACCTTGATTCATGGCTATGGTAGGTTGTTAATGCAATCCGTTTTTGATACAGCGACAAAAGTTATTTCCGAACGGTTTTTGGTCAATTTCCTTGACACGATAATCGTTGTTGAAATCTTAATGGCTACACATGCCGTGGTCACACAAAGATAACACCATTTCAGCTGCAAAAATGATAACAGAAAGTATTTAGGCATTTTTTTTCCGAACGAGTCACGTGTTTCGAGATGAAAAAACAACATGGACGTGATTATGCATGCAGCAGATCTGACCCTTGCACGCGCTGGCCACATGTTCCGGGAGAACTCGCGACAGTGTGTGCAAAGTGACGGCACGTGCAAGGATTAAAATCCTCTACCGACGAAATCCGCAACAACTAATCATGAGACAGATGGAAAAAAAATATGTTACATGTTATGCATCTTACAGTTTCCCCAGTAAGGACAAGAAACGTATGAATCCGTTTGGTTTGTTAGAAAATATACATTATCACCTTTGAAATGTTTACTCTGAGGTTATCAAGTACATGTTTCAGTATGGATAACAGTCCTAGTGCTTAATTTTGTGATGAGGCACCATCTCTGTAATAATTGGGGTTACGTGTAGGAATATATTTTTCTCCTTTGGCAATTTTTCTATCTAATGTATAAAGGAGAAAGTTTTTTGACACCTTATACTCCAGTCCGGTAATTTGGTTTATTGTGTAGCCTACAGTTGTGCAGATAACAGAAACCTATATGCATGTCAGTTAAAAGTTCATGAAGCTGAAGGCGATACGGTTTTCAATCCAGTTGACATGCGGGACCCCCATGCTTATACAATCAATGGAATTCATTTATCCTTTTGTAATTCGGCTATCACTTTACGTTTTGCTTCGCTGAGTAAAACATACAGACCTGTAATTATTTTATTTGCTACATATAAGACATGAAAAAATGTGAAAATCTGAAGAGAAGCGGTCTCTTTCATGTTTGTTGTAATAATGACTTTATTGGTTTATTATCTATAAAGCGGCACATTTATAGCCTTTGAGCTTGCCGCCATGCGGAATGCCCCGGGATGTATAGTCATTTATCCCCCAACTAAAAGATAATGAATGCATGGTGGATGGCCACAATTTGGGACTGTGTTATAAATCAGTTAAGCGCGAACTTATCTGTTTGATTTTTTGACTGTTTTGATCGATAAATGCACAAAAATATGCTACATGGCAGAGCAGACCTTTTTTAGTTATTGTAAGATAGGGACTGATCTAATCCAGGTCTGACGTGCATTTGTCAACAAGTTTTAAAATTTGAAAGATATACCCATGATTTAAGAGTTTCAACGTTTCACCACATGGCTGTTAGCTCCCCTTCGGCATTATACCTTCAGGTTACTCCAGACCAAAGCTCTTGAACTCATTACCTTTACAGCACATGCGTGCTCAAAACGTAATGAGCGCAAGGGCTTCGGGAGCTACCTAGAGCTAGTTAGGCGTGAAGTTGCCGCTTTACAGCAGGCCATATAAGGTCCTAGATCTCTCCACCATACACGAGTCGATTCCACGGTTCTGACTTAAATCTAATTTTAAAACCCCGTTACAATGTTTAGGTTTTGAATCTGGAAGTTAAAAATTTGACACAAATCATGGATAACATAGATGTGATGAGAGCATCTTTATTAAAAGGGTCCGAATATAATAAACTCTACAATTACATTTCAAATTTTGAGTGAAATCAAAACCGGCCTTTGGGGAATGAACAATATACAGACATTTGGTGATTTAGCAGTTACTAGGAAAAGAGAGGATCTTTATTTGTATTCATGGCCTACTTTCAAGCGATTAACGAAGTCATGGTCATGACATTGAACCGATCTAAACTCAGAAGTAATGGTTGCAGGGTTTATACTTTGTGGGTCACACCGGGATTTGAACTCGGATCTCTTGACCCCAGGTCCAGCTCTTAATACCTACTCGGCTGAAAGTAGGCCAGATCCTCAATAGCTCTAAAAAAACTGCCCTTCAGTGCTACACGTGTTATATAATCTTGTGTATGGAAATGGTTCAATGAAGAGCCCATTGCTTCGCATAGTGATTAGCTGCTTTCAAATTATACATTGTTGCACGACCACGTAGAAATCTACGTACTACGTAAAGTTAAAATGAGGACGGAAACAAACATTCTGCATAAACTAAATAACGAGACAAAAATTAGCAGCAACAAACCAAAATCTGTGGAGAAACATATAGAACAATCAAGCATGTATACAAACAGAACACACATTCTTCGCCTTGGATGGTTGCTCCTGCATAGCATAGAAACCACCGGCCGACAAGTACGACGGCCTCTGAAATAATTTTTCCAAGTGTTAAGTCAAAATTTAAAGCGTTATTTTTCAGTAATTGCCTTTGTTCTCTGGAAAGGATTGGTCGCTGGAAAAATTCGCTCAGATGAAGACACTGGAACCATTGACTTGTTACGGAGATACACACACGGTTATAATGGCGCTTTTTTGTGTGGTGGCAAGTGTGTTTAATAGATAGGTATTTTGTGCTGTGCATATCTACTTTGTATGCATTGCTTGCTAGACAATTCGAATCACCGTCCACAGTCATTAAATCTTTCCCACTATACCAGACCCTGACATTTCTGCAGATTACTGTGTACAAAGTCATCAGATCGTGCCCACTATACCAGACCCTTTGACAGTTCTTCGGGTTAAAGCCCACAAAGCCATCAGGTCTTGATCATCAAACCATATTCATACAAAGACATTTCAGAACAATCACACGCGTACAAGCAAAAAGGCGTGTGTGTTTTTGATGTGCCGAATATATAGGAATACATCCATGTGTTTCCACATTCGGCAGGTACCCATGATCTGTGTTTGTTTGTTTGTTTGGGGCTGAAGGTCGTACGTGGTCATTTCGATAATTTGAACAATTGGAGTAAACGTTCACTATAACTCCGGTAAATTGATAAGAGGCTGGATTTCACTGGTTACGTCTGAGCATCTGCCAATTATCACTTATTAGTCGCTATATTTAGCCAGTGACATTTTTTTTGACCTGTATACTTGGCAAGACAACTTCGAACGTAAGATTTCAAATTTCCGACACGACTCCATTAGGATTTGGGACCAGGTGTCACACATACGTGATGAACCATCTCACCCTACGGTCACCGCCGCGTGCTAGTGCGATATGTTGCACCCTATTAAGTCAATTATACCCTTGCACAATTTTTGTCACACAATGTCACGTGCACGGTGCATCAAAACAGACAATCCGTATAGGGCTAGAGTGAATAGGAATGCTTGTGAGTAAGTGACAGTGGGGTTTCGACTTTTTACGACCTTTTTGTACAGCTTGCAATAAGGATTACTCTGGTGTAAGGAAAGCGGACTCTTACTTCCCAGGCGAGACCAAACCCGCTCTGTTCGGCGAAGATAGCCCTTGTCCCCTGTTATATACATACAGTATAGGACAAATGAGATGGCCACCCAAGCCAAGTTATAAATCTTTGCACAACGCATCAAGCGGCGGAATGGAACTATCCTTTTAATGTCCCCTCATTCTCATTGTCGGCTATTTTACTCTCCTATGTCCATTGACAAATAATCGCGTACCGTTAATCGTGATGGTCAACGTAATGAACTGAACACTGATTTAATGTAATCTCTGGAAATTGGAAATGCGGTCACTGAGGGCATAGAGACAACGAATTCGGACGAACTAACCGGTCGCACGCATGCAGGTAGCGTTCATACAGCAATGGTTCGCCATTATTTTGCGGTCGCGGGTTTAAATGCCAAAACGGGTTTCGTTGAAGTAGCAACAATATCCAACTGTTGGCAGAAGCCTTTGTGTAGTACCAGAGAGAGAGAGAGAGAAACACATGATTTGCTGGAGCAGAATATGTGACTCTGCCTAGGATTAATGTGAGCCTAGAAAAAGAGGTCGCTTAACGCTGCAATACACCTATAACAATGGTCATGTTATACGATAAAACTGATTTAACTGAGTTCCGCGTTCTCCTGGCGCCAGCCCTGGGCCGAAGTCCGCTCAGGCGATCCACCAGGCTAACGTTATAACCCTCAATCAAGACAGCAGAACTGCTTTTTTAAGTCCTTATCGGTCGTGGAAACTGATACAACGGTGACCGTGGCAGAGTTTATCAAATGTCGGTACTCCATCACGCGTGCTTCAGAAACATACATCATCACACCTGCTCCTGACGCTGACACGAAACCGACAAGGTGTTTATTATCGACACCTGGTTAGATAGGCTTGCTACCTTATTCCAGATAACTTGATGAGGATTTTGTTCCACTTGTTTTAGCCAACGTCTCTGGATTCTCTCCTTACGAATTCCGCAGTACATGCCTGCCCTTTTCGACCCCTGTGGCTGTATATGTCAGACGGTGTTATGGCTACATACAGGTAACGCGTGCGAATTGATTTTCCTTTCTATTTATGTAGTAAATTTGTCAACTTCAACCCCCAAAATATTTATTCCTAAACTATCGCTCCGTGCAGCGCAATACTATCATTACTTGCAGCTCCGACTTTTTCTTACAACATATCAAGAAATTAACCTGTCTGAACACAAATCATAATGTGAAAAATTACTGAGTATCACCTTTAACATCCGCAAAAATAAATTAAACAAATAGAGGCAAGGAATTTTCATTTCAGGGAATTAAACTGGCGGTTGGACTGCTTTGACATGTAAAAAGACTCGTGCATTAAGCATTACAGAACTTAATTCTGTTGACCTTGAGCCTTATTTTTCCCGATTAGTGACCAGTCGTGACCACTTCGCTTATCTTCGGGATTATGTCGAGAATGGTCAAATTTAGGCTAGCATGTATTAAGTTGCAATCTCCCTCTGCCAAAAAAACGGGCTCGATGTTATTTTCAAATCTAAATAAAATATTTACATTTCGAATGGGAAAAATGACCAAATCCCACAAGCAGTAGTAATTTTGAACTTGTTAAATTCTTTCACGTAATGTCATTATTATTCAAGGTGGCTGCCCCCATACAGCTCTCTTTCGAAAATTCCTTGTTGAACGCTAAACGTTCACTATGAGTTTATAGAATGGATTAGTGACGTGGCGATCAAGGCATGTTTAATACCTTTACTTGGTATTCACTTATTTTAAAGTAGAGATACATGATGTACATATACAAATGTATAGGATGACTGACTATATACTATAAGTTATACCAGCGTGTTGTGTGGGTATACGGTCTGATATTTCGTCGAAAAGATTAATTTATCACAATGAAGAGCATTCCGGGCGAGTTTTCTTGATATTTTTGCCAAAACACGCTGCGTTTTTACAGAGGCTTTGTCAGTGATTGAGCGACCGAGGCCGATTTCACGGCTCACATGATGTGAACAGCACAGACTAGGACCGGAGAATTGACGGCGCAGAGCAAAAAACGCTTGTTTTAAATCGACTACTAGATAGTAATTTTCGATTCGATTTGCAGTGGTTTGCTGTTTAACTGTGTCGAAAAGGTGCAACGAGAAACTTTAGTACATGTTGTTGCTAACTGCTGAATCATTAGAATTCTTTGGAAACTAGACGCAAGAAAAGTTACTGACTCGTACATTGCTGACATGCGTTGCTATCCTCCTGCGCGAGAATCCTTAAATCCGAAGGGATACAGAAAAATATCAAAGGCACGAGGCTGTATTGCTTGCCTGTTTTGCGAATACGGTAGCTTGTTCAAGGCAGATAGACCAATCAGAGGCCTAGAATTTTCTCTGAATTTTGATGATATAATGTCTGTAGTCTATATTCAGCTCTCTGTAAAATCCCGCATAATCACTTTTCCAATATTGGCTTTCGTCAGTGTCAAGTTCTGCGCATCGAGATGTTTGGACGTCCATATTATTGCAAGGAGGATACAGTTAGAACACTTTTTCTAATTCAAAACATGAATATTCCTTTGCCGCATTACTTCCTTGTTTATTCGCGGAGTGTATCGGGGTGGAGTCCGCTTTAACTGCTTGCATGCTGTAAAGTGCTCTCGGTGCCTGTTACCCTGCATGCCACTTGTCTTCGAATGATAGGGGAGTTTCGAGTTCGAACTCTCTTGTGACAAAAGGTGAAAAGATTGCAACCGTGTCCTGTGACTTGTCAAAAATGTCAGGCAATTTTGTTGACAATAAATTTATGGATCATCTGTCTCACTGTGTTATGGAGGTACAAATGACCTTTCCTTCATTCAGGAGCTTAAATTAAATTAAAAAAACTTCCAACTCCCCAGTTTTCTCCATCGTTCGTCTAGCCTAAATAACTTTTGTGATACTTTTCTCAGACGCCCATGTTGTAGTAAATGCAATCAAAAGTAGTTGAATAACATTTTGGACAGGTCACATGATACGCTACGACCTTTCTTACCTTTAGCGATAAATGAGTTCGAACTCGAAACTCCCCTATTATGACGTCACTTGAGGCGGTGAAATCTTGGTCTCTGAAACAAGGTTATAAAGTTCAGTATTTTGAATAAGAAAATGTAATCCAGGTGCATTTCCATTACATAACTATGATTGCTCAATCAATGTTATACAGTTTACGGTGTTATGTGTCAGATCATGACGAGAGGCAGTTTTGGTTCTAGAATGATTGCGCAGGTAGCGAAATATAGGCGACAAACCGAAAATCTGCAGATTCCATTAAAATGCACATTACTAATCTCGCGGGATAATGCGTGAAAAGCCGATCCAGCACGTAACTCTAACCAGTAACCTTTAATTATATATATATATATAAAGATAGCGGCAACAGAAACTATAGCTTATGGTCCCTATACATATGTATATAGCTAGGTAAGGCGTATTTTGTAATTTGACCTGTATGAGATAAGTATTTTCCTTACCTTAGGTATATACAAGCTATTTTCCCAAGCTCTCATTGCGCCCTATAGGCTGTGCATGTATATTTATAACGTTGTGATATTATTCAGTATCTATGCAAGACCATATAGAGCTGAGCCCAGTTTCTGCATCGTTATCTATACTGGGCGTATGTAACTGTGGGATTTAGATACCTCGTCTTGTGTTAACGGTGGGACAAAAACTGCCGTTACTTGATGTCGTGATAAGGATGTGCCGGAATTAACAGCTGTGTGACTCCGGAAAACCCTCAGAGAGACCGGCTATTGTTGTCTGTAATTTGTCAGCTAAGTCGACCAATTAAACCAAGGCTAAATTTAGCCCCGTGGCCAATTAACAGGAGTAATACAACAGTACATGGCTTACACGGGAGATCTATGGCCGTGAACTCGAAAACCAAGCTTTAAACAGCTATTGCAATCGGTGAATGGAATTGTTAAGGTATATACTATCCCTTGGCTGTGTAAGATAGAATTACCGCAGATGTTCATATAAATCAGTGCCGCCCCGTGATTAAAAAAGTGTTAAATCTTAAGTGCTGGTGATTTACCTGTATACTTGCATTGATTAATGTGTGCACCTTGTGGTGATCAACGTGCATGTATATATATGCTTGTGGTGATGGACGTTAGAAGTTGTGATAATATACATGTATACTTACAGTCTATAACGGCACATACTCTGATATGTCATGCACTGTTTGTTGATGTATTTATTTGTTTTATTGATGTTTTACGCCGTACTCAAGAATAGTTCACTTTTACGACTGTGGCCAGCATTATCGTCGCAAGAAACCGGGCAGAACTTGTGTGTAACCCACTATCATGGTTTGGTCACGTTGCGAACAGACCATTTATCTAGGTCAGCAACATTTGACTTCTCATCAAGGCTGTGATGAAGTCGATAAAATTGGCAAATCTGGGAATTGAACTTATAATCTGTTGCCCCATGCAGTCTGACATTTTTTTTATTATATGTAATAGTTCTCAGGGCTAAAGGTGACACTAAGCGGGCAATTGTACATTTGTATAAGTTATATAGCTGACACATTTGCTTGTAGAAAGCGGATGTACTCTTGCTTATTTAGGTTTAACTTCTTCAGCATAATTCAATTGTCAAGTCGACGTCTTCTTGTTGCAGGCATGCACATTGATACAGCATAGCGTAACACAATGGCAAAGATATCTTCATGATTTTGCACGGCGCCCAGTCGCATATATGGAACCTTGACCGTAGGAAGTATTTATTGTTCACTCTTGCCATTGCTAAAGAGGAATGTACTAACCCGTTTGTACACGGGTCGCCATTGCGCTGGAAGTTGCACCCTTTCAGTGAAACTGTATACTTACTGGCATTGGATCGAGCAGTTGTTGGCTTATGCTCTCTGGTGCATATTGAATGCAAAGCAAGCAAGGATACCGGGAAAACGAATTTATCTTACACGAATCCGTTATTTGAGGGATGACAGGTCACATTTTCTTCGACCTAACTGATTAATCCGTTTCTAATTACGGATTAATTCGTTACCAGGAAGGTATTAATCCGTTAAACTGACGACAATGCAATCCGTCGATTCTCAAACAACGGACACAGCGGAAGATTTTTTCGGATAAAACAAATGAACTTTAAGTGTGAGAGAACCATTATACTGCTATATACACACCAATTATGTGAATAAGCAAACTGAACCGAAATGATACATGAAAATCGACCGAAAACGTAATTAGAAATATATTCACTCCATAACAACTGTATGATACAGTTAGCCTTTTAAATCTTTTTATTTAAGGGTAGACCTATATACAATGGTGTAGATTTTTCCGAAACGTCGTTATGTGGTTATACATAGGCGTACGGTTTCAAGCCAGCCTTTTGCTGTACAGTTACTCTCAAATGTTTTGGGTAACTCCAGATAAGAACAAGGCATACAATACGCTAGACGAAGTCACTTCTGTACAGAAAGATCTTTAGCAATTAAATGAGTATTTTATTCAGTTGGGTTGCCTTGGAGGATTAAGTAGGGCGAAGGCCAAATCTCGTGACAGTTCCAGCACCAATACTGTCTAGACTACTCATTGGTCAATATTCAGTAGCGCCACCTAGACCGCTATCTACGTCTGAGGTGAATTCAGTTATACGCCAGTGTTATTGCTGAGCAGGGGTTTCCATTGAATCAGGGGATTCAGTTTAATGGCGATACGCTTTTCGCCGGGTTTAACAAGCTAGTTTGTAATCAGATTTTCCCCTTAGTTAGTGCTCCATGGTTTTGGGTCATTACTAGTCCAGGGACCTTAAGACCAGTTGAAGGGTGCCGAGACCTAGATACCTATATAGACACAAGAGATATATGGAAACTTGCAGATAAGAGTCGACTTTATTACATTGAGTATTATAATACTTATATAGGTTTGCTTATAAGGCTGAATGAAATTACAAGTGAGAGTTCATTTCGCTAAATAGATGTCCTTTGTGTCAACTATTAGCTAAGCCTCTCGATGGCGGACCGACCTACACATCACATTAGTCCAGACGATTAGTCCTTAATCACTGAGGGCGCCAGTTCGAATCATGCACTCGATTACTCGTTCGTGACTTTGCAGGGAAGTATGTGTCTACAGAGAAAACCTGACAAGGTAGTGTTTATTTTTTTTTAGCCTGACTCATTCATTTATAAAGCAGAGCTTGGTCACGTGACTGGAATACTTTTGACATGTGGATGTTGAGGAAGCTAATCACTAGCACAGATACTTGACAGTTCTTGATAGTTTCCTATATAGCCCTTTGATCACCCATTCGAGGGTTCAAATCAGCTCTTGGTCGATAGTACGTCAAAAGGTTCGACATGTATGCCGATTTTAAGGGGATAAATAGCATACACAGGTACGTACACCCGTCCATAATAAATGGTTTGGGATACAAATTGCAGAAGTTGCTATGCATTGTACATTTTTAGAAAACTATGCGTTTCATGACCTTCAGGAGATGACTACGGGAAATTTGCAACCCACGTATAAGAACCGAGCCCGATATGAGTTCAGTATGGGTTGCCAAACCTTTTGTATGGAGTTAATTATAGGTATAGTATATAACCATACCATGTGTTGCATCTCGTCCTGTTTGTAGCTCGTTATCTGTAGAGATACAGTTGATGTATGGAATGAAAGTAATGTCATATAACGGTTTCAGCCTGACTGCGCTTGCAGTCACTGATGGCGGAAATTTGATTTCGTTGAAAAGAATACTTAATTATGGCCTTGCGCTTTTGACACAGCCTTAGACGAGGCATTTTACTGGGAATAAATTTCCTTTGTAAACGATCGCCGGCTTTTATTATGTAAAACTTAAAATCTGTTTCGGCCGCCGTCATATTGTCCAATAATGCGTCCGTGTGCTAAATGCGTAGAATGATTCAATTGACAAAGGCAATTCATTTCGCAATTCAGAGAGAGAATGCGGCCAGCATTGTTCACTGTTTTCCAGATGGTAAGGGATTCGGTTACCTTAGTGAAAGTGTATTATACACACGATTGCAATTTAATCTCGTAACCTGGATGGAAGTTTTAGATTTCAGGTGCGCTGTTGGAGACCCGCGGGACAAAGCAGCCGCGAATGTAGGACCCCGGGGCAGCGAACCGTTAATAATTCGAAGAGAAAAAAATCCGATTGTTGTCATTTCAATTTGGATGCACGACCACGACAGGTTGTCCATCTGAAAACAACGAGCCTTGGGCTCAATTGTGTAAATTGGATAAACGTATAAGGCATGCGGAATCAGACATTTTGGTGGGCCAATATGACTAGACATTGGTACAATCTGATGGAATATAATCATATTTGGAATATAGTAGCAGACAGTAGTCGAACTGGGCATGCAGGCGCCATATATCTACAGCACTACGTTCGATGTTATGGAGAGTACAAGTCATGTACATGCAGTTGAGGTTTCATGAAATAAATAAAGTAATAAAAGCAAATGAAAGAAATGAAAAACAGACACTTTGCAACTTATTTATTTCATTTACTTATTTGATTGGTGTTTTACGCCGTACTCAAGAATATTTCACTTATACGACGGCGGCGGCCAGCATTATGGTGGGAGGATACCGGACAGAGCCAGAGGGGAAACCCACGGCCGTCCGTAGGTTACTGGAGCATGGAGCATGAGCTTGAAAGTTTGCAGCTTACAAAGATTAGCACAGTCACTTTGCCTCAATGTTATGTCGTAATAGTATACTATATTTTTCAGTTCACTGACAATTTGTACGGCCTTATTTCGTACTCTCAAACCATCCATGTATCGCGTGTTCTGTACAAACCTGGAGAGGCAACCGGTTTTATACCTCTGTACCTAATCGAAAGTTTTTAGCTGTAATGGACAAATTCTGCATATGTCAACGTTTTTACTGTAATTGTCACTATAAGGCGAATCATTTTGGCATAAACAATACCAATGTTTTCAACCAAAGTATGTAGTTTTACTTTCCTCTGCGGAAAGCTAATAGCTTAATGGAGGACAATCTTGCAAAGATTGGTGCCTTGTTTGGAACAGCCTATGAAGCCAAGAGGGTCGTGTATATGACCCAGGTACTGGCTCAGGGCCCGAGGAAAACTGATCTTGTCACATCCTGTTATGGATGACTGAGGGTTGGTATTGTGGCGCCAGCTCGGAGCCGAATTGCCCGTCTTCTTGTCAGACGCAGATCGGTTAAGTGCCTAGTACCGATACCTGCCATGTTCTATGGTACCAATCTCTCTCAGACTTGTATAATGAATGGCACAGCTACATCAGGCAAGAAAAGAAATTTCCGTTGAGCAGACGACACTACATGCGTGGAAATTAAAAAGTTACATTTCCGCCTTGTAATTCAGGTACCGCTAAGCTAGACGAATTGTCGCCTGCAAAATGGCTACCGACGTATGCGGTCAGAGCTGATGATAAAAGTGTGGTGTGGAATCGGAAGTGTTATTTAAAACAAAAAAAAAACAAACATCTGATTAAAACCTATATATATTTACCGTTTTGCTGATATTGCTCCAAAAGACGAAACAATTTACCAAGCACATAATGATGTAACTGTTAGTTTTAATGTGAAGTGGGTCATTGCCTTCAGTTCATCATAGATGGTGAATATGAACTGTTACTTTTCTACCAAATTCATCAGATGCATTTTCGCACCAAACTATATGAAAAGAGCAAAGGAAATGTGTACGTGGAATCATTCCAGTGGTTGAAAGCATTGTAAACGTTTGATAATAAAATTTGGTGTCGACATTTTGTTAACTCACATGGTTAGTATCCATGCATTCAGTTGGCACACTTTTTGTCACGTCAATGGATTGACTGTTTATTCCTACCAATTATCAGTTGTCCCCGTTATATAGTTTACATTTTCTTTGTCGTTTCGCGGCTCAAGCTATTACTGAGATTGCACTGTGTCTTCATACACACTTGACAGAAAGAAGGGGAACGAAGTGCTTGCCTTTGATTTGCTATTTCATTCGAGTTGCGAATGCAGTCTCATTTTCAAACACGGAATTCTCTAGATTCTTCTGCTTCCATTGCTTTTGGGGTGCTTGCTGGCAGTTACTGATCGACCGTGCTCTCCCGTGTGGTCTTATATGCAGTTTACATGGAAGGATTCCCTGTAATTCGACAAATATACGGGGTTTACTCCAGCCACTCCGGTTTTCCCCATCGATAACAAATGCCGCCAGCTTATAAGGCAAAATTCTTGAGTATGACATTAATAAATATATAAAAATAAACGAATAACCACAACGAATGTATAGGGAGAACTATTCCCTATTAGAAAGAGTAACGTATTAAAATGGTCCACTGAAGCTTAATGGGTGGCCATAACTCGGATTCTGCGCATGGCCTTGCGCTCCTTCGTGTCTCCGATCAGCCCGCAACACGTTCGTTACCACCAATGTTTCCCGGCCGTAACAAGTTGCTCGGATGTATCCTGTTTCGTGGAATCTTTCTTTCCGCTGTAATTAGTCTCGGCAGTTTATCTCCACGTTAAGGTGTTGCGTTTCCACCTGTGGTGATGATTTCAGCTCGTCACACTGATTCTCTCCCTTCCCCCCTGACCCTTCCAGCGGGGATCATACCTTAGCCTGTTGACTCAGGCCTTCTTTCCGCACTCTGTGTCCGGGAAACACAAAACTGTTACCACTTGCGTGTACAAGCGGTAATCTGAACAATCAGTACGGAATTGCCATGGATCGGAACATGTCAAATCCTTATAGTCATACAATCCGGGGTCATTTTCAGTTTCCCGGAAGTGTAGACAGCTTTAATTATGCGAACTAATCTTCGAAGTCACGCGAAGCAAGTGTTCGGCCTTCGAGGTTTCCCCAATTCGATCCTGGCCCTTAGTCCAGTCTTTAATTGACGCGATGATGCCATGGATGAATGTTATTAGCCTGCCACTCCTCTAGAGACTGTGGACGAAGTGTATATTAAGACGGCTTTATCGATATTCCTTGAAATAAAACCGTTATGGTTAACTAAAGGTGATGATAACTGTTACACATTAACTTACTTCTTGGCACATCATTATATGAAAATAGTGGTATTCTGTTATTCGGGCGATAAAAATCCTGTGGCGTTTTGCGTCGTCTTCCGTGTAAGACAAATATTTATCAGTCAACATTTCATCTGGGACGATCTTTAACCCTTGTGGGTTTTTTGTTTGTTTCTTTGTTTGTTTGTTTTTTGGGTTTTTTTTGGCTTTTTTTGTTTGTTTGTTTTTTCACTCGATTAAGCTGATTAAGCAAACCGGGTTGATTTTTGCAATGCGGTGAATGTAAACTATGCCATCGTCTTCTAAAACATATCGGAATGTGACTGGTTTCTGCTATACAGTCATATAGAACCAATGAACGAAATTCCGCCAGCACAAACGCGCATACATCGCTTTCGACTTGCATGAACATTGTGACTAGATTGTCTTCTCACTTGCTGTAGGTGCACATGCAAAGGTTACCTACAAATAATAAAGGATTTGGCGTCAAGCCAACGGGTATGTAAGCCTACGAGGAAAACCATATTCAGAATGTATGCTCGTTTTGTGCTATCAACATTAGCTGCCAGCTGAAGCATAATAGCAGTACAAAAGTGCATAAGGATGTAGGTAGTCTTCTTGTAGTTTCCATGTGAATGGACAATTAACGGCCTATTAGTGGTGAACATAGAGGCTTTATACTATTTGATTCGCGACAAGGTGTAATTCATCATTTTATTATTTGGCTGCATTGTGTTTATGACAACATAATTAAGCAAGAACATTTCAAATGACCATGGAATATGTGTTAAGGAAACCAGACAGAAATTGCAGGAAACTGCCCAGAAATTGGAGGGAACCAAAGAACTTCGCCCGATATCCAACAAACACGTAAAGGACACAGTCAAGTCAAAGAAAGCTGGATTCAGCAAGTACCCCAAATCAATGGTGATCGAGTTCTTGTGAGGTCGCTTGCCGCCCGTTGTGCTGTGATTGACTGGCCAAATCACCATGAATGCTTGTATACTTTGCACATTGATGTGTTATCCGTTTGTATCAAAACAATAGCGTTTATAGGTACGCCTAAGCAGAGACGACATTTGGTGGGTGAGTCCTTTCATGTAACTGATCAAGCTCTGACAGTCGCGTTGAATAAGATCTTGGCGTTTGGGCATGTATGCGGCGGCACCTTTAAGCAGTGTAATATCTAAACTGTGTTGTTTGTCTCCGACAACACTTCGAATTGAGGCAAGAAATAGTCACCCTGATAAAATGACCGCTTTCATGAAGACACACTTGAAAATCAGCTAAGATAATGTATCGGCGCTTTGCTCAAGTGGATTTATACGCTTTCCGCTTAGCCTTAGACTCCGAGAATTGCCGACACTCGGCGAACAATGCCGAAACGTGACCCGTACTCAATGGCAACTAAGATACATTCTGTTAAACAGCCGTAATTGTTTAAGGAATTACTTCTCTTTCTATTGCTTCTTTTACAATCGCGACAAGCAGGCGGTCTCTGTCTTCGATCGGTACAATTTCTGACTCATTATGCAAATAGTCCCCATTCTTTCAGACATCGTTCTACGGCGTTGTTTCACGTCGCGTTCGTGAACTTTCGTTCAACTTCTCGGCATAATCGCCGGCAGTAGCCGAACGGAAATCGGACAAAACCGGTAAAATTTTCCGAGAGGAACAATGGTCGTCACGAAGTGAGCTTTATCGCCTGTACATTTGAGATTAATGTGGAGTGAGCGGTATCAGAGCACGAGATGCCGAACACAAGAGAGCTCTTCCTTTATCGCTGCCAAAATCGTGTTGCCGTTCGGCAGTGATGTTTGGACATAACCCGCTTTGGCCATACTGTGTTTTGTGAGGTTATCGGACGCGTACGGCTTGAAGTTAAATGGCCGAGTAATCATTGTCGGTCCAAATGCTAATGTTTAATGACTGTGCGCGATCAATTAGAAAGGATTATTGGTTCTATATCCTGCGGCGGTTTAAAGATCAACATTGCATAAAAAAATCCCCACGGGCCGGCAGCGTAGCGGCTGTTGTTGAACTCGACATTTCTACATAATGCCCAGTGTTGATGCTTGAAGATCTTTATTCAGTCATCGCGGCAAGCGTGTCAGTGTTGTTATTTGTTGCATAGTTGTATAGATTTGAAAATCTGCAGGACAATATAAAACCATATGAATACATGTATAATCTTTTCTTGAGAAACAACCAAATACCTTTACGTTTCACAACTGATGGACAAGAAGAGATCATACCTAATGTCTGTTAATACCATGTCTCTTCATACCATTATGCAATTATGAATGAGATTTATACTTTGCATACTTATTTATTTATCAGCATGGTGTTTTAGGCCATACTCAAAAATATTTCACTTACACTATTCATTTTGAGTATTTGGATCTACATAATAATTGATAATTGGCTTACGAATGTCTATGATTTGATTGTCTGTTGATTTGAATGTTTATTTGATTGTCGTTTAATGCCATGTAAATATTGAAGAATTATTCACTAATGCACGTACCAAAACTACCAGTTTTTGTCTGTCACACGTGTGACGTACATGTACACGTCACATTGGTCGAAGACATGCGCATTGTCTTCAGGGAACTTCATGCAGGACCACACAGGGAAGCATGTAATGTCAACTGGTTATTGAGACCAAGGCAACGGGAACAATGAGGGCGTGACGAAATTCCCTGTACCAAAATTCGGTTTAAAAATACAGCAGGGAAACCAGCAATGCTCTCATTTCGCGCTTACATATAGTCTTAACATTAAAACAGTTTACTAAACCTTGGGGATTTTTGTTTTAATACTTTGACCTGTGATAGACTTTCTTGACAAAATGAAAACGTCAACTTTTCGAAAAAAGAAATATAAATCTAAGTTCAGGAATAACATGACAAGTTCTGACTGTCTGGTGTAACTCTTAGAAAGCTTCATGATTCTGGAATCTGTAGATATACCAGTCAATATAAAGAGAAGTAAAGGCATAAGGTATTTGAATACGGGATACGCGAAAGACCATAAACCAGTCAGTGTAGCACTCTGGCAGGGAAGTCCAACTGGCTTTGGGCACAATGACAATGCAGGCACAAATACTTAAAATCCCATATAGCCTATGTGCTAACAAGCGTGCCTATACTTTCATCACATCTACTGAATTTACATATAATTCCCTAGCTTCTTGAATGTTGCTTGCACACAGTTTGTTATTGTAATAGTTGGGCGAGGGGAGAGAATTAAAGCGGACCTAAACCAAATGGCTAAATGGACAAGTACACAACGTTTCTGTATGTGCGTATGTATGCTTGGGTGTTTATCAACAATTTTTCAGTCATATTACGACGAGGAGACCTTAGAATGTATATATAGTGTGTTCCCTTGTGGCAGGGCGAGTCCATGCCGCCAAAATGCTGCCACCACCGGAACATCATGCTGAAGACACCATGTATGACACCGCACCCATTCATATTATAGTGACACCAAACCGATCAGTCCTGTTTCCCTGATCTAACTTCTCCGTGCCGAGCGCCAAGCGAGGCGGCAACAAGTACCACATTGTCTTTGGTACGATCCGACCCAGGTTTGATCCCTACCGGGACATCATTTCTGGTTGAGCTATATGTAGTATATCGATCCTCAATTATACTTATTTTATCTGTTAAGCTTATACTTCATCAAATGTTTATTGTCACGTCGCTTTCAACAATATTTAGTTGTAAAGAATCTCCTTCTAGTTGTGACTTCATTGTTGAAGTGCTGCTTGAACTGCTGAGTCTAGCATGATGGCGAAGAGCTCAACTGTCACACCAGAAGGATTCATATCACACCAGGTTCAAATCCGGGTCGGGTCATACCAAAGACTTTAAAACTGGTACTTGTTGCTGCCTCGCTTGGCGTTCAGCATTGAAATGTTAGAGTAGGGAAACAGAGCTGATCGGTCCGGTGTCAGTGTAATGCGACTTTGTGGGGCGTCATGTCTGGTGTCTTCAGCATGATGTTCCAATGGCGGCAGCACTTTGGCGGTATGGGCTCGCCCAGCCACTAGAAGACATACATTTTTGCACACACCAGAGGGACTCCTCGACGTCATATGACTAAAACATTGTATGACGTTTAATCACAAGGACTCACTCACACCATATACTGACAAAGACTGCGCGCACCAGTCATTCGTGCAGCGGCTCCTTCCATACTAAAGCTTTTTATGCGACTTGTCTTGTGCTCGAAATCGCCCGACGTTCGGAAAGAGAACCCCAACTCCATTCCCTACTAATTTGGGCTGCGGTCCAAAACTTTGCTATTACATGCGAGTACTTACTACCAGAACACAGCACCAATGTTCAAAACTTTATCGCTTTAAGAGTTTAATTTGTGCAAGAATTTTAGACTAAATCCTGATAACGCAAGGCCTATTTTAAACGGTCTGATGGTTTCGATTTTGCGTAAGGGCTAAAAGAGAAAACAAATAAATCTGCGCCTTAAACTTACGTTTTACTTGTATTGATAATTTACTCTTAGATCTGCGTGGTTTCCTCCTTATAACCAAGACGGCAGTCTATACGTGCACGCCTGGCACACGCACATGTATCTATACACGTCTCCTTGATGAGACCAGGTTTCCTTCTTCAGTGCAGGACGTAATCATTATGGATATCGTGGTCATTTGATCTGCCGACAAAAATTATTACATAATTTACATAATACATTATTACAATTGACGTCGTCAAGGGATACAAATTTTAATGAATAAATACCCTTATTATGCCGTATGACTCAACAGATAATTTCTCTACACAATGCGATAATCAGTTGAAATGCTCCGTTTGAATTAATGCATGTTTTTAATATCAATTAATACAAAGCGAAAAAAAAAAAAAAAAAAAGAATGACGTAAAAAAAATAAAACCCACGAGATGCGTCTGGTTGTTGCGCAACAGTCTAATAACTACTGGTTTTAATACCGATCCCTCATGTCTGATCATCAGTGTAACGTGCTATGAGTCGATGAACCAAAATTCATAGGGTAACGGGTCGAGAATACCAAATGATGATATATCGTTTTTTTGGAGGGTTTTTGGAAAAATGAATGTAAAGACTGTGTCAAAGCTCAAAGACGCGGCACGTTGAGCGCTCCGTGTAATACACCCACAATGGTTTTATTTTGTCCTCTGAAATGATGGATATGTGAATTTACGACTGCCACAAGCATAAGAAATGTTTCTGATCAGCCAAGCACAAGAGTGTCTAACCATGCAAACTCTTTGAAACTGAGACCATGGTAAACTGTATTTCAGCCATTTTCGGAATAATACAACCTATTAACGGGATAACTGGTGACCAGTTTCCCTTAAAAAAATAGAAACCTGAAAATGGAAAAAAAAAACTGTTGTTTAAAGATACCGCCTTCAGAAATCTGGTTGACGTAAATTATCCAAAGTGATGAGTAACAGAATTCAGCCAAAGTGGCTCGGATACAACTTTCATGTTTTCACATCATGGTGCTGAAAAACGCTGAAATGATTAAAAAAAATTCTGGCGACAAATTCAGCCCGTGAAACAATAAAAGATCCAAACCTGCGAAACTATTCTACACTTCGAAAATTCTGAGCATTTGCTCATAAAAACGGGTTGCACGGTCTTATAACAGATTCTTTTTCACGCACTTTAGTTGCCTTAGAGAGCTAGCGACTGTAGTTAAACAGAAAGAGGAAAGTTAGACGAGAAGGGTCAAACTATTTCTGTGGAAGTATTAAACTAACTCCTCCTGACTTGAAGCTAAAGAATCGTGACCTAGCAAACTTTTGTAAATTCCGCGTGAAGGCAACTATCACCATGGCTGACAGCAAGAAGTTTAGGCCTATAATGGGATTATTTCGTACTGCCCTATACCATACTGTTACATACATACATACGTTTTACCGTAGACTGGGTTGGTATTTTGTTACTTCAGATAAATGAATCCGTATGAACTGTACGGCATGTGTTCATTTCATATGTATTTATATACCCCATTGTGTTTCGTGCCTCACTCACGCGAACTATTCTAATATCAAGTGTGAGAGGCCAATGGGTGTGATTTGTTTTCGCACCGATTTATTGGTATGTAATGCCTTACTCAGAAATCTTTTACTTTACAACGCCAGCCAAATTTCACCCCCAGAGTGACTTGTCTGCCAACGTTTGGGAAGACCAGTGAACTTCATGTAAGACAACATCAACGGAAATGCTGTTTATTGCTACCATGGCCACAAGAGCAATGCTGGCAGCAGAACATTTTCTGTACCATGCTGGGAGTGAACCAACAATTCATGTGGCCGATAGATCTTGTGGATGGAGGAAATGGAGTAGTGCCTGAAGAAAACTGAGCAATACCTGGAGGAAACCATGGCCATATAAGATATTTGGTAATAGTGCATTTGAGATGGCAGGAGCTGGGATACGCCAAAAACGAAAAAGTATTTTGTGACTGAGACAAGTTTTTAATATACTTTTTTCCAAATGTCTGTCCCAAACATGTAAATAGACATCTTCATCAAGGACAATAGTAAGTGATTCAGTTTCATGTCCTGAATCCCTTTTCATCTAAAATATAAACTGGCAAAAACAAAGTAAAACACTTGGTGATTCAGTTCTAGCAGATTTACCTACATATAGAAAGAGTGCCACTGCGTTATATACTTCCCATGTCTGTTCAATCCTTCCAGATCACTGCAGCAAAGATACTAAGATTAGACAGTGCAATACTGAGGAAGGATGCTGAATAATTTTTTTCTGCATGAGATTTTTTATTTATTTGATTGATGTTGTACGCCGTACTCAAGAACGGTGTGAACCGTATTCAAGAATCGTGAGAGCTCAGGGAAGCCCTGATCACCTGTAGTTTGCTTGCAGACCTTCCCAAGGAGGAAGCCAGCAAGAGCTGGACTTGAACCCACAGCAACTGCATTGATGAGAGGCCAATCGAGTCCTTGTACTGCACAAGCATGTTAAGAACTAGGCCACAGGGGCCTCTTTAATCGTTGAAACAATCTCACTGGATTGTCATGAACTCCCAGGCAAGGTTGGTTGTTTCATCAAGCAGATATGGACCACTCAGTCTGTACAAGGTGCATGGAGTTTTGTCATGACACCTTTTCTCTGCATTCAACCATTTTCCTACAAAATTTCCTACCAGAATGCATGACAGTAAATTCGTTTATAAATAATGTGAGATCGGTTATTTTCTTGCACCAATTTACAGTTGGTGAATCATATCGACTAGAGTGGAGCATACATGTATTTCTCTCTGTTTACATTGTTCTGGTGCTACAGACCTACACAAGACAATGGCAATTCGCAATTTACTTACAGAAAGCAACAGAACATAACACATCTCTATTCATTGTATAAATTCCCTGCCAATATTACCTCTGCGTTAACTTGTGGCTCCGGAATGCTTGTGATGCTCATTGAGCAGTGGTACAAGGGAGACAACTCCTCATCGGTACTACAGCTTATTTTTCAACAGAACTTGTATCAGCGCGACCTCTATTAAGTCAAGTGGCACAGTTCTTTGACAAGGAACACCTTGGCAAAAATATAGAACACGTCATAATTTACCAGTCAATCTGTAAAATGTAATGTCTAGTGTCTTGGAGCAATTTCTGTACCCATCTTTTCATGCAACCAGAGAATATTCATCGAGTGTGATTTCTCCTCGTTAGGGCATTTCAAAACAAGCATACTTTGTGCAGCTCCTTCAATATGATTCTTTACTGCCTTGTCAGCAGAAATCACAAATACATGTCCTCGTACATTTCCTTTGACAGGCGAATATATTCCTCCTTCTCTGCGGGTGTCATTTTGGCAGTGATCTCATCCGTGACCTCCCCAAGGGGAATTTTCTCCCCGCCTACAGAGATCATTGGGGTGCTGTCCTCATCATCTTCAGATTCCATCTCTACCACTACAACGTCAACACATACATTTGTTAGTTTATGTAGGAATAGTGTATTTAAGCCACCCAAAATTTTGTCCATGACAAAGCTGCACATTTTGCCTGAAAGTTAGTGTTTCTGAAGTTTGGTTGGAAAGTTGGATTATGTCGCAACAGAAATGGAAGTTTCAGCATCATAAGTAGTATATCTAATATGATGTCATATCAACAGACTCCACAGCAGGCCATGAAATTTGGGTGGTTGACGTAACCTAAAAATCAGTTCCGGATTTTATGCCTTGAATAACCGATAGTTCGGTTTCGCCATGATGTGAAAACAGATCAATCGTTTGTGCAAATTGGTTATGTCAACTTGTAGTGAGCTACTACCTGGTAGTTTTTTCCTTTCATTTACTGTAACTTCTCCAAAGCCTTTCAGTTTGCTCAGGCTGACAAGGTCAAAGAATACCAGTATCGAGTAGAGCTCAACTTGAATGAAGACGATAATCTCTGTTGAAGTCATGATGACCATCAACGTGCATGTACTATGATTTAAATCCCAGCAACATGTTATTCATCGTGCAGATGACAGAAACTATTTACAAAACTGGAGTTCTTGTTCAGTGGCATTTTGAAGATATATGAATCAAAAATCGTGCGATTGAAGGCCAATGCAAAGACACGTGCAGACAAAATGGTTTCACGTATCCTGCAAAGGCCTCACTGGCACGTTCACGTGTAGTCCATTGATGTAGATAGCCTCAGGAAATTATTTTAAAATTCTGACGTTCATCGCAAATCCTGAGTGTTCACCCACACTCTACGAAATCGCCACAGATCTCGGACTCAATGTCAATGAAACTGCTCTCGATGAGCTCTGCGCTCTTGTCACCCAAACCTACCCGTGTTCAAAATCGCCGAAAAACAGAATTTTTGTTTTGCTCTTCTCGGCTGTATTATGAAGATTTAAGTAGAGCCTACAGACAACAATGAAAATGTCAAAGTTTTCAGTATGTTTTGCCAGACCTCAGTTACATTTCAGGACCAAGAGTAGCTTGCAAGACTTTTCAAAATGGCTGCCAAAAGTGAGACGTTTGGTGCCTTCTAAGGGCTCTCAGTCCCAGCTAATGTGACAAGAAGAAAGCTTCATCAGTAAAGTTAGTAAATTAAGAAGAGAGGATTCAAGATTCAACCGATATATGACCAAAAACCGGGCAAAAGATGTGCCATCTAGATGAATTAAGTTACATGTAGGTCAGTGAGGACCTTCAAGCCGCTGGGTAGCCTGAAGCAGTCGCTAGGTTTTCTTGAGCGGTGCGTGGTTCAAGCACTGTACTTGTGGTTACATTCCCGGGAACAGACCGATTCATCGTTTGGCAAAATTAAACTCTACGTAACCAACGGGCAAACGATCATTTCCTTTGCACCAAATTTTGTGGCCTGCACTGCTAACAATTTCTCTTGAATCAGTTGTGATGTCCAAAAGAGAGCAGGCAAATAGAACTCTAAAAAAATCTATTGACCAGCAAGCAGTTTCACCAGTTCTAAGGACATTAGAATTGCTGGATCTTTATTTATTACCATTTATTTCTGTGGTCGCGCAAGTCTTGGTGAGAGACCTAACTCACCTGCTACAGTAGATAAGGCTGGCAGTTTGGGAATGGACAGACCACTGACTTACCTCTAGCTGAGGCTGACAGTATGGACAGAGATCTGACTCACCTTTAGCTGCTGACAGTATGGGCATCGACAGAGGTCTGACTCATTTGTTGCTGAGGACGACAGCATGGGAATGGACAGAAATCTAACTCACCTGTAGCTGAGGCTGACAGTATGGGAATGGACAGAAACCTAAAGCACCTCTAGGTGAGGTCAGCAGTTTGGGCATGGACAGAGATCTGACTTACCTGAAGCTGACGTTGACAGTGTGGACAGAAATATGACTCACCTGTAGCAGAGGTTCCCAGTATGGGCATGGACAGAGACCTGACTCACCTGTAACAGAGACTGACAGTACGGGCATGGACAGAGACTTGACTCACCTGCAGCAGAGGTTGTCAGTACAGGCATTGACAGAGACTTCTCCTGGTCAGATTCACTGGTGGAACTCTCATCATCGCTACCTCCAGCACCTGGGATCTTCACTGTTGTTGCCTTACGTTCGTGCACCAGCAAGGTTCGCATGATGTCGTCCCTGGTCTCCTGTTTACCAGCATCTCCCCATGAGGAACTGGTGCTGGGCTCTAAGGTACTCTCCACCTAAAGACAATCATCAAACAAGATTTTACTATACATGTTATTTCCAAAGATACCAGTACAAGTAGGCATCCTTGGGAAACTGTCTAAAATTGATATATAAACAGCTAAAAATGGCCCCCAAAAAAATGGCTATAAATGATTTTTCAAGCATTAATTATTATTTTAATTGGCAAATAGCAAACTGCAATGTCTACAGGATTTTTCCAAGATATTAGAGGAGTCTGGACTACACCCATTCATTTTACAAAATTCTATCACACATTGGACATTTTCTTTGAATAGTGCAAAGGAAAATCATCCCTTTAGTGGATTTATTTGATTGTTCTTTCACCACATACTAAAGAATTTTTCACTTACACCATGGTGGTCAGGTTTTGGGATGGAGGAAACCAGAAGGGCCAGGGTAAACACCTTTTGTAAGTTATTGATGAATAACTTGATTGATATTGATGAATTTCCCACAGTGTGAACAGATGTGCATACGACATGTATACTTATGAAAGAACAGTGATCTTCACTGGATGTTAAACCCATGCTGGCTTCCTCTCTGGTTTCCCCCAGGCTCTGCCTGGTTTCCTCACACCATAATGCTGGCTGTAGTCGTACAAGTGAAATATTCTTCAGTATGACGTAGACCACCAATCAAATAAATAAATAAATGAAAATGTTAACCTTCGCAAAAGCAGCCAGAACAATGATCACTTACTAGTGATCATTCACCCCATGAATAGTGAAAACGTGCCAAACTACAAACTCCCTGTGCAAAGCAGCCAATACGCTAAACATTTTCCAGAGCTCCCAATTTGTGTGTTCTAGTGACTGAAAGGCAAACGTCTTCACCATGATCCAATCCCAAAGTTTAGCCTTAAAAATTATGGTAGCTGTAGTATACTGAAGGACTGCAGCATTAACACAAACCGCTATCTCTTGCTCCATGGCAGCCCCTGAGACCGTACTCTTCTTAATCCAGTCTGGCACAGCTTTGGGAGCGTTGACATCTTTGTGAGGAGACAAGTCGCCGTCTGCCTTGACTGTCACTGTGACCGTGTTTTCTGTTGTACCAAAGCCTCTGTTCCGCGAGGAGTCTCCACTCCATGTTGACCCGTCCGGGGGTTTGGAACCTCCACCCTTAGATCGGCTTTAAGATACAAATAATGTATTAATTTCTTAGGTGCTGTTCCCTAGCACAGTTGGTGATGGGATTAAAACTGAGGGCAGAACCAATTAATGATGGCAACTGGACACCAGACATTCACATTAAATCATGAATATACACCTCAATAATACCAAAACGCTTTAATGAAATACAAATACACCAATGGTTATTACATTGATGCATTCAAAAAATATTCCTCTTTATCTTAATAACACACACAAAACTTAAAACTGCTGTATACTTATTTATTTCCTTACTGATTTTTGGTGTCACAACCTTGTTACACTCAAACTTTTAAACTAAAAATGACAGTACTGATTAGCTATCTTACTGTAACAATGGCCGCATGTCTGTTGGTTCAGGCTCCAGTATCCAGGGCGCTAGTGTCATCCCCTCACACTCTATCAACAGGTCAAACAATGGCTGAATCTGCTCATTAAACTTTGCCAGCATCATACGGGCATCTCTTTTAGGGATGGCGCTTTCATCCTCTTCTACCTCTGTACTACAGAATGTACAGCTGAAAAAAAAAGAGGCAATGAAAGGGTAATTAGGTACCTGAGCATACAAAAAAGTCGATGTGAGGCCATCTTTAAATATACCTTCATAAGGCGTAACCTGACCAACCCTTCAAAAAAGGGCCTACTTTTACTTTTACTAAGTTTTTATTGGTATTTTGAGAAAAGTCTTATATATTTTTCTCCACGGTAATTTCTTTAGAATCCTTATCTTTTTCAAGAACCAGAATAAAAAAAAAAGAATTCCGTAACAACCAACCCTTATTTTTCTCAAAGGGTCGGGGAACACCCAACGAACATTTTTTTTACGGAGGGCCTAGGTGGCAGAAAATGCAAGATTAGCCACCCTAAACATATACATATATCTTAATAAGATTGTAAATGACCATGTAAAAGTTTAAAGGTATCAAATACCTCATCCTGTAATGTAAATGTATTTCACTTGAGGGGAAACTAGTCAAAAAGTTAAGCAGAGGTAATCATCACATACTGAACATTACAGAGTTATCTATCTTGATTCGCCTTTTTCTTGTGGATAACAAAACGAATTGAACCTCAGCCTTTTTAGCTGCATGGTACTCACTTTGTGCTAGAAATAGTTTCAATTTATCTAATTATGAATAAATGATTTGATTGCTTGGCGTTTTTACACCGTACTGAAGAATATTTCACTGAAATGACGACGACCGGCATTATAGTAGGAGGAAACCATGCAGAGAAGGGGGGAAACCCACAACCATCCGCAGGTTGTTGGCAGACTATGAATAAATGATAAATTTGAATGAGCATGTGGATTGGATGTAAGAGATTTTGTAGCTCACCAAAATGAACCTGTCATTGGATCATACAGCTGATCTGCCTCCAAATCTGTGAACGTCTTCTCACATGATGGACATTTGAACGAGGCTCGACTTGTGTTGTCTCTCTCCTCCAGCTCAATCTTGCGCCGCATATGGTCCAATTTATACTTCACCACATTCACGAATACCTTGTAGTTTATGAAGTAGTAGTTGTGTTTAGTATTTTTCCCATCCTCTGCCGTCTCCACCTTCATGCGTGACTTGATAAAGCGATCTATTTTCAGTGTGTTTAACGAAGCACGTAACTGCTTACGTTCTAGTTTCAGAAGCTCTATCAGGTCATCTTCCTTCACGCAGGGGTTTCTCACCAGCATGTCTATAATGACGGCATGTTCAGGCCCGTAGAAACCCCTGACGATGTAACGAGCCAGACGCTTCAGGGCCCCGGGCACCTCTGTCTGCACCTCCGACTCATTCATCCTGCTTCTACACCTCAGGTTACACCTCCTCCTTAATCATCCTGTATTTGCAGCTCTGTCTGTACAACATCCTCCTCATGCTCCCTACTTCTGCAGCTCTGACGATAATACAACATGGAAGTTACTTTTATGAATACATACACATATATGTATATTTGTTTGCCAACTTATGAACAAGCTGAAGAGCTTTCAGATTTTACGTGTTAAAATGTCACCTAGATGAGAAATACCTATGTTCACACAGCATATCAAATAGCAGTCCATTCCAGCTTCATGCCAGTTGTTGACAAGTCTATGTTATGCTGTGGTACACTAGGGGAACAGCACAGGGGATCAGTAAAGGCGAGTTTGATATCATGAGGTACAGTAGTGACGTTAATTCCCTGAAGGATTTGCTTTTCACAATGAACATCAGAGAAGCAGGTCTGCAACCTATAAATTCAGCCACCTTGTCTTTTGAATAGCCTTAATTTTGATGACTTCAGAGCTGTTGAGAAGAAAGAACAGATACAGGTAAAACAAACTTAGTAATTTACTCAAAAAGATTAAAGATAGATGGATAGCATTAAGTTTAGCTTGCAGACTAGAAGCATGGAGTGGTTTGTCCAGTTGTGTATCAGATTATTGACATCTGGCATGTAGATGTGCCCTGAAAACCTTTCTCCACTGAACTGATAAGCTTATAGCTTTACAGTCATAAAGCCAACAATGTGTGTTTATGAAACAATAGTTTTGACATACCATTATGTGGATAAAGTGTAAATGAATAAAATGCCATTACAGCCTGAAACATAGAGACATAATAAAGGGCATATTTCAATTTATATTTATACATGTAGTCCTAGCTACATGTATGCATTTATGGTACATGTGTATGCACTATACACAAGTCTACGTAACCTTTTGCACACTGCTTAGGCCTTATATCTCCGTCTAGTCTTTCAGGCAAATGTAGACAAAATCAATAACAATATAAAATACTTTTACATATTCCATGTGACTGCATAGGTACAGGCATCTGATCATTTCAGCCTAATTGACAAGGTCAAGAAAGCTATGAAGGTCATTTTGCAGAAGTATTAATATAACATTTAGAGATATAGCATTTAAAATGTATGCACTTCTGCACTATTGTTTATTCCGCTCCCTGACGGACTGAGATGAACACCTCAAAACAGCAAGGCATTTAGGAGATTTACATTAGAAAACAGAACCTGTGTGTTGTTTTTTCACTCCATGTGTCAGCCGCTTGGCAGCGACTCGTTTGAGGGAGATTGTGATGTGTTTTGCCTGCAACCTATCCTGAACTGCTTTAAACTGGATGATCAATTTCTTCAGTTAAACTGTTTAAATTTTAACTAAGGAAGATGTCTTTTTCTTGATCAGTGAGAAAGTGGTCTATTTAGTTCAGCTGAATTATAAGTTGTGGTCTATTTTCAAGACTTTCTGATCTTTACCTACCTCTACAGGTAATCAGAAATTGTTGAAAAAGGACCTCTACGTTTAACAAGCCAAATTGGCATTGGAGCCATCTGGTAAGATTATCGCCGTCAGGGCCAGACGTGTGTGGGCGCGCTTGCAAACTAATGCAAAATTTCGCTAAAAAAAAAACATGATTTATAGTAGCTGCTATACCTTACAATGTTGTTGTTTGGCTCAACGGCAACAATAAGATGTCAGACATTTTGGTTAAACTTACGACCAAAGAACAATCGGTCATGGCCTACGGTGGAAACTCTGTTCACCTATGTTTTGTGTGAGCAAAGTCCAGAAAAATAACCAATACAAACTGACTCAAAAGGGCTCAAGGAATTTTGTCAGATGTGCATTCTGAAGCGACTACCGGAAATCATGTCCTTTTAGCGTTAATTTGCGTTAGCTTGCGGGAGCACCCACTCATGCCTCGCCCAAACAACGTTAATCTGGCAAGACGGCTCCAATGCCGACTCGGCTTTTTAACTGAACTCATGGTTTATTGAGTGTGCAATTTTCGATACACACTACTCGCACTCACATGTAGATTGTAATATTAATATCACAAGTACGGTTAATATGACTGTAAAATTTCCCAAACGCACCTTAATATTCACTTACAATCTACATACGAAGTCTACTTCTTCCTAATCCTGCTATTTATTATGATTTCCCATGGAGATGCATGGATTTCCGCTTATTGCCCCGCACGCAATCACGTAGAACTTGAACTGGCCCTGAAAGACAGCAAATCTCGCTACAGGCGGCTGTTTTCTCTGGCTGCCACCAGATGTCGCAATGCTATTCCTATCAACTGACGTCACACATCATATCTCATGACCTCAGTATGAATGAAACGTTGAACGGGTGTACTGCACCGTATTTAAAAAACAGATAACACACTCTGTAGGTGTACTGCTACGAGTCACCACGAGTTACTGTGTATTATAATTTAAACATTAAAGTGCCTTATCAGTGCAGAACTGTACATATCGTTGTTATCTGCATGCGCCACTGCCTTGAATGTTGCCTTGATTAAAGCTCTAAATAACTTTTGGCATTGGTCATGCTTTACACTGTTACAAATGCTTGAGTTGATGGTCCAGTAGTTTACATGTATATATACATGTATATACCTAATAAACTAGACGACTTCAAATCTGCGTTTACAAAACTGCAGACAAAACGATTCGATTTAATAATTATTTTCAAAGAACCGAATTTCACATCCAAATAGAATAGCAGGTATGCTCATTTTGTCTAAAACTCTCACAGGTATATATAGAGTTTGGAGCTTTTGTGCCTTGAGACAAAAGATGTTTTCTGACTGTAGGGTAGGTCCTTGTGTGTTTCACTACTATCCCTGGTTAGAGACATGCTCGGTGAGAACTTCAATGCTGCAGCCTAGAAGTAAAACGACAGTAAACTTTTTGGGAAGCGTTTGCAGTATATCATGATTTTAGATTTCTTGACGTTCACCTCTAATTCCCATAAATTACCGTAATTTTCGAAGCATCCAAGGTGTTGTGGAGGCCTCTGTCCTTTTCTGGTATTATCACAGATATCATCTGCGTACAATAAAATAAGAACATCTAGGTGTATAAACATATCAAGATGGCCTGTCACATCATGGGACAGACAATAGATAAAGGTACAACATTGTTATACACCATGAACTCCTCTAGGTCGTTCAAGTACATGGAAAAAGTACTGGCCATAGATTCTCTTCCTTCCCCACATTGACTTCGCACAGAAAGAATTCAGATTTAGACTTCTTTGTTATGATACAGGCCTTGATAGCAGATAAGTGCATATTTCGTATCAGGTAAAAACATTTGCCTCTCAGTCTCTCGTTCAGCATTTTGAACCATAATCCTCCTCTCCAAATAGTGTCGAATATTTTTGCAAAATGTATATATGAACAATACATATTTTTTTCGTGCGCAAGTAATACTCAGAAGTGTATAATGCAATACAAAAATGTTGTCTATATGTAGGTATAGCATTTTCTCATGTCCCGCGTGAAGCTCGTTCAGTGCATTCGTCGCTTCACAGTAATCGTTTAGTCTCTTGTTTATAATACTTAGAGTCTTTTCCGAGGCAGATAAGTAGAGTGGTCGCTGAATAATTTTTTGGATCTTCAATGCTGCCTTTTTTTGTTTGTAAATTGACCTTGAGTTACTAATATAGCAGGATTCAAGGATTGAAAAAGAATCTAAGATCAGGTTAAGTAATTTGTGATAGATGTGCATCATGATTCTAGTCATACTTTTGATATATTCATCGGTAACTTGTCATGACCAATAGGTTCATGGATTCTGAAGTTCTTAATTGCATTTTCTTTTCTGAGTATTTAACTGGCTGATCAAGAATATTGGCCAGCTAGATCTAATTGTCTGACGCCTGTCTCATCTAGTTTGTCAATGAATCTATCTCTATGCAGAGAATAAGTTTGTTTTCAGTTGCTGTTTATATTCTTTGCTAGAGTCTTTTAAGTTTAGCTCGTATATATGTATCTGTTATGTGGAAGTTTTTTGGGTTTTTTTTCGTTTTTTGTTTGGCGTTTTGAAGACCATTGTTCATCAACTGAAGGTTTATGAATGTTTCTGTCACCGTTTATACATGCAAGCATGCGGCCGAATGTTTTCTCAGCACTTTTCAGTGGCTAGTTCGTGATGTTATTTACTATCTAATTCATTTTGTTAGATGTATTTTGAGCACTCAAGTAGCTTATACTGTTGCTCAGCTCTTTGGTAGTGTGGTAAATACTGTCAACAACATCGACAACAATATATTAAACATACTGGCTTTGTGCCATGTATCCAAAGGGGGCTGCCAACAGACGAGCCTTTATCAACTGTTTGCTTAATCCTAGGCATCGAAACCGTCATAAGTATATCAGCCGTCGGCCAACATAGACGTTCCCGGTCAATAATCGTAAAACCAGTTTCCAAAAACCGCAAATAACACAAATCACCAAAGAACTAAGAAAGTATATAAAAGATAAAAAAATTCGGACAGATTCATGCAAAGAAAAACAGTCAAAAGTTTTCAATGATGACGAAAGGACTCACCGAATGATCTAGGTAGATGAATTAAATCAGTATCCAAATCGTGTACCATTTTAGTATATACATGGTGTTAATCATATGCGTATCCCAACTGCGCCATAACTGAAACTGTTCGTAAATCCAGCGTGGCGATCATACTCAGTAAGAGGGCCATACGGCTCCTAGTGCCCGGGTTGAGCGGAATTGTGGTGGGAGGAAACCGTGCAGAACCCGGGGGAAATCCACGACCATCCTCAGGTTACCAGGAGACTTTCTCACGTACGGCCGGAGAGGAAGCCAGCATGACCTGGACTTGAACTCACGGCGACCGCATTGGTGCGAGACTTCGGGTCATTGTGCTGCGCTAGCGCGCTGAACGACCGAGCCACAGAGGAATAAAGTTATACAATTATATGCTTGAGTTCAACGTCGTCCGCAACAATTTTTCTTAATATGACAACAAGGACCCTTAGAATGTATATATACACAATACAAGTCCTGTGCAATTTGTGTCCCTATACCAGGACTTTAAGGAGTCCATAACTGCATCAAATTCACCGAAACGAGCATTGAGGCATTATTAGTAGTTGATAACAACATATATACATATATGTATGCTTGGGTTTTACGTCGTACTCAACAATTTTCAGTTATATGGCGACGAGGGGTGCTTACCATGTATATATGCTGTGTCTTCTTGTGGTAGGGAGAGTCCATGCGGCCAAAATGCTGCCGCCACTTGAACGTCATGCCAAAGACACCACCCAGTCACATTATACTGTCATCGGGCATGCCTGTCCTGTATCCTTATTTTAACCCCTCAGTGCTGAGCGCCACGCCAGGCAGCAACAAGTACCATTTTTAAAGTCTTTGGTGTGACCCGACATATTATGTTTTCTGGCTCATGCTAGAATACATTGTGTTATTGGAAAACAATATTGCATGATGGACCACACATCTTTACACCAACAAAAGTATGCATTTTTTCGAATCGACAGAACAAGTCTGTCATGCATAACATAATAGTTTGCGCCAATAACATAATCTATTCTGTCAATTCTCAGAAAAAAAGACTATTCTGTCATTTCAACATGCTAAGTTTTTAGAGTCTATGGTTAAATCAGTGATGTAGTTGGCATGGAGTGTATTCAAATTTGTTTTGGTATGTATGGGAATGGAATACGACTTATTGTTGGTCGACATCCACTGGTCTTAATTAGGACACAATTATCGGCGTAAACTGCACCGGTTAACAGTACACATAGGATGAACTGAGAGTTGGAACTCATGATAAAACTACCCAGCGTCACATCTGCACCTGTTTAGAGTGGCGTGTTGATCAAATCAAGCTTGGTGAATGGTTTTAAGGTCGGGGTTACATGCATGTAGAGATATCGAAGTACATAATACTTTTATATCAGGTGTTTGTAAGGGGAAAATGTAGCTTGTGAAATGTGAAAATAGTACATTTAATTCACTTGATGTTTATTGTTATTTCACGCCATACTCAAGACTTCAGCGTCTTATGCCATTCTTTATCCTACCTCACGCACTTTGACGCATGTTGTTACGAGCCCTGTCCTTAAGATAGTGTATTATATTTTTTTTTTATTTGTTTTCACGCCAACCAGGTTTGTGTCTGACCTACATTTTTTTCTCCATGTGCGCGATAGCCTGCACTGAAAATCAGTCGCGGTGTTCTCGAGGCTTCTGTGTTTATCAGTTTCGTGTCATTGTACATGAAGCGTACAATCTGGAAAGATGTACCCATATTGTAAAGATGTTTACGGACAGATCATCCAGAATTTTCTTTACCTTAGCCTATAAACATGAGCGACGAAGTTGTTCAGCTCGCAGTCATTTTACTTATGTCCACTTTGAGATTAGTCATTTTACTCGTGTCCACTCGAGTCATATTTGCTCTTGTTTACTTGGAAGGATTTTTGTGCGATTTTGGAGATATTGGCTTACGCGCCTTTCGACAATTTTGTCATTTTGTACTCCATTTCTCGGTATATTGCACTTTGTGAGCTTGTGTTTCGCCACTTGCTATTTGGTGTCAGACGTTCGTTCGGAGCTTGTATCTCTCATTGTGTCTTTGTGCGATTACGTACATTTCATCCGAGTTTACCCCGAAAGTGACTTTGTGTATATTTGCGAGGAATGAAACACACATCGCTAGCTCGGCTTTACAGACGCTATTGTCAACCCCGTCTGTCCAGGAAATTTTCATCTTGCCGGGGAGTTGAATACATACATAGTCGGCTTACCGTGCTCTCTGTTGTTTCGTCATCACAGGACTGTCATCCTTTCATTTGTGAATTCCCCAGAGCTGTGAGTTCTACATTTACATGGACTGACTTGCCTTTGGAAATCGGTATATTCCAACTGGATTTGGACGCTGCCACCAGTAAGAAACTATAAATAGAATTTTGTAGTTATCTGTATTATTTTCGTATATTAGTGTCCGTTGTATTCTTTGCTTATTTTGTTAAGATTTATAGAGAGTGGAACAAGCCTTTTGTTTGTCATTTTCCTCTCCGATAGTGGTACTCTTACAATATCAAACTGAAATGTTAGAAAATCTTGGTACTCGTGGCGTCAGTTATAACCTAGTACACACTAAAAGCGGATACCTTCCTCTGTCAGAACAAAGGAGACAAGCTCTTTTTATAAAATGTTCTATAACTTGTCCCCTGATCATTTAAGCCAACTTACATGCTTGCCAGCACCAGACACACAACACCATCATGTAACAAATTTGCAAGACATTCGATTCCCCAGGTTGCAGTAGAACTCTATTTGCCACCTCGTTTGTTCCTTCCGCCTCTCGAATCTGGAATAATCTTCCTTGTGATATTCGAACAAGTACATTTCATGACTTTTGTAATTCATACTACTATAGGCTTAATAGAAAAATAGAAATTATCCCCGGGCAACTTCGCCTCATTCGTTCCCGGCTAAAAGCACGCGTTTACAAGACACTGTTACTAACAGTGTTTGTGGACAATGACCCTGAAGACTGTTTGCATTTCTGTCTTAATTGTTACAGAGATACAACTTGTGGGTTAGACATTTTCGGACCTGCAGACACTGCTCCAGACGCAGGAAGCTTTGTATACGGTAATCCTATAGTGACAACACGTGTAAACCTTGTAATATTTGATAATGCGCAAGGATGGTTTCTTGAATCGAAAGGATTTAACTACGATCAACTATACTAATTATATTCTAGCAAATTCCACCACTCAAATCCCCGTTTTCTAGAATGCCTCACAAACCTAGACAAGGTATCATAAATCCTACACTGTTGTATTCAAGTATTTATATATGTGTGTATATTCCGGCGTGTTTGTTCTTATCTGATATATATATATAACACATAATAGCATAGCCTTACCCATGTTTACTTTGTATATTCTTATTATTAGGAATTGAATACATTCAGCATTTGATGTAAATTTTATTCCTTGTGGAGAGACATTTATGTAGGCTTTGTCTGTTTTTGAGTTCTATTCATTTACTTGGATAAATTATTGCTTAAAAAATGCACCAGATTTATTGCCTGGAATATTTTACAAAATTTATGAAACCTTGAAAGATGCTATTTGATAGTCAGACTTGACTAGTCAAGTTTCAGGAGCAATGCTGTTATGACGTATATTGAAGTCGTCGATGTTAGTAGTGCACGCTCTAGCATATGCATGCTATGTATGCAACATCCACAGGGCTGACTGGAATATTGCCATCCTAGAGATCCCCGTTTCGCGGACTTAGTGGAAATATGCGGTGGACAACGCTGATAGGATCGCTTGAGTGGCCTGACATAAAATATGTCAGAGATTAGCTGTCTTCCAGCAATATGATGCACGTGTTGTGGAGAAGTTCGTCAGTTACGTGCCAAAACCTAGTGGTTTATTCTCGGCACTCATGTTTCCTCCAACCCTGAAATTTGCTACCATCCTATGTGGGGAATTATTCTCAAGTTTGATGTTAAACCCCAATCAAATAAATTCCGTTGCACCCCCCTCGTCCCAGATGATGGTGGTGTACAGGACGAGTTTATGATCCAGTGAGCTAACTTTTCTATCTGAGTTCGGACGAAATCTTTATCATCGTGTGGGCTAACAATATTTTTGTTCATGTACACAATGACCAAATATGTGTATGCTGTGACCCAAACCTACAACCAATAGTTTTCTGTGGGAATGGCCGTTGGTTTTCCCCGGGTTCTGCCCGGTATCCTCCCACCTTAAGGCTGGCAGCCATGGTATAGGTTAAATATTCTTAAATGCGGCTTCAAACACGAATGACCGAGGGGGTTAGCACGCCAGCGCGGCGTTCTGACTCCGTGCCTCTCACCAAAGTTAGATCCAGCTCATAATGGCTTCCTCTCATACCGTGCGTGGAAGTTCACCTGCAACCTGTGGGATGGTCGTCGGTTTCCCCCGGCCTCTGCTCGCTTTCCTCCCACCATAATGCTGGCCACCATCGTATAAGTTAAAAATTCTTGAGTACGTCGTAAAACACCAGTGAAATAAATCACTCACTCAATCGATCAATCTCCAACGAAATAAATAAATTTCCGCCCAAAAAACATATTTGTCAGGTAGGCAGATTACACCGAACTCTCTGGGTTTATCCACACATGAACCTGCATGGCCGCCGTCACAGATAAGTGACAAATTCTGATTAGACTGACTAAAGTATTCATAAATGCATCAGTACTCTTTACCACGCATGCGCGGGATGAATCCGCTAAAGGCATAAATGTCGATTTGACTCCGAACTTTCCTGTTCTGCCTCACTTGTCGGATCAAGACAGCAGACAGCTAACCTAGCACGGCTGAACATCGAATCACTCAAACCTAACACTCGGTAGTTAGTTTGTGAACCATTTATTCTGGGTGGGAAGCGGTAAAGGCTGGAAAGAACAAAAATAAACAATCAGGACAAAATTCACAGCGGAATTTTATGTGCATTACTTTACAATGTCACACACAACCAAGGGACAATACTTTGATGGGAATTAATCGTAGTTATCAAGAGTTAGCTCCATTGTATCGACTTATCGGGCATGAACTCTGGACTATACGTGTACCGGTACTGTTCAAATTATAATAAACCGGAGTCTGAATATCTCAATTGACAACTACAAAATGGTCAGTAATTTTACGTTAGAAACATATCGTGAAGTGTGGCCGAATATAGCCGTAATCATGATCAACTTCGTAAGTGTCCTCTATTAAAGTCTGTAGGCTGAAAGTCAGGGATTTGCCGTATATGTTGTTCTTGTAAAGTTTGAATGTTTTTCTCCTCAGGATTCTCTGATATCAGACACACACAGTTAACAAACTCAATTCGTAAACCAGAGATTGTCATGAAAGTTTCTATATGCAACTGTCACTCACACTGTGGTGGGCTCTCAGAATCTGTCAGACTACATCGAGGCGTGCGACGAAGCCTCATGAAGTTCTCGCGGGGTTGACACAACTGCCCTCATTGGGCGGGCATACGATTCATATGAATATTAAACAGTTACGTCAATGATTGACACCACATTTCCTGTTTCCTTGAACATCACAGAAGTAAAGCTATCGTACATAAGTGAAAAGTTCTTTAAATCCGGGTTAAACGACAATCAAGTAATTATAAAATAAAATATTTATGCTTGAACATTTCCTTTTTGTATAGAGACATACACATGTGCTTATATATTGTGTTCAGGTATCCAACTTGTGACAAACAGCACTCTGTGTGCCACGGACAAAACATACTATATCTCTGGTAGTGCTGGGGTTAGCGCCGAAGACCAGCAGAAGATCATCGATAAACACAATGCCGACAGAGCTGTTGTATCATCTATAGCTACTAACCTGATGAAAGTGGTAAGTACATACAATTGTGAGCAGATGAAAGTGATTGGTGCATATAGCTATAACCATTAATACGCGATGAAAGTGGTCAATGCATGCAGCTAACATGATGGAAGGTAAGGACTGTAACGTACAGCTAACATGGTGAAAATGATAAGAAATCTGACATACGGCAAACATGGTGAAAGTGACTAGTACATACTCCTAACATGACGAAAGTGGTAAGTGCATACCCCACCGAAACACGATCAAAATGGTATGATAATCGAGATAGATGTTCCGAGTACGCCTCACCGGGATTTCCTTGCCGCGGCTCCTGGCTGTGTAAAAGCATCGTACACCTCGAGTCAAACACAATTCCATAAATTTAGTGCATTTTATGTGAATCCGTGTCTGCTGACTTGTCTAAGTCAACAAAATATAGATGAAAACTAGAGCTGAACTGCCATCGGGTATCTGTATAGTTTGTTTAAGTCGAAGAAGCGATAGGAGACAGCAGGAGAGCCGTAGGAGAAGAAGGGTAAGGAGGTAAACGTCGATCCGACACAGTGTTTCAATTAGAGGCATCCATGGCGTTGTGGTGTATACGTAAACACCATGTATGTACTTGGCTACAATGTTGTCGGAAATGGACAGCGTGCATGACGAACGAAAGAAGCCTATCCTAAACAAAAGTAAACTTGCGTGCTCTGCTGGGTTTCCAGGCAGCTCTCGTGTCTTAGAAGCGGACAAGGTTTGCCTGGTGACGATGCAGGCATTCTATTGTAGTTCTCGTGGGAAATAAATTCGATAGAAGAAAGTTTCCCGTGTTCAAAATGAGCTGTTTGTCTTGAAACATTCCATACTGCAAATAGAGGTCTCATAAATCACATTGCAGCTCTTCAGTATTTCATTTATATGTTATTTTTGACAGTTCTTTGTAATGGTACAGGGTTCTGCCAGCAACTTGCTGATGGTCGTGGGTTTTCCTCGGATTATCCAAGTTTCCTTCCACCATAACGCTGGACGAAGTCGGATAATTGTAAGATTCTTGAGTACGGCGTAAAATACTAATAAATTAATATTTGTTTAAATAAATAAATTTTACTTAAGCCAAAATATGTCGATATATGAGAAACTCTAGCTCAGTTCTGTTGTATTTCATCGCTGGGCCGACGAGCTTGCCAAAGGAGGTGAGAAATGGGACACACAGTGTGTGGCAGACCATGATTCCTCCCTCCATATGTCTCCATACATTCCAGGTAAGTGCTATAATAACGTGGAAACAATTTGTGAATATCCGCAGAAAACAGCAGATCAATGGATCGAGTGAACTGAACACAGAATTGAGGTAATGAAATTTAATCTGCCTAAAGTAGAAGCAATTTAAACGTAGAACTGAAGGCAAATGCAGCCTGGAAAGCTGGCATTTTGTCATGTGTCCGAAGATATGTCCAAAGTATTCTGATAATTGCAAATGAACATAACAATAAATCACTTAGACAATGATTATTTATTAACAACACTTCGACAAAATGGAGCATTTGGAAACCCAAGCTGGGAAAGTGCGCATGGCCTTTGGCATAATGAAGTAGATAAGTACCGGTATGTTGAAGACCCTGAGATCTGCATTGGGAAAATGGATGGAAAAAAGTGGGCCATTACACACAGGTGTGGGGAACTCGTAAAAACTCCTTCCCACCTTTAACAAAAGGGTTCAAAGGTGTGCCCTCCTTTGTTCTTTACGTGCAGTACGTCACACATTTAGGTGTATGTGTGCTCACAAAAGACTTAGGTAGTACACAAGCACTGCAGCATCACAGCAGGAAACAATGCGTTTTTACTGCGATTTGGACGCTTTTGTGTTGTGCGTCAGTCTCCTATTGTTCCTGTAAGGCAATGTCTCAAGGACACCGTTCATAAACCATAGGTTGAATGAACCTACCGAGTTTTTTCTGGCTCTAGAGCAGGTGTTTGATGTCAGATGCGCTTTTTATTTAACACCTGAAGATAAAGGTCTAGGACAGGTTTTGTTTTAATCAAGATGGTCCATAAAACTCATGTTAAGATCTAGGCGTCAAAACTAAGGTTCGTTAATAAGCCGTCATGCATAAAGGACGATCTGGGTTAATAATCGCGAGTGCAATTTCCAAAGCAAGGTTCAACACACACCACCAGAGAACTGAGGAAATATGCAACCCACGCATTTGACTGCATTTAGTGCAGTGAAAGAAAGATCTCACAAAATATGCATTGGTAATTGCAGGTAATGTTTTAATGACATTTCTAGTTATGATTTCTTTATCTCGCTGTTTTCTTTCCCTTTAAACACTAGTCAATCAATAAATCAGCTCATATATTCAAATATATGTGCACCATAAGAGTACTTGTATTGGCATTTAGATCAAAATTTCACGTGCGCAAATTGCATATACAATGCCCAAAATCCACATTTCCAAGACCTTCATTTTTAGCATTCGAGATGTTCATAAAAATGGTAAAAGTTATTTAAACATTATTCAAAATAAAGGCAGTCTGTACATTTTTTTTAATTTGGTTTGATCTTGAATTCATAATTTTTAACTTGACTAACAGGACTTCTCGGATTTGATGTACGCTTTGATTTGAAGGTATTAGTGAATTAATGGGTTTGTTTCTTCAGCTTGCTTTACTCCATCACTTATCCTTGTCGTTGACACATTGTTCTGGTTTTCAGGAGTGATGCGGATTGGCTGTGGCTATGCTGAATATACCATCGCCTACAAGAAATTCCACTTCTGCAATTACATAACCGAGTAGAAGAGCTAATCTGGTTTTGGGTGCATGGAGCCAAAAATTTGATTTATTTGGTAGGTGTTTTACGCCATACTCAAAAATATTTCACTTATGCGATGGCAGTTGGTAGGGTGGTAAATGATAAGAAACCGGCCATAGGCCGGGGGAAACCCACGACTGTCTGTCTAACGTATGATTGGAGAGTAATCCACCCTCAGCTGGACTTAAATTCACAACAGCCGCATTGGTGAGTGATCCTCTATGTCGTTGTGCTGCGCTGGAACACTAATCACCGAAAACGCTCAAAAGATTGATGAACATTTGCTATGGATTCTAGATTGTATCTGTGAGTGAGCAGTTAGTTACAACAAAGTCCCATTATAGGGTGCATAAAGGAGGTGGCACGACAAGGCGGGGATTTAACCCACAGCTGAGGCGTTAAATCGGTCCAGAAATAAAATTTTGCTACAAGTTTTATTTTATCAATTTCAAAACATATGATATATGAGCTTACATATGATTGTAATAAAGTGGCAATTTTGATAGTGTTAAAGATGTTATTGTTAACTGAAAATGCCTCGATGCTCATTCCGGTCAATTTGAGGCAGTTATGGACCCACGCAGTGTAAGTTTAATTTTGATAGAGACAGGGATATTTGACCTCCATTTTTTTGTTGTTCTTTTCTTCTCTTTTTTTCCCTTTTTTTCTGCTGTTTTTTTCTTTGCTTGTTTAAAGATAAATTTAAAACATATGCAGATAAATAACTTTCAGTTTTTATTTTAATTACAAAAATAAATATATGGTGTCAAGATATGGTGTGGCCTGTTACCGAAACCACTTGTTGTCTGATGCCCCAGTTTTCTGTTTGCGGTCGGCCGACAGTCAACAGACTATCTAACGCTCGGTGTCAGCCGTGGGCTACAAAAATAACTGTACATTACTAGATAAGAAGGTACGAGGCATTCAGGATTGTACAGTTACGAGATCTCTCTCCCACTGAAACGGTTGCATTAGTGTTACCGAATAAAGGTAGGCGTCAATACAGCCCTTGTGTTTATGTATCCACGGTTTTGCAAGGTCAAAATGTTATATTTCCGTAAGCTCGATATTTCTTCAGTATGTGCTGCATTTGTTGAGCCAGACCCGAGTATCCCGTGTCGACAATGGTCTTGCTAGCTCAGTCAGAGCAGCGGCCTGCATAACCAGGTTAAATTCTCGAAACTGATTGGTTCGCCTTTAAACGCTGGTTTTTAATGTTCTTTTAACTCGTGGTGTTGTTGCATGCATAGTATACCTAATTAAGAAAGGGCGTGAGGTGGTTAGGCGGTGATTTGGCCCATAGTTGATGCATCAAATCAGACCCAAAATAACATTTTCTTTGTACACTTGCTTTTTTTAAAAACCACTTTAAACATATAATTTATGGGCGTGTATGTATTGGTCAATTTTTGTGTCGTTATAGACTTATGGATCTCTTAATTTAGGGATGGAGAAAGTTGTACCCCAGAACACAATTTGCACTGGATATGTATCTGAGTACCTCTAAACTTTGAGTAAAAGACATATATGTTGAAGTAATAAACACTACTTTGGCCTGCGTTGCGGTGGTGTATATAATGTGGTATAGGGGATATATCTATGCGGTATAAGTTTTGTGTGGATTTATTTATTTGATTCTTGTTTTACGCCGTATATATATATATATGGATGTCCAGGATGTCAGTGATCAATCAGGTGAACATGTTCAGCGTTTCAACCATAGAAGTAAGCACTGCGATACTGTCCTTTTCGCTGCATACTCTCAGCACATATAAATATGGTGGCTGATTAAGTCAAATTAAGAAACGCAACTTGAACATTCATTTCTTAATTGTAGCGGTATTTTGTGTTGAGACAAAACTATCACAATTTGAACACCTTGAACTTTATGAAGATTGTAATGATGTGTTAAAGTTTGGCTGAAAGATAAAGTGGCTCTGGGCTGATCAGCAATGGTGTCTCTAAATCTGGGGGGGGGGGGGTTGGGCGGATATGGTTGTCCTGACTTCATGCAACTTCCAGGAGTTCGAATATAAGGCATGGCGGACGTCTGGATTTTGTTAGCAAAGGGTTTGCGGATGTAGTTTTTGACAGTGTTGACAAGGGGCGGACTTCCGGGTTTCGGTGTATACCAAACATTACAGGGTCGATTGATATAAATAAGAAATAAAGAAAAATCCGCGTGAAACTGAATGGGGCCGTATCCCGCTTAAACACCGGGATGGATAGGTCAAAGCCATGAGGCCTTTATTGTCACAGCAATTGTGTAACTATATGCTTATCTATGAAAAAAAAAATACTTTGTCTGTAAACTTTAAAACATCACGCATTGTGCGATGGAGCCAACATCTACGGAAGCTCATTGTGTCCATAATTGGGTCTACACAGGAAAAGAACGCTCCACTTTATCGGTGAACCAGTACTGCGGTCTAGCTCTCATTACAACACATGGTTCAACACAGGAATATTTGCTTCCAAAACGTAGCACAACATAGTTTAACGCTGCCAGACAGCCCTGCATGTCATTGTAAATGAGTTTCGTGGTTCTCTCTCTCTCTATGTTTTTATCTGCCCAGTTAAGGAATCCACTGAAATTGTCTGCAGCCGAACTTTTAAAATGCTATAGCAGTGGAGCTTCAGCATTTTACACACGAAAAAAGTCATATCATTTCGTTGTTATTTCAATCATAAAATGTGACATTTAAATGTTGCCGTGCTCACATCTTTAATCTGTTGAGGCACCAGAGCGATAAAGAAACAGTTCAAGTTTAAATGCCGCTTTTATAACATAAAGTAGATGTATCAAAAGTAGGAAACTATGCACACCATCTAAACGTGTATGAAATTCACGCCTTTCAGTTCAGGGATTTACCGGGCGGGAATGCGACACTACTGTGTTATCCATAATATGGCGCATTTCTGTTATGCAAATCAAGAACAACGCAGAGACAGCGTGACGCAAATATTGCACTGTCAAGTTGTTGTGCTACTCAACGGCGCGACGGAGTATCCATAGCGTTGTAAACCTGGCCTGCATGCAGCTCGAAGAGGAGCGGTGCGATGGCCGCATTGAGCTTCCATATATACAGTCACGTTGTTCAGCTCAACATTTAGCCATGGCTGAAGTAGTCTTCTATTTGTCAAGTTGTCGTCCGCGGGGCTCGCCTGTCTGCATTACAGCCTATCATACCTGAGTAAGCGTGGAGCTAGATGTACGCACGTTTACACGTGTTACCTGGAACTGTACCAGTCCATCCGTTCATCTGTAGGCCAATACACTGTCATTAGCTCTAGTTATTGGTATTCATCTCTGTATACAGATGCGGGATTGTCTTCCTGATTGCACCATGACCCTAGCGCTAGTCACTGTTTTCCTGTGTTCCCTGTTTGGGCCAGTCGTCTCGGACTTCCCCTTCCGGAACGCCTCCTTGCCCTGGGACGCCAGGGTCGCAGACCTTGTTAACAGGCTTACTCTGCATGAGATGGTGCTTCAGATGTCGAGGGGTGGGGTGTCCGACCATGGGGGTCCGGCCCCTGCCATTGACCGTCTGCAGATCAAACCTTACTCCTGGAACACGGAGTGTTTACGGGGAGACGTTGGGGCTGGGCCGGCGACAGCCTTCCCTCAGGCCCTGGGGCTCGCCGCTTCATTCAGGTGAGTCCAACACGGAGTCAATCAAAGTTAATAAATCAACTCATGAATAAATAAATACATGTACATAGACATGTAATAAATAAAGAAGTACGAATATTATACAGTTCTGTGCCGTAAGTCTCGCCTGCCTAAATCTATGAAAGCCGATAGAGGACCCTCCACTACGTCGCTGCTTCGTTTCACTACCTCGATGCATCGCAACCGGGCTGCCTAGCCACCTCCCTCGTTACCAGCTAAGGGCAAATTTCTTCAGAAAGTTATTTGAACAGTCTTTTACTCGTTGGTAATACAATCTATTCCAACGCGAAAAACCTTTGCTCAGAGTGGGAAAAACCTATTGTGACGACAGAGTACCTAACCCCCTAGTTATATTATTGAACTTGGAAGCGTTTGGAAGCGGAAACTAAAAATCTGAAATAAAGCAATAAATAAATAAATAAATAAATCAAAGCCTATCAAGCTGGAGATACTGAGCTAATGAAGTGGCGAAAGGTCTTACTCGGTGTCGGTATGGTCAAGCGACAGACAAGGACATTCACATTCCTTTTTTGTTTATTTAATATTTAGTTTTTTGGTGTTTTAAACTCCGGGCTCACGAAATCTTTGTTTTAATGATATGGTACAGAGGTCAGGTTTATGGAGAAAAGAAAGAAGACAGAGGAAAGTGGAGAAACCACCGCCCCTAGTCACTTTAAACTTAGAGCGACTGACTTAAAGCCGAGGCCTAAAGCCTGTGGGTGGCAGCTGCATACGAATGAGCGATTTCAATCATCAGGAGCTGTACACAGGGGACACTGCATGCCGCCTAAAGCCAACAGTCCCCTTGGACGATGGTGGCTCTGTGCACTCCTCTTTGCATATCTACTATACGTATACAATATGCATTGGTATACAAGAATGCCGGTTATGTCGACTATTAGGCCGTCATATGCCTTTATTATTCGTATTTTAATCATACAGATTCTATAATGTGTACGAAAGGTTAATGTTTAGAACAGGGCTTCGTTACACAAAGAAAATGTGGGCCACGATTTGGAATTTTAACTACAATTGCCAAGGCAACGTAGGTCTTTAACATGCGTCACTGAGTTAGTTTAATAATGAAATAACTTATAACATGCTTATCCTACGATCATTGCTTTGTGGAAGAGTGGCCCGGAATAGAAATGCTTACAAGCTGTGACTAAGAACCCAAGGGCAATTGTGCGTAGAGTACGTGAGGTTTCGTAAACATGTATGTAGATGTATAGATGTGTCTTTGTCAGACTAAAACGCACTGGATACGACCATTCACAGTAGCACATGGAAATGCGTACAAATGTAAAATATATTATTTAAAATGGGTACATATCATTGATGCTTTTTAAAATGGACATTATCTGTATGCATATGTAGGATAGTGTTACTGTTCATGGTGAAGCTATGTTTATAGCTGGCCCATGACCGAGTCGACAACAACTTCCCGCCCTAAACGTTATGACGTGTGTTCGAATTCGGCTACAACACTTACTGTCGTGAAATGTTAACATCAATTACGTTAGGTGGTGCTATGTACAGGTGTATGGACATCCGACTAATACTGTTCGTACACATACATCTCAGCGTTCACATTATTATGCTATGAAGACTTCATCGGTGGCCAGGTGATTAGTGCGTCGGGACATCTGGGGTCAGTCCCGGGTTGGCTCGTACCAAATACTTTAACCAATGTTACTTGTTCCTACCTCGCTTGGCGCTCAGTACTGAGCTTAATGACCCAGGAGGCTCTCACCAATGAGGTCGCTGTGTGTTCAAGCCCAGCTCATGCATGCTAGGTTCCTCCCCGGCCGTACGTGGGACGACTTGCCAGCAACCTGCGGATGGTCGTGGGTATCTCCCGGGCTCTCGTTCGTTTCCTCTCACCATAATGCTGGCCGCGTTGTATAAGTGACATATAATTCTTGTGTACGAGGTAAAATGCTTATGAAATAAATAACAAATATTATGCCATAAAGTGGAAATTATCAGTGGAATACACGTAAGCACAGCATATATTTTAAGGCGTATTTGTTGGGAACAAAGTCGTACGCTAGAAACCAGCAGAAGTGCAACGATATGGAAGCAGAAAACCGGAATGTCAAAAGAAATTCAGGGTTTAGAGGTTTATAGAATAGAATATTCCCACCACCAAAATACTTGTAGAAATTCTCACAAAGATGGACACCAAGACAGTACACGACTATAACGAAATTTTGAACTGACACCGCAATACATTGTGTGATTTGTCATTAATAATTCTACTTTGGCATCCAAAAGAAAGTTGCTGGTGTTTGCATGTAGCATTTCCCTTCGTATCATGTTATTTTTTTCAGTCCCTCACTTATACAGCGAGTAGCGGAAGCCACGTCCATCGAGGTACGGGCGAAGTTCAACGACTACATGCGGAAAGGGCAATATGGCGACCACAAAGGTGCTAGTTGCTTTAGCCCCGTCATTAACATCATGAGGCATCCATTGTGGGGCAGAAGTCAGGTAAATGATGGAGAGTGTAGTCCCTGGATATTTGGTAGATTTAAAACCACGACGAGGGAATATTACATACCTAAGCGAATTGGTTTCAAGCCACACCGTACATAAACGCTGTTTGCCTTTACCTTAGTTTGACTTACGAGCTTTTCTTATATAATACGTCACTGTGTTCACAGCTGTTATACAGAAACAATGACGGGGTGCAGACGAGAACAGAGAGTTGTATGGACTTGTTTTGGGTGGACAATGTTCTCCAGTCTATAAACTATACTCCAACCTTGAAACCTTGACTGAGGAATTTGACCAACTGGTTTTCCCCATCGTCTATCTCGCACTGTTCAGATATTATAATTTATTGGTTTGCACGTTATTGCATACAGGGAATCAGTATACGGATATATGTGAAATATTTTGTGAATGGATAAGCATAAAAAGCCAAACATTTTACCGTTAAAAAGGGCTACAGAAAACTGAAGTGATCCAGATACCGCAGACATCGGATACGACAGAAAAAAAGATATATTGTTTCAGGAGGCATAAATCATTTTCAAAAATTCTTTTCAGATTTTAGTTTAATCTGCACTTTGTTGATATAAGTATATGCAATCCTAAATGCGATGATTTACACACTCAGTGTGCCATACAAAGGGAATACCTTTGATGCAGATCCGTCAAATCTCACGACATAAATAGTGGGTCCGTGTAACAGTATGGAAACATGGAGTAATGGAGCCAATTCCGCAAAGACATTTCTGATATAACAAGTCAAAATTTGAAGTACCATTTCAGAACTTCTTCCTATACCCATAGGAATGAAAATTTTGAAGTAAAAGTTCAATTTCTGATAATAAAATCTAACATCGAAAAGAGTTTTTAAATGTTGACTTCATCCAGAAAGGGCCTTGTGAGGGTGACCCCCCTAAGAACTGCTGCCCTGTTATCAACTTTTCTGTTCATCTCCGTACCTGTCCAGGTATTACCGTTTCTCCGAACATCCCGGACCACTGACTCCGAAATGCTGATATATTATACATGTGGTGGGTTACAGGAGACGTACGGCGAGGACCCTTTCCTGAGTGGCACGATGGCTCAGCACTTTGTCTATGGACTTCAGGGCAATGATAGCCGTTATATCCGTGCTAATGCCGGCTGTAAACACTTCGACGTCCACGGAGGGCCCGAAAATGTACCAGTCTCAAGATTCTCCTTTGATTCCAAGGTAAGAACTTCATTCTACTTTAGTAGCATGTCTTTTAATAAAAGCCGCCATTATATTTCTGTAAAGTATATGTGGTATTTGCGGTCTGCTTAAGTTTTTTTTTATGAGTTTCAAGAATCTAATTGGTTTGAGGCAGTGAGCAGTGAACGACGGTCGTGTTGGCTTTTGTACAGTCTAACGTTCGTTAAAGACCACTTGTCTTTCGCCAAACTGGCGTGCATATCTGTGCGTCACGTATGGTAATGTTTGTCTGTGACTTGCCAAAGATCGGTGGTTAACGATAGGGTAAATTCGCTGTCAGTTGTACTTCAGTGTTTTATGTCATGCACGACTATTTTATGCATATGTTACCTTTTTCTAATCTGTCGAGTAAGTCCGGCGAATATCGAGCCTATCCCTGATTGACTGAAGATAAAGGAATGTTCGGGATTGGCGCTTAGATTTCAAAATTCATTCTGAAAGCATATTACTGAGTAAGTGGAACACCTGGGCAGGTATAGAACAACTAATAAGACATTTTGTCCTCTACCTGTAAAGCGAGAAGTAAGACAACTGAACATATAACTCAGTTAACATTTTGGCCCTTTCTACATTTCCTACAGGTTTCTGAGCGCGACTGGCGTTTGACGTTCTTGGCTCAATTCCGCATGTGTGTCGAGGCTGGAACCTACAATCTCATGTGCAGTTTTAACAGGTAGCCAAGAAAGTATCCATGCGGCAAACAAAAATTTCACCAGAAAAGAAAACAGTAGAAACTAGTTCATATATTTTTACACATGCCCGGAACTGAGCACCATATAGATGGAGAATTTTTCACAGGCGTATGAGTGGAGGGGGCTATGGAGTGACTGCCCCTGGCCAAGTAGGTGACAAACCTCGTGATCTGAAGACAAATCGGGCAAGCGAGAGCGGGTTTAGAGCCTGCGGCCTCACTGACCTGAGGCTCATCACCCGGGGCGAGGGCAGCGTTCGTAGAAACAGACAGCAAGGGCTCACACTACATATGTATAAACTATTGACCGCCAAATCACCATTACGTGTGCGTGTAGCACATTCATCACTCTTAGTTTTTTGTGTAAAAGTGATTTCTACGGACATTTCCCCCGCACAGATGGGGCTTCCATGGTCGAGAGGGTTAGCGCCTTAACCAGACCCAGGAGCCTCTCACCAATGTGGTCGCTTGGAATTCAAGTCCAGATTTAGATGGTTCCGCTCCCTCTCCGGGCGTGCATGGGAACGTTTGCCATTTGCGGATGGTCGTGGGTTTTCCTCCAACCGTAACGCTGGCCACAGTCGTATAAGCAAAATATGTTTGAGCACGGCGTAAAACACCAATCAGATAGACAAATAGATAATTATTCCCTGAGCAACTTGAAGGAATATGAAATTTAACATGTCACAATATGCAATCGCTAAAGACTACTCTTCCACCAATGTGGTGTGTATACTTGTACATGACATATAGGGAAGTCCTTCCCTGTGTAACTGGGCAAAGTTAACCTCCTGCACGCTCGTTTCCTCCATCTATAAAAGTGAAATCATTTAAGGGGAAAATTCTTGAGGATGGAGTTTATCTATCATCAGATCAATCAATCAATGAATCAATCAATCATTCCAATGGCATCCACGACGTCAATCTGCAATTCTAACCAAAGATTCTTGTTTCAGTATTAACGGAGTTCCGGCGTGTGCCAACCACAAACTTCTCACCGACATTTTAAGGACGGAGTGGGGATTCCGTGGTTATGTGATCAGCGACCAGGGAGCCGTGGAGAACATCATTTCCGAACACCATTACGTCACCAGCAACGTGGAGGCGGCGGCTGCCATTGTGAACGCCGGCATGAATCTGGAGTTGTCCAACAACCTGGTGGATCCTGTCATGTTTGGATTAGGTACAGCTGTTACTTACACAGGGACACATTTCGAAAACATGTTTTGATTTATGTCTTTATTTCATTGGTGTTTTATGCCGGTTTCCTCTCACCACAATGCTGGCCGCCGTCGTGTATTAGTGAAATATTTTTGAGTATGTCGTAAAACACCAATCAAATATATACATAAATAAATGAGACATTTACCATCGAATGAATCGAGACTGGACTAAAACGTTTTTCGACCTACATAAATGGTGGGTCAGAACTAAAGATTTGATTTGATTGGTATTTTACGCCGTACTCAAGAATATTTCATTTATACGACGGCGGCAAGCATTATGGTGAGAGGGAAACCGGGCAGACCCCGGGGGAAACCACGACCATCCGCAGGTTGCTGGCAGGCCTTCCCACGTACGGCTGGAGAGGAAGCCAGCATGAGCTGGACTTGAACTCACAGCGACCGCATTGGTGGGAGAGTTCGGGTCATTGTGCTGCGATAGCGCGTTAATCAACTGAGCCACGGAGGTCCCCGAGAACTTAAGGGATCAAGTTTCATTTCACAGGTCAGGTCATTCTTTACTCCTCACCTTCTTTCTTTGCTCTCCTGTTACTCATTACTTAGTCATTCTGGAATCTTTAATTGTTTAATCCAATGTGTTGATTTCTAGAACAAGCGGTGTCGCAGGGTAATGTCACCATGGATACAGTGAAAGAACGTGTCAGCGACCTTTTCTACACAAGAATGAGGCTGGGCGAGTTCGACCCTATCTCTATGAACCCTTACACCGACCTTAGTCTCGAGTCTATACAAAGCCCAGAACACAGAGCTTTGTCTTTGGAGGCTGCATTGAAATCTTTTGTGCTTTTGAAAAACACAGACAACTTTCTGCCCATGAATAAAGGGCAGTACGCCAATATTGGGGTAAGTAACCAAAACATGGAACCAAAACACTGACGTCCGGTAGTTCATTTCCGGTCATGGTCCTGTGGATGGTCGTAGATTTCCTCCGGGTTATGCCCCACTTCCTCCCAAAGTTATGTACCCAACTATTCTTGAACACGACGTAAAACACCAATCAAAAAAATAAATCAAAACGTATTCAAGAGTTTACTGTGGCGTATTGCTTTAATAGCAACATAAGCTGTGAAATTTAATATTGCTGGTCGTAGTGCTTCTTGGCTAGTTTGCAGTAATGACATACATATAGGCCCATTCTTTGTCAATTCAAGGGATACGGAGCTCAAGAAATTTGTACGTGTGCGATTTATCTTCGAATAGAATTCCACATTTCATGTCAAGGTAGTCAAGTCCACGCAACGTCTGGTGAATATTTATAACAGGTTGTCGGACCAATGGCAAACAATGTAGGACAGCAGTTCGGAGACTACTCTCCTGACGAAAATCCGCAGTATACCACCACGCCATTGGACGGTTTGAAACAGCTAGGTGGTACTGTGACGTTTGCAGCAGGGTGTAATACTACCAAATGCACCAACTATAACTCATCGGAAATAAAGAGTGCCGTCAGCGGCAAAGACATTTTATTCATTGTGCTGGGTACAGGTAAGCTGAGGTATGACAAGGCGTTGGATGGAAGGAACAAACGAAAGTACACGTAATTCTTTCTGTAACGTGGTAAATTTCTAGAATATATAGGGGGCATCGACATGTCGGTTAATGTTGTGTAATACCTAAGTGTTAAGAGGAAGAATACACGGAGAACTGTGACATATTACAGGAAGAGCAAAAGAGTTCATATAGTTTTGGAGCGCTTTGTTAGAGACAGCAAGTGGCTTTTTCGAATGGTCTTCATGTTTCGTTTTTACCTTGGTGACACATCAAACACCCTTCATACACACCAAGTAAATATTCATCAACGAGAATGTTGAAGCCCATATTTTAGAGGAAATTTGCCACTTATAACTTGTTTGCCAGACACGTGGTCCAATATATATATATATATATATATATATATATATATATATATATATATATATATATATATATATATATATATATATATAAGACTTTATGGCAAAACACATATATATGGTCTGTCAGCATATAGGTCTATGCAGTTCAAATGGTTTTTGGATTATAATCCTAGAACTCACCACGGAGACTTGTACAGCGTATCTGTTTCTCTCTCAGGTCCATCTGTAGAGAGTGAAGGAAACGACCGGACCACCATGGATCTCCCGGGGCAACAAGGACAGTTACTACAGGACGCCATTTCTATGAGTGAGTCTCCTAAACAAGATTAGTTTTTAGCTGTGACCGACAGCTCCGTGGAACGACGGCGTGGTTATTAATGTTTGACGTTCCTAACTTACACGGTGGCATGCGTCTCATCATGTGGTCGCACATCGTTAATCGACTGCAAAAACTTTGGATACAGCTTAAACATGCAACCTTATCAGCTTTCACATGGTCGACAGATACTATTTAATTCTGTGCCAGGTTATAGAAGGCACAAACCTTGAATTAGTGGTGTCCATTAAACACTGTAATATCGTTATGCTGGATTGCATTTTCTTTCCTGTAATAGAAAAAATCTCGAGTGACAAAAAACATTTTTGGCTGTAAAGAAAGGCATTGAAACAATAGCCTATCTGTGATAAAATGTTTCAGGACACATTAATACTACCTGTACACAACACCGCACTTCGCTTCACTGCTATCCAGAACATAAATTTTGTGGGCAACGGTAACCAGTCAAGTCTGAACCATTAGCGGAAAGTGTCTAAAGCTTCTGAAACCGAACGTTTCCATGATGTTATCGTTGGATTGCTAGGCAAATGAGTTTATGTTTCAATTCTTTATCTCACGTTTTCATGACTGTATGCTGCTCGTCAAAGCTATCGGAGGCCGACATAATCAGCCCCATATGCGAGAATCATATGCATTTCATTGTTTATGGGCATTTGTCTTGTAACTCGGTTGGCACACGCCATCTATTCAGCTCGTATATGTAGTATCACCCGAGAATCAAAGTCCAGGATTGTGGTCAACACACAAACCCAGATTGACTATCGGTAGACTGATCAGGATCATGTATGACCCACTGACCTAGACGTGGCACTGTCGAGTCTGAAGTATATTTAACTGTTTTTGTTCTATATATACATGTAAACACAATGGTGCCATTGTAAAAATATAAAAGATCACAGCACCAACGACTGTGTGAAAGTTGGCAATTGGTCCCGTGTAACCGATAAAATCCGGCTTCGTGTCATGTGTTCGGGTGTTGTTTAACTGTTCATGTAAACGCTTAAAAAAAGTAGCAGCACCCAGGACCACCATAGCTTAAGCAGAATTAAGTAAATAAAATCGCAAAGGTATCATGAGTCTAGAATGACTAAAAATGCAACCACATGAACACAATACACAGGGGCCAGTCCTCGAGGGTGCTACAGTCTACCATTAGAATCCTGATATATACAGGAATACAATGTAAAAGATACAGCACAGTGGGAAAAACCAGCAAAGGACTAATGTGTACACTCGTAGGAACGACCTAGTTTAGAATGAGACAGGATGGCATAATGACATACCCGTATAAAGAAGCTACATAGAGGGGATTTGTAAGAACTATTTATTTATTAATTTATTTGATTGATGTTTTACGCCGTACTCAAAAATTTTTCACTTATACGATGGCGCCCAGTATTATGGTGGGAGGAAACCGGGCAGAGTGGACGCCAGATAACATGATATATATATATATGCTGGAATCGCAAGGACGTAAGTAGAGGACACCATGGCTTTATGTTAGATTTTTTTATTTAACAGACGTGGTTATATCGACCTGTGATTAAGATGCTGGAAGGCTCGAATGATTATAGCACCAACGCCACTTGGGTAATATTGCAGCTATGTCGTGACGAATGCCATATTCGAGAATTTCTCATTTGGTCACTATCATATAATGCATAATGGGTCATTTTTCGGTAGGCACAAAGCTTGTTACGAACTGTGTAGTTTGCGTTATATTTACTATGGCTGATTTATCAATAACGGTCAATATTCTACAGGCAGCGGAACCCCAATAGTTCTAATCTTGCTAAATGCGGGGCCTGTGGAAATCTCAATGGCGGACTCCAACTCTAACATCAAAGCCATATTGGAGGCATTCTTTCCGGCCCAAGCTGCAGGGGAGGCCATCGCAAGGGTGTTGATGAATGATGGCGACTTTTCAAATCCTGGAGGTCGATTGCCTTACACATGGTACCAGTCTTTGGATCAGGTATAAATACAAGAATATAGTCAGCAATATTTAGGTGGAGGGGGATTCTAACCACACATCAGACAACGTCACAGTGTTACACTAACAGCATTATATATACACATCACTTTGCCAGCCGCGTTTAGAAATAATAAAGAAAATAAATGAGCGATTGTACAGACAACATAAAAAAGTGTCAGGATATTTTCTATGAAGATCTCGTTCTTGCAGATGAAAGAATTTTCACTGTCATATTGACTGTAAATTACGTGCTGGTTCTTCCACGAAGCAATATTGGTGCTCTTAATTAATTGTTACCACAGATGTTGAGAGGCAAGAGTACATATGTATTAATACAAAAAAGGTGTATGTCTTGTATGTCCAATTGATATCCTCAGTACTTTGATTATCCAGGATTCCGTTATAAAACATGACCAAGTTACGTTATGATATTCAGTATATAGTATGAGGGGCCGGTTGCACAAAGCAATTTTTTGACATAAATCAAAACCTTTCAACTCAATTTTACAGCTTATTTGATTCATACTGGTTTTGAAATTTGTGTCACTTGCATATGTTTTGGCATAATATACATGCACCATTCATAATATTATAATTTCAAAACTTCAAGACATTGAATTTTAGTTATGTTTCAAAAGTTTTACCTAAGTACAAAATTGTTTTGTGTCATCGGTCCCTGATGTTTAGTGTTGTACTTACTGGCCTGTCGACCTATACGTATATACCAAAACTTCATAATCGATAAAACCTTTCTTGGCTTCGGTTCCTTGCAGGTCCCACCAATTACCAATTACACCATGGAAGGGCGCACCTATCGGTATTTCACCGGCAAACCCCTGTACCCGTTTGGTTATGGTCTGTCGTACACAAGGTTCGCGTACAATTCACTGATTTTGGGGAACAGTACAATTTCTGCTGGTCAGTCCCAGAGCGTCCGAGTTGTGGTGAAAAACGTGGGGGCAGTCACTGGAGACGAGGTAATTACAAACAGCCACGATATTTGTGTTGATCCACCAATCCTAATAATGCTTGCCCTCTTGTAAAATCATAAATGCTCGGAAAAAAAACTGAGCAGATAAATAAAACTTTGTCAGTGTATTGAAACGTCAACAACGCGACATTTTCGCAGTAGCTGTTCATGCATATTTCTTTATCCTTGTTTTTCGGCTTGGTTTGTCTTTCATTTACGCTTTTAATAGGCTTAGAAAGAATTCCATAACGTTTCCATATTTCCATATTTATTTTCTTCCATGTCTATGCTTTGTCACTGACAAACACCTAGCGATTACTGTAATTCATGCACAACGCCATCGCCTTTTGCTATCGAACATGGCGAACTTCGCTGTACCGATAAAGGTGATCCATCGACTTTAGCTGTGTCGCAAACCCGCATTAGTTTCTTATTTCCGGAAACAAGACTGCCGCCACGCATTTCAGACCTTACACTGTCCTGCAAGCATGCGTGTGGGTGATTTGACGGTGTGTGTACAGTTGATATAAGTATAGGGCCATGACGTCTAATGTGGCGTTAAACTTAAAAGACCCAACGGGTGAAGGAAAGAATTTGGCGTGCAAGGGGCCGTCTTGCGAAGAGGGTGTAAGTTATGTTAAACACAACATTATCATGACGACACATACTGTAGAAATATGTCGCCATGGTAGTTACGTTTGACATAGGGTTATAAGTTCTTCGTAAGACGCCCCCCCCCCTTCTCCGAGGGTCAATTTACTGTGACACAGTCCTCATGTAATTCAGTATGGCTTGTTCTCGTGGCTATCCAGGTAATACAGGTGTACATTCGCTGGGAGAGTCCCTCGTCCACCATGCCTAACATACAGCTGACTGGGGTCTACCGCACCACGCTTCGGCCAAACCAAGACACAGCGTATACATTTGAAATCCGTCCGCATCAGATGGCCATCTGGGACGACGATAGAGGATTTGTCGTGGAGCCAGGTACGTTTATACAGTATCTGTTATACACTGATGGGCTGGTATCTTATTCCTGGCGTCAGGTGTGGGTAAATGCCAAGAACTTGCATCAACACGGGGCAGTATAGATATGCGGATGCCCTGTCTCAGACACTTAAAACTCCGTGTTTGTTCGTGACAATGGCCCTAATCGTTGTAAACGTCACAGATACCTGTACTAAAAAAGCCTGCGACGTCATGGCAATGCTATGATCAGAGTATTTTAGTGAAAACGGTGTGGAAAGTCATATTCAGAGTAGTCTCCCTTCGACCACTGCTCAATATAACTGCTCGGCCCACATGTGAAGATCCACGCGTTTCGTGTTTAGACTGCCATGTACATGTATGTTAAAACATATTAGAGAACATATTACATATACACCTACATATCAAATATGTTATTTTGGCGGTGCCCTGTGTTGGACTAAATGACATATGGCGTTACATACATGTCAATGAAAACTGGCACTATTGATATAATAGTACAAAGCTGACAATTTTTCAAAGGCCTAATTATCACATAATTAAAACTGATGTGTGATGCGTGTTTGTATGTAATAACCCAAATCCATGTAAACAGGCTACAGCATTATGTCTATGAAAGCTCTGTTTCTATGAATTTCATATTCAGTGATAGCATTTAGGTCATTGTCTTTTTGTTTTTAACTCTAAACATACTGGTATGCTTGAACTACAAGTATTGTTTCTTCACACATTTCTCTCTACAGGAAAGATTACAGTGTACGCGGGTGGACAACAGCCTCGCCAGTCTCGCTCCCTGGAGTCTAATGTACTTACGTCGTCATTCACTATTGTTAACCAAAAAGTTCTTCATGGTGTAAGACTTGAGTAGATTAATTGTTTCTTTAAAAAACCCATCATCCAAAAGAACGGTAGTTTGTGTTGTTATTTGATGTTTAACTCATAATTAACACCGCATGCTATGATGATGAAAACAAATATCAGAATGAACGAGAATGAACTATAAAGAACTGGTGAGAAGCCATTCGGACTCCCAGCGAAGCTACTAAAATTCCCAAGCACATTAAATTCAGTTGTTGGGCCAATAAGTTCCAAAATAGAATTTTGCAAAGAAACGTCTCTTCTTGTGTGAATAGGCATCTCGAGTGATGAAGTTCAATAAAGTGACTATTGATTAACAACTTATGAATTAGCTTTTTACAGGATCTTGAATGTGATTTATTCATTCGCCAGAAACATTCCTTGTGAACTGTTTCTCTTGCGCCGGAATATCCATTAGAGTTGGAGGCTGGTACAACACCTATATCATACGGAGAATGATCTGCATCAAGTTTTGTTATTGATTTGCATGCATGAACAGTTGCATTAGAGGCCATACTTGCATGAGTTTGACCCATGGGATATAGTCTGTCCAACATCAGTGGAAGTCTAGGCGTCAAAACACACATTTGTACACCATCGGTCAAACATGACGAACGTTCCAGATGAGCAAATGAATGAATGAATGAATGAATGCTTATTGTTTAACGCCCTACTCAAGAATATTTCACTTATACGAAGGCGGTGTCTCCTTGGTGTAGGACGGATTTCCACCGTATCTTTTATCTGATGCTGCCTCACCGAGACGACTTGCCGAAGACACCCAACAAGCTCACTCACCCAGTCACATTATACTGACACCGGGTGAGCAAATGAAGGCTGAAATTACAACACAAACCATTGAAGAAATAAGACAGTATACAAATCGTGTATACCATGCTATAGTTAATTCGTGGGAGTTGTCGTTAATCCAAATAGTAATCTCAGATGCGTATCAACTGACACTGTTCAAACACTTCTCACATGATATACAACCCTTTAAGGTTACTCAGTGAATACTTTAAAGAAATTATAGCATTGACAGTGTGAATAAGTGCTTGGCTTCACGCCTGCTTGGTAATTTAGCTGGCGCGACATGTTGTTAGAAAGTGTTACCTGCACTCAGTTACCACTCGCTGACAGAAAGCTGCTCAGGGGATGAGAGCTGTGACAAAAGAATTCAGTGGCGGCAGGATTTGGCGTGAGTGCTCCTTCACCTCTTTCCACTAGCGAAGGACCTTCCATATGTCTGATATTTGAGAACACAACACTCGATTTGTTGGTCCTTTCAATGCTTGACTGTTCGTTGATTTGCCTGAGTTTGCATTGTCGAGTTGACGTTATTGACATGATGGTCTCCTGGAGCCGCCACACTGGAACGACAGCAATGTCATGGACACCAGATGTAATCCTCCCTGGCATTCCTGTGCTTAGTGACATTAGACCGATCAATGCTCGACAAATTCCAACATGCTGAATAAAATGTGGATGTGTCAAGAAAGGGGATATACAGTTTACGTACTGCAAAATCCCGCTTCTCAACGTGAATTTTCTTCACAATGATATAACCGACACGTAAACACGAGAATGTCTGATACCTTCTGGCTCTTAATTGTCGCCGCGCGTGAATTTCACATCCCAGAATGCCACGTCGAATGTCTTATTACTTTGAAACTGAACAACATCCAGTTCAGTTGCGTTCCTCTTGCTAAGGTGAACGAAATAATGGGCAGAGGAAATAGCCCAAACAAAGGTCTCTAGATGGCTCTCTGTTTACTTACAACCCTTGTTCGTCTGGCAATGGATGACAGGTTCATGAGTCAAAATCATCACAGCAAAAATTTTGTCCGCTATGGGAGGAAACATCACCATGTATTGTGCGCGCACCAGACAAAGAGAAATGAAACCCAGTCCAATTTAATGTACATCAACAAATCACAAGTTTTATTTGAGGACATAAATTACCTAGGTAATAGTTTAAGAGATGAGCAAGGAAAGAAGGCATTGAAGAACAGAGACAAAGATAAAGGTATAGTTCAATTGCTGAGGAAGCGTAGGTAGAGACATTCGGGTAACACCACATTACAGAAGACATCCTGAAATATTTTATTATGATGTAAGACTACAGGAGAAACGCTGCTCTCTCAAGCCATCATATAGAGATGCATGTATCATTAAAACAGAAATGTGAAGCAAAAGTTCTGTTATCAACACTTGTGAATAAAGCACTTGTAAATTAATTACTGAATGGGTTTGTTCAGCTAGAGTGAAACCACACCGACACTATAATTTCTTTCACACTACATTTTTAGCTTGTTTCGAAACCAGTTGATGACGATTAAGAAACTCTATCAGTGAAGAAATTGAAGTTATAGATATCCGCCAACAGTTTTGAAAAAATCGGCAGGACCTATACAGCTGACAACAGAGACAATGAATAGGCTACATTAAAAAGCCACGTAATTGCACCAGGCAGTGACGAGGCCGGGATATCTGAACAACTATCACACACAAATCCACACTGAAATTATCCGCTCTGGCAGAGTTAATCAAATGCATACCAACACAACTACATGTACAAAATTGGAATTATTGTAAATTCTTGGTTTCAAACCAGGACATACTAGTGTACTGTTAAAGTATCACAACATTTAGTCACCTTCAAAAATCTTCGTAAAACTTTACAGTAAAATGCGACATTTTTTTTCAAAGGCTTTATTCTTCAAGATATTTTTTCTCCTTTCTTGCGTAAAGTATTGATAAAAGATTTAACAATGTGAAACATGGCCAAACAAAACAGATGATGGCTCTGTTACTGTTAAACACAATGAGAGGCAGAAAGGCAACTTGAGCAATTATTTATCTACATGTACCACACAATGTAATGTTGACTTCACCAGGATGCCATGATTGAGGTGGAAAAGAAATCTTTACTCGCTTTACAAACCCATATGTACAGAAAAAATAATTTACACATAAAACTATATACAACCATTATTAAATAACATAATTATGCTAAAAAAATGAAGAATATCAATTGATAATATCAACAATAACAGTACAGATATGTCTAAAAACCTTGACTAAAATAGTTAACGCTTTCTGATGATAGGAAGCAGAATCCCTCCATGCACTAAACCACACCAAGTCTCCTTCCATCTGAAACTTCCTTGAGCCCTGTAACAGTTTTTCGTCCATGACATTCTGGGAACTGTACTGAGGGGGCAGCATGTCCCCTTGTGAGCTGTGTTGGTAGGGTGCCACGTCATTCTGGGAGGGGTAGGGGTGGGCCAGCATGTCCCCCTGGGATTTGGGTCGCTGTTTGTGGGCTGTGTCTATGTTTGATTCCTTGGGTCTCTGGTTGTTGAGAGGCATGGGGCAGCCGTTGGCATAGGGACTAATGTGGGCAGCATAGGCTGAATCACTGCTGCTTCTGTGTTGGGGGCACTTCCTGGCCGTACGGTCAGTGTTACGCAGGACGTTAAGGCCGTGTTTAGTTTGTGGGAGGGTGTTGGCCTGGATGCTATCTGTGGTGTTGTCCCCGGCAGCAAATTTATTCTCTGGAGACACTTCCACATGTCCCCAACACTTCCCATCCATGGTCACGTTTTCCCCTGCTTTATTTTCCTCCTTTGAATAAATGTTTTTATGGTTATCCAAGACAATTTCGCAACTCTGTCTACTGGTTGAAGTAACGGCATCCCCACTACTGCCCGTTGTGGACACGGTATTCGTGGTGATTTGTGCCTCCACATGCAACTGAGACTCCTCAAAGTTTCTATGAACACAGACATCCACTTTTTCCACATTCATGGCCTTGAAGTGTTCCTGAATCTCAGCCGAGTCGTCGGCATCCTTCACCTCACTCTCCTTAGGGATACACTTTTCCCTGTGGCCTCTGTGTTTATGCCGATGGGATTTCTTCATCACACTATTTGACACGGCTTGACCAACCCGGCCCTGACTCTCTGACCCAGGCTGACCATCACGTACCTGGCCCAGGTGACTAGAAACATGGCCAGGTTTGCCGTCGTCGTCATTGCTCAGCTGGCCCAGTTGACGCCACTCTCGCAGGACACGGCGAAAGAAGACTCCTTTTTGGGCAGTTTGCCTTGATACTCATAACTGATGTCTCCTTCATTAAAGCTTCTTCTATGACTGTCGCTGGCCCTTTGTTGTTTCTTCTTGGCCTTGTAGGCTCTCCTGTTGTAGTGTGGCTCCTTGCTGTCGTGTTTCCCATGAGCCTGGACATCTTGTTCCGTCAACAGCTCCCCTTTATGTGTCTGGTATGACTCGTCTATATAGGAGGGGTGAGGCTGGAGCAGCATAGGCATACCTGGCATGGGCACACCTGGCTCCCTTGGGGTACTGTGATAAGGGATACCATAGGGATGTTCATCAACCGACATAAAGCTGTGGACTGGGTGCGGGGGTCCCTGTAATTGAGGGTCAGTATTCTCCTTCACTTCCACACTACTGCCTCCATGCTCATAGCTCTCATATGACAACTTCAGTCTCTCAGCACTACGTGTCAGTTCAGAGTTCCCCTTGTGACGGTGTCCATCTGGTCGAGTCACGGATTTACTGCGATCCTGTTTTCGCTTGGAGTGTCTGTGTGAAGGTATGGTGGCTGCTCGCTGATGACTGTCACCATGCTGGTCAGGTTCTTCATTTGGGTGCACTGGACAAGTTGCTGGCATGAACTCTCCTTGATGTGGCGGGTCTCCAGGGGCAAATACTGCCATAGGCTTTGCACCATTGTACTCCACACTATAAGGAGGAGCCTGGAGGTATGGCCAGGTTTCAGACTTCGGGATCTGGCTTTTGACCTACCCACTGACTGTATACTAACATCAGGTCGATTAGCACATGAACTCTCTCCTCATGTAGATTTGAGGTCTTTTTTTTTTCTCGTTTTTGCTTTCATGAACCTGGTACACTTTCTTTTCGCTCGTCCTCCTCATCATCTGGAGCGTAATTGTCTCGAGCTCTCTGTTCACTGAGGGCCTTCGTAACAACCAGCGGCAGACGGCTTTCCTATGACTGTTTAACCTGCCTTACTTTCGTTACAAAACACATTGGTCTTCCACCATCATGGTGCTCTAGTCCGTCACGTGATTGGAAAGTTCATCATAAAGATCGGCGGTTTAAGCCGGGTACTTCGCTTTTCTCAATGCACAAAGCTTGGTGAAAATTGAGTCAGAAATAAACATGGGACCAAAGAAAGGTCACTCACTCAATTAATTAATTATGAACCATTTACAGTTTTTCTTTAATCATGAAATATATTTCTGACAGCACAATATATTTTTTTCAGAAGATTTATACCTTTAATAAGATTAGAGACTAAGAGTTCGAGAGCCTAAACTTTAATTTTACTTTTAGTAATAAACTCAGCATCTCAGTGTCTGGCATACGTTTTTGTGTAAAAAAGAATTTAAAACCAGTTTATATTTAGGGTTAATCTTCGCCATCGTAATATATTGGAGCACAGTCGGATGTTTTGTTTCCCACAACTGGCACCCATGTGGAGTCTTCTGGTAGCCGGAATGCCCACTGAAAACTTAAATATGCGCCATATGTTTTTCAGAGGTTTACTTGAAATCCAAAAAAAAAAAGAAAAAAGAATCAAAATGCACTGGCGTTGTTTAATGATGGTTTGTCTGGCATCATTTGCCTGAGGTCGATGTAAGCAGCTTCATGCTGTACACATTTATACATGTATTTCGCTACAGCTGCTGGCCAATAGTATAAACAATACTTTGCACAAGTAAGCACGTACGCCTTTTTACTACATAAGCTTATTTGTGCCACTTTTCAGTATACACGGAGAGATCATTTTTTGGACAGCTGAGTCAAATTTTTTACAATGAGTTGAGCTATTTCGGCTCAGAGAACCGGGTTTGAAACAGAACTGAGTGAGTCACCGGAGTTTCATATATGTCACTGACATATATTTTAGCTATAGTTCACCCCAACATTGTTCTCTGTATATACCACAAAGCTAGAATGTTTGAGCGCTAGGTCATATTACCCTGTTAGAACTAATAAAAACGATGGCTTGTGTTTTATCTGGAATTCATTGAGTAAAGTAACCTTTTAATTAACATTTTTATCAATATACTTGAAACCACAGAAAAACACCTTTTCTTTTACAGTGATCGCGTTGCTGGATTCTGGAGAAACGGTTGAACTTCATGACACTAGCGAAGTGCATGCCAGTCAGAGAGAGGTAATGTAAGATTACATCGTGGAGAATTAAACTAGAGAACCGACGACAGTGTGTGATGGTTTCGCAAACAGTCACATGAAACCGGTGAAATATGACCTCTTGTCAGCTCATCTCACTTAGGGTTTTATTCTAACTGTTAATGTAAATGCTTATAAAAGTAGCAACTTACACTTCCCCTAAGATACATTTCAGATGTATGCAGAAATAGAGCCTACTGATTACTGCTAGGATATCTGTCATTACCTAGTTACACAAGGCATTTTTTCTGATTTATCTTTGCTTTCAATTTATGTTGTGCCCACATGGTGACCTTCGGGATAGACACGTTTGTACTCACTTATTGTGCAAAATGCTTTGACTTTGGAAGAAATCTTTGCTTAGTTTCTTTAACATAAAACTATGACCGATATGGTTTGAGGGAATCGTGTTTGTAGCATTGCGTGTTTGTGTAACAGTACCTGTTTGTATAACATTCCGCATTTATATAACATTGCCGTTTATTATAGTATTGCGTTTCTATTGCATTTCGGTTTTATATAGCAGGGCGTGTTTAAATAGCATTGCTGGGCTGTATATAGGTTGATGGTTTACACAGCATTGCGTGTTTATATAAGACTGCGGGTTTATGTAGAATTGTCTTATACATTAGTGAGAAACATAGATACATCTAGTACCTGGCTGGTTCAGATGGTTAATCCAAATACTGCGGTTTTCGAGTCAACGGGTGCGTTCTCTGTGAGTTCTCAAGTCCAGTTCAAGTCAAGGCATCGTCAGTTGTACGTGGGAATGGCCGTTGGTTTTCCCCGGGTTCGGCCCGGTATCCTCCCACCTTAAGGCTGGCAGCCATGGTATAGGATAAATGTTCTTAAATGCGGTTTCAAACACCAATGACCGAGGGGGTTAGCACGCCAGCGCGGCGTTCTGACTCCGTGCCTCTCACTAAAGTTAAATCCAGCTCAAAATGGTTTCCTCTCTCGCCATACGTGGAAGTCCACCAGCAACCTGTGGGATGGTCGTCGGTTTGGCCCGGACTCTGCTTGCTTTCCTCCCACCATAATGCTGGCCACCATCGTATATGTTAAAAAATCTTGAGTACGTCGTAAAACACCAGTGAAACAAATCATTCAATCAATAAATCAATCTCCAACGAAATAAATAAATTTCCGCCCAAAAAACATATTTGTCAGGTAGGCAGATTACACCGAACTCTCTGGGTTTATCCACACATGAACCTGCATGGCCGCCGTCACAGATAAGTGACAAATTCTTATTAGATTGACTAAAGTCTTCATAAATGCTCGAGTACTCTTAACCACGCATGCGCGGGATGAATCCGCTAAAGGCATAAATGTCGATTTGACTCCGAACTTTCCTGTTCTGCCTCACTTGTCGGATCAAGACAGCAGACAGCTAACCTAGCACGGCTGAACATCGAATCACTCAAACCTAACACTCGGTAGTTAGATTGTGAACCATTTATTCTGGGTTGGAAGCGGTAAAGGCTGGAAGGAACAAAAATAAACAATGAGGTCAAAGTTCACATCGGAATTATAAACAAAGAGTCAAAGAATGTGCGATACTTTACAATGTCACACACAACCAAGGGACAATACTTTGAAGGGAATTAATCATAGCTCCCTTGTCACCACCATTTATCGGGCGTGAACTCTGGACTATACGTGTACCGGTACTGTTCAAATCATAATAAACCGGAGTCTGAATATCTCAAATGACAACTACACAAAGGTCAGTAATTTTACGTTAGAAACACAACGTTAAGTGTGGCCGAATATAGCCGTAATCATGATCAACTTCGTAAGTGTCCTCTATTAAAGTCTGTAGGCTAAAAGTCAGGGATTTGCCGTATATGTTGTTGTTGTAAAGTTTGAATGTTTTTCTCCTCAGGATTCTCTGATATCAGACACACACAGTTAACAAACTCAATTCGTAAACCAGAGATTGTCATGAAAGTTTCTATATGCAACTGTCACTCACACTGTGGTGGGCTCCACGCTCTCAGAATCTGTCAGACTACATCGAGGCGTGCGACGAAACCTCATGGAGTTCTCGCGGGGCGGACACAACTGCCATCCTTGGGCGGGCATACGATTCATATGAATATTAAACAGTTACGTCAATGATTGACACCACATTTCCTGTTTCCTTGAACATCACAGAAGTAAAGCTATCGTATATAAGTGAAAAGTTCTTTAAATCCGTGTTAAACAACAATCAAGTAAGTATGAAATAAAATATTTATGCTTGAATATTTCTTTTTTGTATAGAGACATACACATGTGCTTATATATTGTGTTCAGGTGTCCAGCTTGTATACTTGTAACAATTGCTATGAGGATGTGACAAACAGCACTCTGTGTGCCACGGACAAAACATACTATATCTCTGGCAGTGCTGGGGTTAGCGCCGAAGACCAGCAGAAGATCACCGATAAACACAATGCCCACAGAGTTGCTGTATCATCTATAGCTACTAACCTTATGAAAGTGGTAAGTACATACAGTTGTAAGGTGATGAAAGTGATTGGTGCATATAGCTATAGCCGTTAATACGCGATGAAAGTGGGGAATGCATGCAGCTAACATAATTGAAGGTAAGGACTGTAACATACAGCTAACATGGTGAAAATGCTAAGTAATCTAACATACTCCTAACATGATGAAAGTGGTAAGTGCATACCCCACCGAAACACGATCAAAATGGTATGATAATCGAGACAGACGTTCCGAGTACGCCTCACCGGGATTTCCTTTCCGCGGCTCCTGGCTATGTAAAAGCATCGTACACCTCTGGAGTCCAACACAATTCCATAAATTTACTGCATTTTATGTGAATCCGTGTCTGCTGACTTTTCTAAGTCAACAAATATAGATGAAAACTAGAGCGGAACTGCCATCGGCTATCGCTATAGTTTGTTTAAGTCGAAGAAGCGATAGGAGACAGCAAGAGACCCGTGGGAGAACCAGGTTAAGGAGGTAAACGTCGATCCGACGTGTTTCTATTCGAGGCATCCATGGCGTTGTGGTGTATACGTAAACGCCATGTATGTACTTGGCTACAATGTTGTCCGAAATTGACAGCGTGCATGACGAACGAAAGAAACCTATCCTAAACAAAAGTAAACTTGCGTACTCTGCTGGGTTTCCAGGCAGTTCTCGTGTCTTAGAAGCGGACAAGGTTTGCCTGGTGACGATGCAGGCATTCTATTGTAGTTCTCGTGGGGAATAAATTCGATAGAAGAAAGTTTCCCGTGTTCAAAATGAGCTGTTTCTCTTGAAACATTCCATATTGCAAATAGAGGTCTCATAAATCACATTGCAGCTCTTCAGTATTTCATTTATATGTTATTGTTGACAGTTCTTTGTAATGGTACAGGGTTCTGCCACCAACTTGCTGATGGTCGTGGGTTTTCCTCGGATCATCCAAGTTTCCTTCCACCATAACGCTGGACGAAGTCGGATAATTGTAAGATTCTTGAGTACGGCGTAAAATACTAATAAATTAATATTTGTTTAAATAAATCCATTTTACTTAGGCCAAAATATATAGATATATGAGAAACTCTAGCTCAGTTCTGTTGTATTTCAGCACTGGGCCGACGAGCTTGCCAAAGGAGGTGAGAAGTGGGACACACAGTGTGTGGCAGACCATGATTCCTCCCTCCATATGTCTCCATACATTCCAGGTAAGTGCTATAATAACGTGGAAACAATTTGTGAATATCCGCAGAAAACAGCAGATCAATGCATCGAGTGAATTGAACACAGAATTGAGGTAATGAAATTTACTCTACCTAAAGTAGAAGCAATTTATTATCCATTAACAACACTTCGACAATGATCATGGATTAACAACGCTTCGACCATAATCATGGATAAACAATACCTGAACAATGCTGCAGCCATATGGTGGTGTTGGACTTTAGTGAGTGATACATATACGGGAAACGTTGGTAATAAGGATGTTTGACTACGCTTAGAATAGTTGGAATTTATTACTGTAATGTTTTTTGTTATATTGCAGCGTTTTCGTTTCATCCCGGTCAAAAGGGAGCATTTGGAAGCCCAAGCTGGGAAAGTGCCCTTGGCCTTTGGCACAATGAAGTAGATAAGTACCGGTATGATGAAGACCCTGAGATCTACATTGCGAAAAATGGATGGAAAAAAGTGGGCCATTACACACAGGTGTGGGGAACTCGTAAAAACTCCTTCCCACCTTTAACAAAAGGTTTCAAAGATGTGCGCTTCTTTGTGCTTTACCTGTAGTACGTCACACATTTAGGTGTATGTGTGCTCACAAAAGACTTAGGTAGTACACAAGCACTGCAGCATCACAGCAGGAAACAATGCGTTTTTACTGCGATGTGGACGCTTTTGTGTAGTGCGTCAGTCTCCTGTTGTTCCTGTAAGGCAATGTCTCAAGGACACCGTTCATAAACCATAGGTTGAGTGAACCTACCGAGTTTTCTCTGGCTCTAGAGCAGGTGTTTGATGTCAGATGCGATTTTTATTTAACACCTGAAGATAAAGGTCTAGGACAGGGGTTTTTTTTAATCAAGATGGTCCATAAAACTCATGTTAAGATCTAGGCTTCAAAACTAAGATTCATTAATAAGCCGTCATGCATAAAGGACAATCTGGGTTAATAATCGCGAGTGCAATTTCCAAAGCAAGGTTCAACACACACCACCAGAGAACTGAGGAAATATGCAACCCACGCATTTGACTGCATTTAGTGCAGTGAAAGAAAGATCTCACAAAATATGTATTGGTAATTGCAGGTAATGTTTTAATGACATTTCTAGTGACGATTTCTTCATCTCCCTGTTTTCTTTCCCTTTAAACACTAGTCAATCAATAAATCAGCTCATGTATTCAAATACATATGCACCATAAGAGTACTTGTATTGACATTTAAATCAAAATTTCAGGTGCGCAAACTGCATAAACAATGCCCAAAATCCACATTTCCAAGACCTTCATTTTTAGCATTCGAAATATTCATAAAAATGGTAAAAGTTATTTAAACATTATTCAAAATAAAGGCAGTCTGTACAGTTTTTTTAAATTTGGTTTGATCTTGAATTCATAATTTTTAACTTGACTAACAGGACTTCTCGGATTTGATGTACGCTTTGATATGAAGGCATTGTCAGTGAATTAATGGGTTTGTTTCTTCAGCTTGCTTTACTCCATCACTTATCCTTGTCTCCCACTGAAACGGTTGCGTTAGTGTTACCTAATAAAAGTATGCATCAATACAGCTCTCGTGTTTATGTATCCACGGTTTTGCAAAGCCAAAAGGTTATATTTCCGCAAGCGTGTATGGGCGTGTATGTGTTTGTTAATTTTTGTATCGTTTTAGATTTATTGATGTCTTGATTTAGGGATCTAGAAAGTTGTGACGCAGAACACAATTTGCACTGGACATGTATCTTAGTATCTCTAACCTTTGAGTAAAAGACAAATATGTTGAAGTAATAAACACTACATTGGCCTGCGTTGCAGTGGTGTATATAATGTGGTATAGGGGATATACCTATGCGGTATTAGTTTTGTGTGGATTTATTTATTTGATTGGTGTTTTACGCCGTACTCAAGAATATTTCACTTATACGACGGTGGCCAGCATTATGGTGGGAGCAAACCGGGCAAAGCCCGGGGGACACCCACGACCATCCGCAGGTTGCTGGCAAACCTTCCCACGTACGGCCGGAGAGGAAGCCAGCATGAGCTGGACTTGAACAGCGACGGCATTGGTAGGAGGCTTATGGGTCATTACCATGCGCTAGCGCGCTAACCGACTGATTCACAGAGGTCCCCGAATCCAGTTATAGGTACACGATATACCAGCACTATCCATATATATATATATATATATGGATGTCCAGAATGTCAGTGACCAATCAGGTGAACATGTTCAGCGATTAAACCACAAAAGTAAACACTGCGATACTTTTCGCTGCATACTCTCAGCACATATAAATATGGTGGCTGATTAAGTCAAATTTAGAAACACAACTTGAATATTCATTTCCTAACTGGAGCAGTATTTTGTGTTAAGACAAAACTATCACAGTTTGAACACCTGGAGCTTTATGAACATTGTAATGATGTGTTAAAGTTTGGCTGAAAGATAAAGTGGCTCTGGGCTGATCAGCAATGGTGTCTCTAAAACTGGGGGTGGGGGGTGGGGGTAGGGCGGATATGGTTGTCCTGACTTCATGCAACTTCCAGGAGTTCGAATATAAGGCATGGCGGACGTCTGGATTTTGTTAGCAAAGGGTTTGCGGATGTAGGTTTTGACAGTGTTGACAAAGGGCGGACTTCCGGGTTTCGGTGTATACCAAACATTACAGGGTCGATTGATATAAATAAGAAAAAAAGAAAAATCCGCGTGGAATTCAATGGGGCCGTATCCCGCTTAAACGCCGGGATGGATAGGTCAAAGCCATGAGGCCTTTATTGTCACAGCAATTGTGTAACTATATGCTTATCTATGAAAAAAAAAGATGTACTTTGTCTGATTGTAAACTTTAAAACATCACGCGTTGTGCGATGGAGCCAATATCTACGGAAGCTCATTGTGTCCATAATTCGGCCTACACAGGAAAAGAACGCTCCACTTTGTCGGTGAACCAGTATTGCGGTCTAGCTCTCATTACAACACATGGTTCAACACAGGAATATTTGACTCCAAAACGTAGCACAACATTGTTTCACCCTGCCAGACAGCCATTCGTGTCATTGTAAATGAGTTTCGTGGTTCTCTCTCTCTCTCTCTCTCTCTCTCTTTTGACTAACAACTTGATAGAGTCATAACGTAACACCATCAGGTTTTAGTTATAAACTTTTCCGGTTATCGTTTCTCGAACGTTTCACAAATGTGAATTCAAGAAATTTAAAACAACCAGAGGTAAAATAAAAATCAACATGGCTGACAGAAACAACCTATGTTTTTCTCCGCCCAATTAAGCAATCCACTGAAATTGTCTGCAGCCAAACTTTTAAAATGCTATAGCAGTGGAGCTTCAGCATTTTACACACGAAGAAAGCCATATCATTTCGTTGTTATTTCAATCATAAAATGTGACATTTAAATGTTGCCGTGCTCACATCTTTAATCTGTTGAGGCACCAGAGCGATAAAGAAACAGTTTACGTTTAAATGCCGCTTTCATAACATAAAGTAGATGTATCAAAAGTAGGAAGCTATGCACACCATCTAAACGTGTATGAAATTCACGCCTTTCAGTTCAGGGATTTACCGCGCGAGAATGCGACACTACTGTGTTATCCATAATATGGCGCATTTCTGTTATGCAAATCAAGAACAACCGTGAGACAGCGTGACACAAATATTGCACTGTCAAGTTGTGCTACTCAACGACGCGACGGAGTATCCATAGCGTTGTGAACCTGGCCTGCATGCAGCTCGAAGAGGAGCGGTGCGATGGCCGCATTGAGCTTCCATATATACAGTCACGTTGTTCAGCTCAACATTTAGCGATGGCTGAAGTAGTCTTCTTTATGTCAAGTAGTCGTCCGCGGGGCTCGCCTGTCTGCATTACAGCCTATCATATCTGAGTAAGCGTGGAGCTAGATGTACACACGTTTACCTGGAACTGTACCAGTCCATCCGTTCATCTGTAGGCCAATACACCGTCATTAGGTCTAGTCATTGGTATTCATCTCTGTATACGGATGCGGGATTGTCTTCCTGATTGCACCATGACGCTAGCGCTAGTGACTGTTTTCCTGTGTTCCCTGTTTGGGCCAGTCGTCTCGGACTTCCCCTTCCGGAACGCCTCCTTGCCCTGGGACGCCAGGGTCGCAGACCTTGTTAACAGGCTTACTCTGCATGAGATGGTGCTTCAGATGTCGAGGGGTGGGGTGTCCGACCATGGGGGACCGGCCCCTGCCATTGACCGTCTGCAGATCAAACCTTACTCCTGGAACACGGAGTGTTTACGGGGAGACGTTGGGGCTGGGCCGGCGACAGCCTTCCCTCAGGCTCTGGGGCTCGCCGCCTCATTCAGGTGAGTCCAACACAGAGTCAGCCAAAGTTAATAAATAAACACATGAATAAATAAATACATGTACATAGACATGTAATAAATAAATAAGTACGAATATTATACAGTTCTGTGCCGTAAGTCTCGCCTGCCTAAATTTATGGAAGCCGATAGAGGACCCTCCACTACGTCGCTGCTTCGTTTCGCTACCTCGATGCATCGCAACCGGGCTGCCTAGCCACCTCCCTCGTTACAAGCTACAGGCAAATTTCTTTAGAACGTTATTTAAACAGTCTTTCACTCGTCAGTAATACAATCTATTCCAACATGAAAAACCTTTCGTCAGAGTGGGAAAAACTTATTGTGATGACAGAGTAACTAACCCCCAGTTATACTGTTGAACTTGGAAGCGTTTGGAAGCGGAAACTAATATTCTTGAATAGATAAATAAATAAATAAGGCAAAACCTATCAAGCTCGAGATACTGAGCTAATGAAGTGGCGAAAGGTCTTACTCGGTGTCGGTATGGTCAAGCGACAGACAAGGACATTCACACTCCTTTTTTGTTTATTTAATATTTAGTTTTTTGGTGTTTTATACTCCAGATTCACGAAATACTTGTTTTAATCATATGGTGCAGAGGTCAGATTTATGGAGAAAAGAAAGAAGACAGAGGAAAGTGGATAAACCACCGCATCTATTCACTTTAAACTTAGAACGACTGACTTAAAGCCGAGGCCTAAAGCCTGTGGGTGGCAGCTGCATACGAATGAGCGATTTCAATCATCAGGAGCTGTACACAGGGGACACTGCATGCCACCTGAAGCCATCAGTCCCCTTGGACGATGGTAGCTCTGTGCACTCCTCTTTGCATATCTACTATACGTATACAATATGCACTGGTATACATGAATGCCGGTTATGTCGACTATTAGGCCGTCATATGCCTTTATTATTCGTATTTTAATCATACAGATTCTATAATGTGTACGAAAAGTTAATGTTTAGAGCAGGGCTTCGTTACACAAAGAAAATGTGTGCCACGATTTGGAATTTTAACTACAATTGCCAAGGCAATGTATGTCTTTAACATACATCGCTGAGTTAGTTTAATAATGAAATAAATTATGGTATGCTTATCCTACGATCACTGCTTTGTGGAAGAGTGGCCTGGAATAGAATTGCTTACAAGCTGTGACTAAGAACCCAAGGGCAATTGTGCGTAGAGCACGTGAGGATTCGTAAACACATATGCATGTAGATGTATAGATGTGTCTTTGTCAGACTAAAACAAACTGGATACGACAATTCACAGTAGCACATGGAAATGCGTACAAATGTATAATATATTATTTAAAATGGGTACATGTCACTGATGCTGTTTTTAAAATGGACATTATCTGTATGCATATGTATGATAGTATTACTGTGACTGGTGGAGCTATGTTTATAGCTGGCCCATGACCGAGTCAACAACAGCTTCCCGCCCTAAACGTCATGACGTGTGTTCGAATTCGGCTATAACACTTACTGTCGTGAAATGTTAACATCAGTTACTTTAGGTGGTGTTATGTACACGTGCATGGCAGTACATCCGACTAATACTGTTCGTATGCATACATGACAGCGTTCACATTATTATGCTATAAAGACTTCATCAGTGGCCAGGTGATTAGAGCGTCGAGACATCTGGGGTCAGTCCCGGGTCGGCTCGTACCAAAGACTTTAACCAATGTTACTTGTTGCTGCCTCGCTTGGCGCTCAATACTGAGCTTAATGACCCAGGAGCCTTTCACCAATGAGGTCGCTGTGTGTTCAAGCCCAGCTCATGCATGCTAGCTTCCTCCCCGGCCGTACGTGGGACGACTTGCCAGCAACCTGCGGATGGTCGTGGGTATCCCCCGGGCTCTCCTCGCTTTCCTCTCACCATAATGCTGGCCGCCGTTGTATAAGTGATATATAATTCTTGTGTACGATGTAAAACGCCAGTGAAATAAATAACAAATAAATATTATGCCATAAAGTGAAAAGTATTGGTGGAATACACATAAGCTCAGCATTTATTTTAAGGCGTATTTATTGGGAACAAAGTCGTACGCTAGAATCCAGCAGAAGTGCAATGATACGGATGCAGAAAACCGGAATGCCAACGTGAGAGCAGCCCTATTTCTGAATCACACGACGTTAAGAGTGATACCCTATACTTTGTTACTGCATGTTGTGTGGCGTTAATGATTCGATTCATACGGCGAACTTAGTACATGCCAGATTCTGGCGAACAAATCAAAAGAAATTCAGGGTTTAGAGGTTTATAGAATAGCATATTCCCACCACCAAAATACTTGTAGAAATTCTCACAAAGATGGACACCAAGACAGTACACGACTATAACGAAATTTTGAACTGACACCGCAATAAATTGTGTGATTTGTAATTAATAATTCTACCTTGGCATCCAAAAGAAAGTTGCTGGTGTTTGCATGTAGCATTTCCCTTCGTTTCACGTTATTTTTTTCAGTCCCTCACTTATACAGCGAGTAGCGGAAGCCACGTCCATCGAGGTGCGGGCGAAGTTCAACGACTACATGCAGAAAGGGCAATATGGCGACCACAAAGGTGCTAGTTGCTTTAGCCCCGTCATTAACATCATGAGGCATCCATTGTGGGGCAGAAGTCAGGTAATTGATGGAGAGTGTAGTCCCTGGATATTTGGTAGATTTAAGACCACGACGAGGGAATATTACATACCTAAGTGAATTGGTTTCAAGCCAAACCGTACATGAACGCTGTTTGCCTTTATCTTAGTTTGACTTATGAGCTTTTCTTATATAATACGTCACTTCTTTTAACAGTTGTTATACAGAAACAATGACGTGGTGCAGACGAAAACAGAGAGTTGTACAGACTTGTTTTGGGTGGACAATGTTCTCCAGTCTACAAACTATACTCCAGCCTTGGAGCCTTGACTGAGGAATTTGACCAACTAGTTTTCGCCATCGTCTATCTCGCACTGTTCAGATATTATAATTTATTGGTTTGCACGTTATTGCATACAGGGAATCAGTATACGGATATATGTGAAATATTTTGTGAATGGATAAGCATAAAAAGCCAAACATTTTACCATTAAAAAGGGCTACAGAAAACTGAAGTGATCCAGATACCGCAGACATCGGATACGACAGAAAAAAAAGATATATTGTTTCAGGAGGCATAAATCATTTTCAAAAATTCTTTTCAGATTTTAGTTTAATCTGCACTTTGTTGATATAAGTATATGCAATCCTAAACGCGATGATTTACACACTCAGTGTGCCATACAAAGGGAATACCTTTGATGCAGATCCGTCAAATCTCACGACATAAATAGTGGATCCGTGTAACAGTATGGAAACATGGAGTAATGGAGCCAATTCCGCAAAGACATTTCTGATATAACAAGTCAAACTTTGAAGTACCATTTCAGAACTTCTTCCTATACCCATAGGGATGAAAATTTTGAAGTAAAAGTTCAATTTCTGATAATAAACTCTAACATCGAAAAGAGTTTTTAAATGTTGACTTCATCCAGAAAGGGCCTTGTGGAGGTGACCCCCCTAAGAACTGCTGCCCTGTTATCAACTTTTCTGTTCATCTCGGTACCTGTCCAGGTATTACCGTTTCTCCGAACATCCCGGACCACTGACTCCGAAATGCTGATATATTATACATGTGGTGGGTTACAGGAGACGTACGGCGAGGACCCTTTCCTGAGTGGCACTATGGCTCAGCACTTTGTCTATGGACTTCAGGGCAATGATAGCCGTTATATCCGTGCTAATGCCGGCTGTAAACACTTCGACGTCCACGGAGGGCCCGAAAATGTACCAGTCTCAAGATTCTCCTTTGATTCCAGGGTAAGAACTTCATTATACTTTAGTAGCATGTCTTTTGAGGAAAGCGGCCATTATATTTCTGTAAAGTATATGTGGTATTTGCGGTCTGCTTAAGTTTTTTTTTATGAGTTTCAAGAATCTAATTGGTTTGAGGCAGTGAACAGTGAACGACGGTCGTGTTGGCTTTTGTACAGTCTAACGTTCGTTAAAAACCACTTGTCTTTCGCCAAACTGGCGTGCATATCTGTGCGCCACGTGTGGTAATGTTTGTCTGTGACTTGCCAAAGATCGGTGGTTAACGATAGGGTAAATTCGCTGTCAGTTGTACTTCAGTGTTTTATGTCATGCACGACTATTTTATTTTATGCATATGTTACCTTTTTCTAATCTGTCGAGTAAGTCTGGCGAATATCAAGTCTATCTCTGATTGGCTGAAGATAAAGGAATGTTCGGGATTGGCGCTTAGATTTCAACATTCATTCTGAAAACATATTACTGAGTAAGTGGTATGCCTGGGCAGGTATGGAACCACTGATAAGACATTTTGTCCTATATCTGTAAAGAGAGAAGAAAGACAACTGAACATATAACTCAGTTAACACTTTGGCCCTTTCTACATTTCCTACAGGTTTCTGAGCGCGACTGGCGTTTGACGTTCTTGGCTCAATTCCGCATGTGTGTCGAGGCGGGAACCTACAACCTGATGTGCAGTTATAACAGGTAGGCAAAATTTCACCAGAAAAGAAAACAGTAGAAACTAGCTCATGTATTTATACATATGGCAGGAACTGACCACCATATACATGGAGAATTTTTCACACGTGTATGAGTGGATGGGGCTATGGAGTGACTGCCCCTGGCCAAGTAGTTGACAAACCGGGCAAGCGAGAGAGGGTTTAGAGCCTGCGGCCTCACTGACCTGAGGCTCATCACCCGGGGCGAGGCCAGCGTTCGTAGAAAAATACAGCAAGGGCTCACACTCTATATGTATAAACTATTGACCGCCAAATCACCATTTCGTGTACGTGTAGCACATTCATCACTCTTAGTTTTTTGTGTAAAAGTGATTTCTACTGAGTTTTCCCCTACACAGATGGGGCTTCCATGGCCGAGAGGGTTAGCGCCCCTGACCAATGTGGTCGCTTGGAATTCAAGTCCAGATTTAGCTGGTTCCGCTCACTCTCCGGGCGTACATGGGAACGCTTGCCGTCTGAGGATGGTCGATGGTCTCTAACCGTAATACTGGCCGTAGTCGTATAAGCGAAATATGTTTGAGCACGGCGTAAAACACCAATCAGATAGACAAATAGATAATTATTCCCAGAGCAACTTGAAGGAATATGAAATTTAACATGTCACAATATGCAATCGCTAAAGACTACTCTTCCACCAATGTGGTGTGTATACTTGTACATGACATATAGGGAAGTCCTTCCCTGTGTAACTGGTCAAAGTTAACCTCCTGCACACTCGTTTCCTCTATCTATAACTGTGAAATCATTTAAGGGGAAAATTCTTGAGGATGGAGTTTATCTGTCTTCAGATCAATCAATCAATGAATCAATCAATCATTCCAATGACATCCACGACGTCAATCTGCAATTCTAACAAAGATTTTTGTTTTAGTATTAACGGAGTTCCGGCGTGTGCCAACCACAAACTTCTCACCGACATTTTAAGGACGGAGTGGGGATTCCGCGGTTACGTGATCAGCGACCAGGGAGCCGTGGAGAATATCATTTCCGACCACCATTACGTCACCAGCAACGTGGAGGCGGCGGCTGCCATTGTGAACGCCGGTATGAATCTGGAGTTGTCCAACAACCTGGTGGATCCTGTTATGTTTGGATTAGGTAAGGCTGTTACTTACTCAGGGACACATTTCGAAAACATGTTTGGATTTATGTCTCTATTTCATTGGTGTTTTATGCCGGTTTCCTCCCACCACAATACTGGCCGTCGTCGTGTATTAGTGAAATATTTTTGAGTATGTCGTAAAACACCAATTAAATATATACATAAATAAATGAGACATTTACCATCGAATGAATAGAGACTGGACTAAAACGTTTTTCGACCTACATAAGTGGTGGGTCAGAACTAAAGATTTGATTTGATTTGATTTGATTGGTATTTTACACCGTACTCAAGAATATTTCATTTATACGACGGCGGTAAGCATTATGGTGAGAGGGAAACCGGGCAGAGCCCGGGGGAAACCCACGACCATCCGCAGGTTGCTGGCAGGCCTTCCCACGTACGGCTGGAGAGGAAGCCAGCATGAGCTGGACTTGAACTCACAGCGACCGCATTGGTGGGAGAGTTCGGGTCATTGTGCTGCGATAGCGCGTTAACCGACTGAGCCACGGAGGTCCCCCAGAACTTAAGAGATCAAGTTTCGTTTCACAGGTCAGGTCATTCGTTACTCCTCACCTTCTTTCTTTGCTCTCCTGTTACTCATTACTTAGTCATCCTGGAATCTTTAATTCTTTAATTGTTTAATTGTTTAATCCAGTGTGTTGATTTCTAGAACAAGCGGTGTCGCAGGGTAATGTCACCATGGATACAGTAAAAGAACGAGTCAGCAACCTTTTCTACACAAGAATGAGGCTGGGCGAGTTCGACCCTATCTCTATGAACCCTTATGCCGACCTTAGTCTCCAGTCTATACAAAGCCCAGAACACAGAGCTTTGTCTTTGGAGGCTGCATTGAAATCTTTTGTGCTTTTGAAAAACACAGACAACTTTCTGCCCATGAATAAAGGGCAGTACGCCAATATTGGGGTAAGTAACCAAAACATGGAACCAAAACACTGACGTCCGGAAGTTCTTTTCCGGTCATGGTCCTGTGGAAGGGCGTAGATTTCCTCCGGGCTATGCCCCACTCCCTCCCAAAGTTATGCACCCAACTATTCTTGAACACGACGTAAAACACCAATCAAAAAAATAAATCAAAACGTAGGCAGCAGTTTACTGTGGCGTATTGCTTTAATAGCAACATAAGCTGTGAAATTTAATATTGCTGGTCGTAGTGCTTCTTGGCTAGTTTGCAGCGAATGACATACATATAGACCCATTCTTTGTCAATTCAAGGGATACAGAGCTCAAGAAATTTGTACGTGTGCGATTTGTCTTCGAATAGAATTCCACATTCCATGTCAAGGTAGTCAAGCAAAATCCACGCAACTTCTGGTGAATATTTCTAACAGGTTGTCGGACCAATGGCAAACAATGTAGGACAGCAGTTCGGAGACTACTCTCCTGACGAAAATCCGCAGTATACCACCACGCCATTGGACGGTTTGAAGCAGCTAGGTGGTACTGTGACGTTTGCAGCAGGGTGTAATACTACCAAATGCACCAGCTATAACTCATCGGAAATAAAGAGTGCCGTCAGCGGCCAAGACATTTTATTCGTTGTGCTGGGCACAGGTAAGCTGAGGTATGACAAGGCGGTGGATGGAAGGAACAAACTAAAGTACACGTACTTCCTTCTGTAACGTGGTAAATTTCTAGAATATATAGGGAGGAATATATATATATATATATGTAATACCTAAGTGTTAAGAGCAAGGATACACGGAGAACTGTGACATATTACAGGAAGAGCAAAAGAGTTCATATAGTTCTGGACCGCCTTGTTAGAGACAGAAAGTGGCTTTTTCGAATGGTCTTCATGTTTAGTTTTTACCTTGGTGATACATCAAACACCCTTCATACACACCAAGTAAATACTCATCAACGAGAATGTTGAAGCCCATATTTTAGAGGAAATTTGCCACTTATAACTTGTTTGCCAGACACGTGGTCCTATATATATATATATATATATATATGTAATACCTAAGTGTTAAGAGCAAGGATACACGGAGAACTGTGACATATTACAGGAAGAGCAAAAGAGTTCATATAGTTTTGGACCGCCTTGTTAGAGACAGAAAGTGGCTTTTTCGAATGGTCTTCATGTTTAGTTTTTACCTTGGTGATACATCAAACACCCTTCATACACACCAAGTAAATACTCATCAACGAGAATGTTGAAGCCCATGTTTTAGAGGAAATTTGCCACTTATAACTTGTTTGCCAGACACGTGGTCCAATATATATATATATATATATATTATTTGAAGGCTTTACGGCAAAACACATATATATGGTCTGTCAGAATACAGGTCTATACAGTTCAAATGGTTCTTGATTATGATCCTAGAACTCACCACGGGGACTTGTACAGCGTATCTGTTTCTCTCTCAGGTCCATCTGTAGAGAGTGAAGGAAACGACCGGGCCACCATGGATCTCCCGGGGCAACAAGGACAGTTACTACAGGACGCCATTTCTATGAGTGAGTCTCCTAAACAAGACTAGTTTTTAGCTGTGACCGACAGCTCCGTGGAACGACGGCGTGGTTATTAATGTTTGACGTTTCTAACTTGCACGGTGATGGCATGCTTTTTGAAATGCGCATGCGTCTCATCATGTGGTCGCACATCGTTAATCGACTGCAAAAACTTTGGATACAGCTTAAACATGCAAACTTATCAGCTTTCACCTGGTCGACAGATACTATTTAATTCTGTGCTAGGTTATAGAAGGCACAAACCTTGAATTAGTGGTGTCCATTAAACACTGTAATATCGTTACACTGGATTGCATTTTTTTCCAGTAATAGAAAACAATCTCGAGTGACAAAAAACATTTTTGGCTGTGAAGAAAGGCATTGAAACAATAGCCTATCCGTGATAAAGTGCTTCAGGACACGTTAATACTACCTGTACAGAACACCGCACTTTGCTTCATTGCTATCCAGAACATAAATTTTGTGGGCACCGGTAACCAGTGAAGTCTGAACCATTAGCGGAAAGTGTCTAAAGTTTCTGAAACCAAACGTTTCCATGATGTTATCGTTGGATTGCTAGGCAAATGAGTTTATGTTTCAATTTTTTATCTCACGTTTTCATGACTGTATGCTGCTCTTCAAAGCTATCGGAGGCCGACATAATCAGCCTTGGCCCCATATGCGAGAGTCAGGCTCGAGTATGTACCTCTATCTGCAGATGTCAAGTGTTGGCTACACATGTACACAGCTGATATGATAACTGTATGGAATCTTTTATTCGCCGTGTGCAGTTCATTGTTTATGGGCATTTGTCTTGTAACTCGGTTGGCACACGCCATCTATTCAGCTCGTATATGTAGTATCACCCGAGAATCAAAGTCCAGGATTGTGGTCAACACACAAACCCAGATTGACTATCGGTAGACTGATCAGGATCATGTATGACCCACTGACCTAGACGTGGCACTGTCGAGTCTGAAGTATATTTAACTGTTTTTGTTCTATATATACATGTAAGCACAATGGTGCCATTGTAAAAATATAAAAGATCACAGCACCAACGACTGTGTGAAAGTTGGCAATTGGTCCCGTGTAACCGATAAAATCCGGCTTCGTGTCATGTGTTCGGGTGTTGTTTAACTGTTCATGTAAACGCTTAAAAAAAAGTAGCAGCACCCAGGACCACCAAAGCTTAAGCAGAATTAAGTAAATAAAATCGTAAAGGTATCATGAGTCTAGAATGACTAAAAATGCAACCACATGAACACAATACACAGGGGCCAGTCCTCGAGGGTGCTACAGTCTACCATTAGAATCCTGATGTATACAGGAATACAATGTAAAAGATACAGCACAGTGGGAAAAACCAGAAAAGGACTAATGTGTACACTCGTAGGAACGACCTAGTTTAGAATGAGACAGGATGGCATAATGACATACCCGTATAAAGAAGCTACATAGAGGGGATTTGTAAGAACTATTTATTTATTAATTTATTTGATTGATGTTTTACGCCGTACTCAAAAATTTTTCACTTATACGATGGCGCCCAGTATTATGGTGGGAGGAAACCGGGCAGAGTGGGCACCAGATAACATGATATAAAACTATATATGCTGGAATCGCAAGGGCGTAAGTAGAGGACACCATGGCTTTATGTTAGATTTTTTTATTTAACAGACGTGGTTATATCGACCTGTGATTAAGATGCTGGAAGGCTCGAATGATTATAGCACCAACGCCATTTGGGTAATATTGCAGCTATGTCGTGACGAATGCCATATTAGAGAATTTTTCATTTGGTCACTATCATATAATGCATAATGGGTCATTTTTCGGTAGGCACAAAGCTTGTTACGAACTGTGTAGTTTGCGTTATATTTACTATGGCTGATTTATCAATAACGGTCAATGTTCTACAGGCAGCGGAACCCCAGTAGTTCTAATCTTGCTAAATGCGGGGCCTGTGGAAATCTCAATGGCGGACTCCAACTCTAACATCAAAGCCATATTGGAGGCATTCTTTCCGGCCCAAGCTGCAGGGGAGGCCATCGCAAGAGTGTTGATGAATGATGGCGACTTTTCAAATCCTGGAGGTCGATTGCCTTACACATGGTACCAGTCTTTGGATCAGGTATAAATACAAGAATATAGTCAGCAATATTTAGGTGGAGGGGGATTCTAACCACACATCAGACAACGTCACAGTGTTACACTAACAGCATTACATATACACATCACTTTGCCAGCCGCGTTTAGAAATAATAAAGAAAATAAATGAGCGATTGTACAGACAACATAAAAAAGTGTCAGGACATTTTCTATGAAGATCTCGTTCTTGCAGATGAAAGAATTTTCACTGTCATATTGACTGTAAATTACGTGCTGGTTCTTCCACGAAGCAATATTGGTGCTCTTAATTAATTGTTACCACAGATGTTGAGAGGCAAGAGTACATATGTATTAATACAAAAAGGTGTATGTCTTGTATGTCCAATTGATATCCTCAGTACTTTGATTATCCAGGATTCCGTTATAAAACATGACCAAGTTACGTTATGATATTCAGTACATAGTATGAGGGACCGGTGGCACAAAGCAATTTTTGACATAAGTCAAAACCTTTCAACTCAATTTTACAGCTTATTTGATACATACTGGTTTTGAAATTTGTTTCACTTGCATCTGTTTTGGCATAATATACATGCACCATTCATAATATTATAATTTTAAAACTTCAAGACATTGAATTTTAGTTATGTTTCAAAAGTTTTACCTAAGTACAAAATTGTTTTGTGTCATCGGTCCCTGATGTTTAGTGTTGTACCTACTGGCCTGTCGACCTATACGTATGTACGAAAACTTTATAATCGATAAAACCTTTCTTGGCTTCGGTTCCTTGCAGGTCCCACCAATTACCAATTACACCATGGAAGGGCGCACCTATCGGTATTTCACTGGCCAACCCCTGTACCCGTTTGGTTATGGTCTGTCGTACACAAGGTTCGCGTACAATTCACTGATTTTGGGGAACAGTACAATTTCTGCTGGTCAGTCCCAGAGCGTCCGAGTTGTGGTGAAAAACGTGGGGGCAGTCACTGGAGACGAGGTAATTACAAACAGCCACGATATTTGTGTTGATCCACCAATCCTAATATTGCTTGCCCTCTTGTAAAATCATAAATGCTCGGAAAAAAAAACTGAGCAGATAAATAAAACTTTGTCAGTGTATTAAAACGTCAACAACGCGACATTTTCGCAGTAGTTGTTGTTGTATATTTCTTTATCCTTGTTTTTCGGCTTGGTTTGTCTTTAATTTACATTTTTAATAGGCTTAGAAAGAATTCCATAACGTTTCCATATTTCCATTATTTTCTTCCATGTCTATGCTTTGTCACTGACAAACACCTAGCGATTACTGTAATTCATGCACAACGCCATCGCCTTTTGCTGTCGAACATGGCGAACTTCGCTGTACCGATAAAGGTGATCGATCGACTTTAGCTGTGTCGCAAACCCGCATTAGTTTCTTATTTCCGGAAACAAGTGACACAGTCCTCATGTGACACAGTCCTCATGTAATTCAGTATGGCTTGTTCTTGTGGCTATCCAGGTAATACAGGTGTACATTCGCTGGGAGAGTCCCTCGTCCACCATGCCTAACATACAGCTGGCTGGGGTCTACCGCACCACGCTTCGGCCAAACCAAGACACAGCGTATACATTTGAAATCCGTCCGCATCAGATGGCCATCTGGGACGACGATAGAGGATTTGTCGTGGAGCCAGGTACGTTTATACAGTATAAACCGTCTATTGTAACATCCACAGACTTCACATACAACTGTCATCCTTTTGCTACCCGTGTTTGCCTGTTATACACTGATGGGCTGGTATCTTATTCCTGGCGTCAGGTGTGGGTAAATGCCAAGAACTTGCATCAACACGGGACAGTATAGATATGCGGATGCCCTGCCTCAGACACTTAAAACTCCGTGTTTGTTCGTGACAATGGCCCTAATCGTTGTAAACGTCACAGATACCTGTACTAAAACAGCCTGCGACGTCATGGCAATGCTATGATCAGAGTGTTTTAGTGAAAACGGTGTGGAAAGTCATATTCAGAGTAGTCTCCCTTCGATCACTGCTCAATATAACTGCTCAGTCCGCATGTGAAGATCCACGCGTTTCGTGGTTTGGACTGCCATGTACATGTATGTTAAATATATTAGAGAACATATTACATATACACCTACATATCAAATATGATATTTTGGCGGTGCCCTGTGATGGACTAAATGACATATGGCGTTACATACATGTCAATGAAAATTGGCACTTTTGATATAATAGTACAAAGCTGACAATTTTTCAAAGGCCTAATTATCACATAATTAAAACTGATGTGTGATGCGTGTTTGTATGTAATAACCCAAATCCATGTAAACAGGCTACAGCATTATGTCTATGAAAGCTCTGTTTCTATGAATTTCATATTCAGTGATAGCATTTAGGTCATTGTCTTTTTGTTTTTAACTCAAAACATACTGGTATGCTTGAACTACAAGTATTGTTTCTTCACACATTTCTCTCTACAGGAAAGATTACAGTGTACGCGGGTGGACAACAGCCTCGCCAGTCTCGCTCCCTGGAGTCTAATGTACTTACGTCGTCATTCACTATTGTTAACCAAAAAGTTCTTCGTGGTGTAAGACTTGAGTAGATTAATTGTTTCTTAAAAAAACCCATCATCCAAAAGAACGGTAGTTTGTGTTGTTATTTGATGTTTAACTCGTAATTAACACCGCTTGCTATGATGATGAAAACAAATATCAGAATAAACGAGAATGAACTATAAAGAACTGGTGAGAAGCCATTCGGACTCCCAGCGAAGCTACTAAAATACCCAAGCACATTAAATTCAGTTGTTGGGCCAATAAGTTCCAAAACAGAATTTTGCAAAGAAACGTTTCTTCTTGTGTGAATAGGCATCTCGAGTGATGAAGTTCAATAAAGTGGCTATTGATTAACAACTTATGAATTAGCTTTTTACAGGATCTGGAATGTGATTTATTCATTCGCCAGGAACATTCCTTGTGAACTGTTTCTCTTGCGCCGGAATATCCGTTAGAGTTGGAGGCTGGTACAACACCTTGCAACACCTATATCATGCGGAGAATGATCTGCATCAAGTTTTGTTATTGATTTGCATGCGTGAACAGTTGCATTAGAGGCATGAGTTTGACCCATGGGATATAGTCTGTCCAACATCAGTGGAAGTCTAGGCGTCAAAACACACATTTGTACACCATCGGTCAAACATGACGAACGTTCCAGGTGAGAAAATGAATGAATGAATGAATGAATGAATGAATGCTTATTGTTTAACGCCCTACTCAAGAATATTTCACTTATACGAAGGCTGTGTCTCCTTGTTGCAGGACGGATTTCCACCGTAGCTTATATCTGGTGCTGCCTCACCGAGACGACTTGCCGAAGACACCCAACAAGCCCCCTCACCCAGTCACATTATACTGACACCGGGTGAGCAAATGAAGGCTGAAATTACAACACAAACCATTGAAGAAATAAGACAGTATACAAATCGTGTATACCATGCTATAGTTAATTCGTGGGAGTTGTCGTTAATCCAAATAGCAATTTCTGATGTGTATCAACTGACACTGTTCAAACACTTCTCACATGATATACAACCCTTTAAGGTTACTCAGTGAATACTTTAAAGAAATTATAGCATTGACAGTGTGAATAATTGCTTGGCTTCACGCCTGCTTGGTAATTTAGCTGGCGCGACATGTTGTTAGAAAGTGTTACCTGCACTCAGTCACCAGACTCGCTGACAGAAAGCTGCTCATGGGACGAGAGCTGTGACAAAAGAATTCAGTGGCGGCAGGATTTGGCGTGAGTACTCCTTCACCTCTTTCCACTAGCGAAGGACCTTCCATATGTCTGATATTTGAGAACACAACACTCGATTTGTTGGTCCTTTCAATGCTTGACTGTTCGTTGATTTGCCTGCGTTTGCAACGTCGAGTTGGACGTTATTGACATGATGGTCTCCTGGAGCCGCCACACTGGAACGACATGTCATGGACACCAGATGTAATCCTCCCTGGGATTCCTGTGCCGAGTGACATTGGATCAATCAATATTCGACAAATTCCAACATGCTGAATAAAATGTGGAGGTGCCAAGAAAGGGGATATACAGTCTACGTACTGCAAAATCCCGCTTCTCAACGTGAATTTTCTTCAAAATGATATAACCGACACGTAAACATAAGACTGATACCTTCTGGCTCTTAATTGTCGCCGCGCGTGAATTTCACATCCCAGAATGCCACGTCGAATGTCTTATTACTTTGAAACTGAACAACATCCAGTTCAGTTGCGTTCCTCTTGCTAAGGTGAACGAAATAATGGGCAGAGGAAATAGCCCAAACAAAGGTCTCTAGATGGCTCTCTGTTTACTTACAACCCTTGTTCGTCTGGCAATGGATGACAGGTTCATGAGTCAAAATCATCACAGCAAAAATTTTGTCCGCTATGGGAGGAAACATCACCATGTATTGTGCGCGCACCAGACAAAGAGAAATGAAACCCAGTCCAATTTAATGTACATCAACAACTCACAAGTTTTATTTGAGGACATAAATTACCTAGGTAATAGTTTAAGAGATGAGCAAGGAAAGAAGGCATTGAAGAACAGACAAAGATAAAGGTATAGTTCAATTGCTGAGTAAGCGTAGGTAGAGACATTCGGGTAACACCACATTACAGAAGACATCCTGAAATATTTTATTATGATGTAAGACTACAGGAGAAACGCTGCTCTCTCAAGCCATCATATAGAGATGCATGTATCATTAAAACAGAAATGTGAAGCAAAAGTTCTGTTATCAACACTTGTGAATAAAGCACTTGTCAATTAATTACTGAATGGGTTTGTTCAGCTAGAGTGAAACCACACCGACACTATAATTTCTTTCACACTACATTTTTAGCTTGTTTCGAAACCACTTGATGACGATTAAGAAACTCTATCAGTGAAGAAATTGAAGTTATAGATATCCGCCAACAGTTTTGAAAAAATCGGCAGGACCTATACAGCTGACAACAGAGACAATGAATAGGCTACATTAAAAAGCCACGTAATTGCACCAGGCAGTGACGAGGCCGGGATATCTGAGCAACTATCACACACAAATCCACACTGAAATTATCCGCTCTGGCAGAGCTAATCAAATGCATACCAACACAACTACATGTACAAAACTGGAATTATTGTAAATTCTTGGTTTCAAACCAGGACACACTAGTGTACTGTTAAAGTATCACAACATTTAGTCACCTTCAAAAATCTTCGTAAAACTTTACAGTAAAATGCGACATTTTTTTCCAAGGCTTTATTCTTCAAGATATTTTTTTCTCCTTTCTTGCGTAAAGTATTGATAAAAGATTTAACAATGTGAAACATGGCCAAACAAAACAGATGATGGCTCTGTTACTGTTAAACACAATGAGAGGCAGAAAGGCAACTTGAGCAATTATTTATCTACATGTACCACACAATGTAATGTTGACTTCACCAGGATGCCATGATTGAGGTGGAAAAGAAATCTTTACTCGCTTTACAAACCCATATGTACAGAAAAAATAATTTACACATAAAACTATATACAACCATTATTAAATAACATAATTATGCTAAAAAAAAATGAAGAATATCAATTGATAATATCAACAATAACAGTACAGATATGTCTAAAAACCTTGACTAAAATAGTTAATGCTTTCTGATGACAGGAAGCAGAATCTCTCCATGCGCTAAACCACACCAACAACTTCAAAGTCTCCTTCCATCTGAAACTTCCTTGAGACCTGTAACAGTTTTTCGTCCATGACATTCTGGGAACTGTACTGAGGGGGCAGCATGTCCCCTTGTGAGCTGTGTTGGTAGGGTGCCACGTCATTCTGGGAGGGGTAGGGGTGGGCCAGCATGTCCCCCTGGGATTTGGGTCGCTGTTTGTGGGCTGTGTCTATGTTTGATTCCTTGGGTCTCTGGTTGTTGAGAGGCATGGGGCAGCCGTTGGCATAGGGACTAATGTGGGCAGCATAGGCTGAACCACTGCTGCTTCTGTGTTGGGGGTACTTCCTGGCCGTACGGTCAGTGTTACGCAGGATGTTAAGGCCGTGTTTAGTTTGTGGGAGGGTGTTGGCTTGGATGCTATCTGTGGTGCTGTCCCCGGCAGCAAACTTGTTCTCTGGAGACACTTCCACATTCCTTGGGGAGCCAAACCCACTGTCCCCAACACTGACCTCCTTCCCATCCATGGTCATGTTCTGCCCTGCTTTATTTTCCTCCTTTGAATAAATGTTTTTATGGTTATCCAAGACAGTTTCGCAACTCTGTCCACTGGTTGAAGTAACGGCATCCCCACTACTGCCCGTTGTGGACACGGCATTCGTGGTGATTTGTGCCTCCACATGCAACTGAGACTCCTCAAAGTTTCTATGAACACAGACATCCACTTTTTCCACATTCATGGCCTTGAAGTGTTCCTGAATATCAGCCGAGTCGTCAGCATCCTTCACCTCACTCTCCTCAGGGATACACTTTTCTCTGTGGCCTCTGTGTTTATGCCGATGGGATTTCTTCATCACACTATTGTTCATGAGATAAGACTTGTGGCGAGAGTGGCCGTGGTCGGCTTGACCAACCCGGCCCTGACTCTCTGACCCAGGCTGACCATCACGTACCTGGCCCAGGTGACTAGAAACATGGCCAGGTTTGCCGTCGTCGTCATTGCTCAGCTGGCCCACACAGTTGACGCCACTCTCGCAGGACACGGCGAAAGAAGACTCCTTTTTGGGCAGTTTGCCTTGATACTCATAACTGATGTCTCCTTCATTAAAGCTTCTTCTATGACTGTCGCTGGCCCTTTGTTGTTTCTTCTTGGCCTTGTAGGCTCTCCTGTTGTAGTGTGGCTCCTTGCTGTCGTGTTTCCCATGAGCCTGGACATTTTGTTCCGTCAACAGCTCCCCTTTATGTGTCTGGTATGACTCGTCTATATAGGAGGGGTGAGGCTGGAGCAGCATAGGCATACCTGGCATGGGCACACCTGGCTCCCTTGGGGTACTGTGATAAGGGATACCATAGGGATGTTCATCAACCGACATAAAGCTGTGGACTGGGTGCGGGGGTCCCTGTAATTGAGGGTCAGTATTCTCCTTCACTTCCACACTACTGCCTCCATGCTCATAGCTCTCATATGACAACTTCAGTCTCTCAGCACTACGTGTCAGTTCAGAGTTCCCCTTGTGACGGTGTCCATCCGGTCGAGTCAGGGATTTACTACGACCCTGTTTTCGCTTGGAGTGTCTGTGTGAAGGTATGGTGGCTGCTCGCTGATGACTGTCACCATGCTGGTCAGGTTCCCCATTTGAGTGCACTGGACAGGGTACTGGCATGAACTGTCCTTGATGTGGCGGCTCTCCCGGGGCAAATACTGCCATAGGCTTTGCACCATTGTACTCCACACTATAAGGAGGAGCCTGGAGGTATGGCCAGGTATCAGACTTCGGGATCTGGTTTTTGACCCAGTCTTCCACTCGCCGGTGTTTCTCAATCTGCTGCTGGTACCACTGCCATTCTGGAGGTGGGAACTGAGCAGAGAATGACGCATACTCCACTTCTTTGACCGGTGGTGGAGGCGGGGCTTTCTTCTTCCCTTTTCCAAACAGTTTACTCAGCAATGAAACCTTCTCACCTGGAAAAGAATCATGAAAACTATAACAGGATGGGCTGGAACTTTGAATGCACACTTAACTTTTGTTTTACACAGATGTCTTGTCCCTTCAGTTTTATTTGTTCATTTCCTGTTTTGTTTGTTTTTAGAAAAAAAAAAGTATGTAAATCTGGCAGAGCAGAAATACCACTGCATCTGAATTTAAACATTTATCAAGACAAACTGAGCCAATTCAAGCAAGTGGTAAAAAAAAATACCAATAACATATGGTTTATTTCCTGACAATTACATATGTCTTGCTAATATGCAAGTGAGTGTAAAGAGTTTTCTTTCACTTTGGGCAGTAAGATAAACAGTTCAAGATGTTCATACCCCGTCCACATGATAGTACATGACAGAAGTCTAATTTTCTTGCACTAACAAGGACACACCTGTCTTGAACATACCTTTGTCTTTCTCCTGGTTGAGGTTACTGTTTTTCAGATTAATGTCCTTGTACACCGTCTTGCCTCTCTCTGTCTTGTACTTGACGGACATGCTCCTCTTTAACTCAGGCTCATCTACAGATTCCTTCTGGGGTAGGTCTTTACCCTTAGTGCCCTTCATACTGTGACTTCGCTCAAGTTTGACCCGACCTCGACTGGGAGGGTCACCCTCACCCCTAGTCTGACATGAAATCGTCCTCATCTGGGTGGCTCTGTTGGCTTGGTAACCAGGTGGAAGGTGGCTGAAGTGGGGGACAGGTATGTACATGGGGTGGTACTGCACCATGGCTGTTCCGTATGTTTGGCTGTGGTCGTCAGAGCGCAGTCTGTACGTGTCAGGGGTCACCACAAAATATCCACTTCCTAAAGAAAAAAAAAGAAAACAGTTTGATAGTATTAATGCCATACCTTTGTTTTCACAATCAATTACATGATGGCTGTTAGCGTTAGAAGTAGAGGAAACCAAAGTGTCTGGGGTAACCATTCAATCAGAGCAAGTTACAGACAACCTTTTCCACATGTAATTTAAAGATCTACAGAATTTTGTAACAGCAACTTTCTCAAGGGAGACTACTCTAAAACATCATAAATACAGCTTAGTTATCTCCCAATGTGTAATGCATGCAATTCAATGCACTTATCCACACATATATCGTGTCAAAACAAAGTTAACATTGTTATTTTATTTCCCTTAAAAACTAACACTTTTACACTAGATTTTAATTGTATGTGATCAATCAGACAATGCTTTTATGAAACTACTTTAAATGCAGTCAATAAAATCTTAAGGAACATATAGTATCTGATGCTTTTCTATCCCAGCATGCCTAGATTATAGTGCCTGAGGAACCACTGACTACCTGGCACAGCTGGTGTGTACATGTACTTATAATTGATTTTTTAAACAACACCCAACAGTTTGGAATACTATGTACCTGTCACAACAAAGTTCCACCTTGTGAAAAATGTACAGCCTGGCAAAACCAGATAAGCCAATAAAAGAATGTGGAGCTAATAGGGGGAAAATCAGATAAACAGAAAGCAATTTTCTGCCATAACAGAAGTAGATTTACAGGTAATCTACATGTGGAAGAGTACCACCCATGGTACAAATGTGGTCCTCAACATTTTTCTCTGAGATCTCAAATACCGGTTTTGAAGAAAGTGAACACTTGTGCTGTAGCACAGTTATGGGGAAAAAATGGTGAACTCCAACAGAAAAAGACAAATCAACTGTGACAAGGCAGCGAAAAAAATCTAAACTGAACTACAAACCATAAATCTTACAAATCTCCCAAAAAAGACAAAAAAAAAAAAAAAAAGACGATGCAAAGGGCGAAGCAAAAAACAGAAAGAAAAAAAGAGGAATAGTCCAAAAAAAAAAAAGAAAAAACCAAAAAGGGAGAGAGAGAGAGCGAGATACAGAAAGAGAGAAGGAAGTGTGGATGCAAATAGTTTAGTCTGAGGCAGGGTCAATTTCAACAGCCATGTTCCCTGACAAGAGAGGCCCGGATAGAAATCGTCAAAGAACTGAGCCAAGAATTATTCTAGCCAAGGGCTGGAGATATAACGACATCCATAAATATTTGATATTGCTGCGAGCTATTCCTATTGAGTCATATCGAGGATTTGACATTTACCTCGTAAATCTCAATAAATGGTGTGGGAGAAGTTCTGAGAGCATTGATTTCTTCGTGCCTACAAACTAAACACTGGAGATTTCGCTGGGTATTGTTTAGGAGCAAGCCCAGCCACGATCACAGCATCTGCCTTTTACCCAGCAAATGACCACATCGCTCACTGCTTCCCGGGACATCCAGAATCGCTATTAAATTGGCAACCCGCTAAAATATTACATGGCTGTGCTCTTGTATAAATTACTGCTAACCTGCCTGCCACGCAGAGGCAGTATTTCACAGCTAACTGGCCGATTTGGTCAGCACAGCCGTGTGACACCAGATGATCTAAGGCAGTCATGTAAATACAGGATTGTGTAAATTGGTCAACTGATTGTACATGTGCTTAATGACATGCAGGTCTTGTGCTCTCCCATAAACCACTCAAAACTTGTTCGATTCCAGAATTCCAAGATCACGACTGGATTATGAGATAGCAGTGATACCGGGTACCGATATGAACCGAATTCATCATGCCTTATACATACTATGGAATACTACAAAGGAATAAAAAAATGTGCAGCATAATTGTGCAACCACACACAGACATCTAGAATATGGGATATGGACAACGTAGTAATGTAGTCCCGTTAAAGATTATTCTCCTTGCAGCACAAATGAAACTTTGAATAAATTTAATATCACCCCAGTGTAGCATCAATGACAACATGAAATTGCCGTCAAAAAATAAGGTTTGCTCACCAATTTTACATGTACATGTGGCAGACAGCCATTTTTAGTGACAAATTATTGTCATTTCAAAATAACATAATGCGCCTGAATAAAATTTTAAACTTTTGAATTATACAAGTGCATATAACTACAGGCAGAGTGCATGGTGTACAATACATGTTGTGCAAGATCATCTTTAAAACTTTTACTTAAGGGGAAAAATGGGATGACATTTTGTGCTTGAAAATCCAATTAGACTCCTGTTGCATTTGAAAACTTTTGGTAATGACAGGAGGGAAATGACTGCACTCTGACTGGACATATCCGACAGTAATTGGCACCAGTTCCTCCAGAGAAAAAATTAGAGCTTCCATTAAACCCCAGATGACTTACTGACTGCTGGTGTAATTTACATCAAGTTCTATGACAGTTAAATCTTGATTTGAAGCCAAAAGCAGAAAAAATGGAGTACAAAACATGCTGATCAGACTATGCACACATCAAAATTCATCTGAAGAAAGAGAAACGAAGAAACATTAATTACATTTCGATGGTAAACCAGAGCATGTCATTAACTCTATCTAGGAGAGAGACAAGCCTTTATGGAGTAACACAATTTGACGCTTGTTTAGAGAAATAATCAACAGCAGAGTGCCATCTTTCAAGCCTGCCTGCTAGAGTATGGGTCTCCGGCTGACGAGCAGGAGAATTCCCCACCAGATGCCATGGCAACCCATCCTCCAGCCTCTTCCCAACATTCTCCAGCTTTCACCGAGCTGACAGCAGAAATACTTTCTCTTCATCTCGAGTGGTTCATCATCTGCCTAAAATACCTTGACCAGTGAAAAAACTCAGCCCCATTTCCAAGTAACGATGAAGGAACTGCTAGTGAGCAAATGGAATTCAACTCTCCCGTAAACCTAACTCAAGGAAATTGATACAACTTGTCTGCTTATTAAAGCCTTCTTAAATTGAACAACTCGATGGATTTATGGATGGCAGGTTTTTTGCCTTTACATAGAATGAGAGTTTGATGTGTAGTTTTCAACATTTGATGTTCCCGGAGGTCAGGATCACATTTTGATCACTTCTCAAATCTGACAAACATGACAACTGACCAGCTGAAAAACAGCTTCTCATTTGGCTGAGTGATTGACTGGTGCTTGACACCGTAGGCCAAAGTAACTCTGCTCTGCTACACTTCTCGGGCTTAACGAGAAGGGTCACACTGTTTGCTTTGAATGATGCGTGTCACCACGACAAAATTTCTGCACTGTCTAGGAGCGAAAGAAACATGTTTGTTTCGAACAAATTTTATCTCCTTCATTCTCCTTCAGCGATTGGGGCTTGGAAGCTTGTTATAAAGAACAGACCATCATAAATATGACTACAAACATGGGGAGGGGCCTCTTTGGCACTATCACTAAACCAATAAGTGTGATGATTACGATTCAACTCCAGCTGGTTTGGCTGCTGCCTGAAGTCAGGTGTAGGTACATGTATGTCTAACAGGTTGTTTGTTCTGCCAGGTGCTTCCGTTTCTTCCAGCCAAAATCCAGACTGCTGCCCTACGATCTGAGAAATTCTTGAGCGTGGTTTTAAATACTGGGAAATTTGAAGTTGGTTTTCATTGCTTGCTACTGGAACGATCCATATGAAAAAAACGTTATCCAGTTCCGGAAAACTTAGTTCATTTAGACACGTACCCATGGTTACCCCTTACAAGGACAGGTCTAGCATTTATATGAAACTTTATGAACAGTACATGTAATTTATCAAGTCTTCTTCTGATATAATACCAAGGCTGAAAAGCTATCTTAATTCTTAGTATTTTTTGGGTACATGAACATGTACTTATAATCACCAGATTGTTTTTAGATACATTGATTAAAGTGAAAGACAGCTCATAACTGAGGTACTGCTCATTATAAAGATTACAAAATTCTCTTTTAAATGCAAAAACCTGTATGAATTCATTGCTGAATTATCTTTGTTTGAAGTGTGGAGTATTTTGCTGCAGACTAGGGATCTGACTGTGCCCATGCTTTTAAGTTTATGCGAGATTTACCAATCGGAGAGCTAGGAGATATTAGCTATTTATAAGCTGTGACGTAAATCTTTGCAGTTGACTGTCATATGTAATAGCTTAGGGACAGAACATTGTTTTAATGTTATATGTTTTAATTATAAGAAGTACATGTGTGAACAGCATGGCAAAGTATTTCCAGACCCTTGTGTTGTGGCGGGAGTAAGTTTCTTGATCATTTCATGTCATAAACCTAAGATTCAACCAGCTTACCACAGTCTCAGGGGACAAGACTGTTCTGCACTTGGAAGAATAACATCACAGCCCACACAGAATGGCTGTGTTTCATGTTGGTCAACAGAGCAGGTGAAATGTCCATAAAGTAGCTGATTACAAAAATATTTACCGAAATAAAATTGCATCTATTAATCTTTTTGGCAACTTAAAACATGCACTATCTTTTACTTTAAGACTTCCCTTGTACAGAAGTTACATGTAGATTTACAATGAATACACATAAAAAAAAAACCCATGAATATCTCTGAAATGTTTGTAAAACTATTTTTAAGCCCACAGCTGAGCTGTGAAGTGACAGTGGCACCAGACAACCTGGGGACTTGGCTGGACATCATACCACTTGTATCTTCTGGAGGATCTCTGTCTTGGCAGTCAAGATGGTGCTAATGGATGGAGCCAGAGACCACCAGCAAGGGTCGAGAGAAAGTGAGGAGTCCGCTGAGGACAGTGCAGGTCTCTTGGTCTGAGGGGCTCAGGTGTAGAGCTTCAGTGATCTCCGTCACTCAGCCTTCACTCACTACCACAGTACCCTCTTCTTCTGTGTCAGTTGCCAGGTTTTTGTGGCTGGGTGTTGGCGCTGTGTTAAGTGTTTTGTCTGGGGGACTATAGCCTTAGCCAGCTGTCAGTAGGCACTAATTGGTAAAGCCGGTACAAATGAATTGGCCCGGCCTCCCTTGTCAATGGCATGGAAATGGGTTAATGATTTTATCCAGTAGCAGTCTCTCCCAAGCTCCTGTCACCAGCACTCTACTCTGAGATCCTGCTTTGATCTGAGATTTCCACAGCTTTACCTCCACTTCAGGAAATTGATTTTTTTTTCACACCAAATCTGAAAGTTTTCGTTCAGAACACATGTTTCTGTAACTTGCATGAGCCATGAACCATCACTGAAAGTCGTGTTCAAACCAATCCTAACTAAGTGACGAGTGACGAGGGGGCTGTATTTATGGAATTGCTTGGGCTAATAAATTGATTCAATTGATATACTACACAAAGTTAGTGTGTGTGTGTGTGTGTGAGGCGGGGTCGTTTTTAAATCAGTTATGCTACAATATAAAGTAAAACACTTGTGTAATTTTCCATTTGAAAGTGATTTCCTAAAACTTTTAGGACAAGATAAGGGCCAAAAAACAAAACAAAACAAAAAATAACAATTTCTCTGATGAAATTAAGATGAAATTTTCCTTAAGGAAAAAAAAAGCTGCTAATAAGAGGCATGATCAAACGGTACCCATAGCATGATCTGAACATAAAAGTTGCGAAAACAGGAAAGATAGCTCTTGTGTATGCAACAGATAGTCTAAGTCAATAGGCACAACACTGCAAAAAGATTATCTACATGCAATTCAGTTTTATGTGACAGACTGAAACTTCCTGTCAAGGCGAGCCAGCTTACTGTACAAGAAGACAGTCAATGAGGCGTTGCACGTCACGGCGTACTTGATGTAATAACCCTGTCAAGTTAGTCTAAAAAGTCAGTGTTAGCTGGAGAGGGTGGTTAAGTAGAGTCAGGCTGCTTCAATCAGCTACACACTAGGACAGTGTGGGGTTTAGACACTCTTATCCATCCAGAAATTACTGTCAATCACAGAGACAATCTGCACCACTTGACTAATGGAATTTCTAGTGAGTTTGCCTAAAGCAATAGAATGCAACAGCATGCATGGGACAAAATCGTTGCCTTAGATGTAAAAAGTGAACAAAAAAAAAAAAAATAATGAATGAAAGATTATGGCTTGACACAACTCTGGCAATACTGCAACCTTATGGCTAGAGTATGTTTAAACAAGGAGACACTATTATAAATTTACACAGACCCTGTCCAGTAGCAGTTCACATACTAAAGTCTGTTCCATTCTTTAAATTCCATTACTAGTTACAATGTCATTTTTCTAGATAGACCTCTATACATAAATGTCTGGTCACTGAGAATACATTAATTAAGTGCAAATGTATTTGGCTGCAATTCCAGACTTCAGGCCTTCTTTAGAAAGTCACCACTGGGCACAACACAACACTGACTGTAAAAATAGTGGTGGTTAGTAGAGGATTTTTTTCTTTCATTCTGGCCACCAATAAAAAAGATAAATAACAAATGCCAATAAAAAGATAGAGATTTTAAAGAAATAAAGATAGGGAGATTTTTTTTAAAATCCTATCTAAAGTCCAATGAATATTTCAGAGCATTTTAAATCTGTTTGGTTAATGAATATTCATGTATTTTTATTGATGACCTGGGCTTTAGTTTAATGTGATGCCATTATCTTTGGTATGAGCCAAGAAAGGCTTGTTAATAATGAAACAATGACACAATAGCGGAACTGCATTCATTTCATCCTCAATGGATTTGAAGTGGACAGACATCTCACTTCTTTCCAAAACATTATCAATCAAATTGATAACATTACATTAATACTTCATTATTACATGATTCGTCTTCCTTATTCCCAATGGTCAAGGCAGTCAATTAATTATGAGCTAGCTATTTTGTTCACTGCAAAGCTGCATGAACTCCTTACTGACTGAGATCTAAGTCTGACGGCAAGGCACAAAGTTAATACAAAGTAAGGAAAGTTAGCAATGCCTGCAAGATACAGGTAAAACAGAGATTCGTTAGACGATGTTGATAACTACCTGTGCATGTACCCATGTAAGTGTATTAAAATGTAGATAATACAGTGCATATACATACAGGTGTATTATTCATGTATTAAGACAACAGTGTACATGCAGCTTTGGGAAAGTACCTCAAATTCATTATAAATATTATAACTTGGGGAAATGCACAATCAATGACACATAAACATGGGGAAATGCAAAACAGACAAAGCATAAAAACAACACAGAACATTGTATGTATGTGTCAGGGACAGGCACTAGATCTACATGTTCAACCTGACATACACTGCATGTAGGTTATAGTCCATGTGAATCAGATTCTAAATCGTCACAAAGAAAGGTTGGCAATAAAAACATGTAACGTTCAGAAAAACCTGGTTTTTGTTAAGCCTAGTTTTATAGGAAGACTATTAACTTGGATGTAAGAGGTCACATCCTACACACGAAGTCAGACATATCAAACGGGAGGATCTACAATGTTATCAGACAAACAACCTGATTAATGATCGCAATCAGTGTTAATGAGGTAGACTACGTATAATACATCAAAGGAAGGAGAAGCACTACACGGCTGTGGGTTAAATGATGAGAGAAAAAAAGTAGGTCTTTCTTCCTTGTACTGAGTTCCGGAACAGAATTTTGCTTTCAGGAAGACACAGTTATAAATCATTGCACATTGCCACAGCTGTAAGGCTGCAAACATTTTAAGGTCATGGGCTTAAGTATATTACTGCTTATACAGCTGGCTTTGTGGGTAAGACAGTAGGATACAGGCTGCCCAGACCATTCCATGATGAGAAGGTGTGGAAAGGCTGGGCCACCTGAACTACCCATTGCTGCTGGGCTGAGAAATAGCCTGTCAAGTAACCTGTGAAATTAGCTTCAGACAAAGTTTGAAAATTCAGTCTGGTAACATTCCCAGTTAGAAAGGGGTATTCAAATCAAGGAATATACAATCAACTGTGGGGAAGGGCATCAGCCATGATGGATGGCAAACACGTTCCAATTTACGGCTAAAAAAAAACATAACAAGCCTCTCATCACAAGCTTTCCCCCAAAAGACCCCTGCTTTCTGTGGCATTTTGTAACAGTGACTGAAGCATGGAGTGAAATTATGAATTTGGTCTGAGGGACATTTGGTGCACGCAAAATCCATGTACAGATTTTACTGTATAAATACACTCTATAAATATGCTCTATTTCACCTACAATGTCAACCTAAAACAGTAAAACTACTCAGATTGCCAGATTTGGATATTTCTATTCACCTTAAAAACAAGTTTTAAAGTTAAACACATGCAATACTGATAACCTGTGTAAATCACTAGGACTTGTGGCAATATACAGAACAGCATTGTTCATCTGGGAAGTCATTATGTGTTAATAAATTATATCATGTTCTCCTTATTTGCTACATGTCTTCTATATATAGCTAGCAAGTAAAAGAACATGTAAGCACTTGTTTATATACATGTATGTACCATACATATGTTTACTGTTGTATGCACAATCTCTAAGGGGACTTAATATGACACATTACTACCTCAGGTCTATCCACCAGCCCTCAGGATCATTTCCAGACATGTAATACATGTACATGTTGTTTTAAAAGAAAGCAGGTACAAAGACGCTGTGGTTGCCCACCCCACAGAACTACGCCCTTCCACTTCGCCTTCTGTGCTGAATACATGTACATTTGTACATCCACTTTTTTCTTCCTCCAGAGTCACGGTTTTAACAAGGGACAGGTGCACTGCCTTGTACACACATAATGTATACAATCATGTGCAATTCTTTTCTTGTGAATATGGAATTTAACTTCTGCAAAATACCAAGTGAATCTGACAAGTGCATGGGTTAACATAAATACTTCATTATTTCAGTGTGTTATATCCTAACAATTAATATACATGTACCCCTAAAAATACTTACACTTAATTTGAAAGGGAATGTATTTGACAATCACAGATGAAAACAACTGTGTTATCTTCTGTGAGCATTCTCAAGCAGAATAGGAAGCATTTGGCGATGGAGGTGTATACTGAATGTTTTAAAATGGCAGACAGACAGACAGACAAAACTGAACAAGTGCCAGAGATTAATGTGTGCAAACTAACAGAAATTTGATAAGCATGCATCATACATACCTTCTCCCATGTAGCATTCTAACAGAAACAGGATACAAGCATGTTAGACAGAAATCAGGGATGCAGGTTAAGTGTTTGGGCAAGTCAATGTCTGACTGGGTAACAGCACAAACTTACGAACACCATCCAAAAGTCCAAGTACAGTGATAATAATTGTAGACATCTGATGAAGAGAGAATCCAGGTCATACCAAACTGTGTTCAAATTTACACTGAGTTACAGCATCTTCTACTTTTAATTTGCATACTCCACAACAATATAAAATATGTAAATAACCTGATCTCAAAAGACCAAAAGAATATCTGATTCTTGAAGCCAACCTTAAAGAATTAGTGTATTCTGACCAAAAATTTTGTCTATTATAAAGTTAATCATTATGTCAGATGCCGTTTCGAGGTTTGTTTGGAATATGGGATGATACATTAATCCTAATGGAATATTTTTTTGATGTCCATTTACCATTAGAAATGTAATTTTTAAGCAAAGTTTACGGGCAAACAGTTAACAGAACTACTTTAGGGCACAGTGTGGATTGGCCTTTGGTTTGACATGCACCCACATTTCATGTACATGAACTTCATTCCAGTCTTCAGTCAGCTTGACAGTTTACAGATCACACTATCATACATGTACAACAGTGGAGTCCTTCTATGACAGGCAGGAATGGGGACATTTCTCAGAACCAATGATATTACACAACAACACAATCAATCCATTCAAAGAACATGAAAACATAAAGGTTTCCATAGAAACTCATCCAGCCTTTTTACAAGAAGTCGGGTCTTGCATGCACACTTAAGGGGCTTAGATGCAGATTCGTTCTGCTAAAGATTCAAAAGGCTTTGCTGTAAAATTGCTCCTGTTGTTATCATGGATCAAAATCCGGACCTCCAGCATGAAGCTTTGTAGCAAGAAAGTGTGATCCATCAATTTCATCATGAAATCACCACATGTACTGTGTGTGTTTGCTTCTATGTTTATACATGTACATGAATACATAATTTGGCACTTTTATTTAATTGAAAAAAAAAAATGAATATGGTAATGTTCAAAAAAAAAATAATAAAAAGTTAAAAAAAAAAAAATATTACAGACTCATACATTTAATAGACAGCCTATGTACATCTTAACATAATACTCCTTTTACTCAAAACCAAGCTCAACCTTCAAATCAGTGAATAAAAAACATGTATTACTCAGCTTATATATCCATAAAAATCATACATGTAGTTTCCAAATTTTATGTGAGTATTACATGAGCACTTTTGGAGGCATAATACAAAATACATTACAAGCTGTCATAATGTGAAAGCAGCCATGATAATATGACTATTAAATAAGGAATTATTACTTGTAGTTTCAGCAGGTACCTGTATGACTAAGGCAATTTGGCAGCTAGTTTTAGATGGCTGTATAGTGATTGAAAAGCCACTTGAGACATCAGGAGTGAAGCCTTCATTAAGGCTGTCAGAGAGAATACCTGTTTCCTTGTTAAACCCTGCACCTGATGGCAAGGGGTAAGGCTGGCCAGGTATTTCACGGACAAATCAGCCAATTAAGTCAGCTGTGGGTAATGATCTATTAATCACACACCTGAGTGGCCGTAGCACAGGTCAGGCAGATTGCAATCAGCTGATCGCCCTTACTGCAACACGCTTTCTAATTACCTTACTGGTTACAATGCTCTGTGCTATGATTAATAGCTTGCTGAGTACAGAATATAATCGTACCTTTGTACACGACACAGGGGCTAATACGTTTTCATGTCCATCTACAAGTAGACTAAATGCTACGAACGTCTTGCAACAACAGGTAAATTTACTTTCTTTATTATGCTCTCCAGTTTAGGAGTCAAGGTTGATTTATTGAGCACTTGTGGCTTAGAGAATCAATATACTTTCCACTGATGAATGTGTACTAGTCAGGTATTTATAAATGTAATATAATTTACAGTCAGACAGAGAACTGACTTCGCATATTCCTGGTTTATTAAAATCTGAGTTGTGAACAATATGCCAGTATTCTCAGGTAATCTATACTGTTAAATGTTTATGTAGAACACTGAACCCTGGGGACACATGTGTGAAAATTTGTGAACATTTTTGTGCATGTACAGCATTTCTAATCTATAGCAAGAAAAGGTAAATAAATGTAAGAAGTATCCAAGTGATATTCGAATTCAAATTAATCCTTTCTTAGTACTCCTTTCAACTGTTTTCAGGAATTCTCAAGAATTATTTAATGTTGTGAAAAAAAAAATTAATCTGAAGTGAGTTAATGTTCATGGTGAAATTACACACTGGGCTATGTCTGTGCTCTCACATGCCATTTAAATATAAAACATTTTAATGAGTTCTGGCGGATGTATGGCTTGGGGCTATTTTTACTATGATACATATATCACTATGTCATGGGTTGTTGGACGTGAAGAACAATGGGAAAACAAAAACAGTCATGCTCCCCAAAATAAGCTTTTGATTTTTAGCATTTTTGCAAATATATAACACATGAAAAATAAAACTGCAAAAAATGTTATGATCCTTTTCAAAATGAAAAAAGGATTAAAGTAACACATTGCGCTATACATGTAAATACAATCTATGTACATGTAAATATTAGTGTACTACATGTATGACAGCCGTTGTACAAAAATGGACAACCGAGATGACATAACAAAGATGATAAGGTGTGTTAGCAGGGTCTTACAAACCTGCACTGAAGTGCTTGCACATGAAGACATTACAGGTACAAAAACTACTCAAGTACACCCAGCACAGATAAACACACACACAGACCTTTCAATTGCCAAGATTCTCATGTGTATCAGTTACTGTTTGATAGCCTAATACTTTACAGTTCAAGTGGGATTTAGTTTGAAAACACCAAATGATACTGAAGACACTATAGAAGTAGCTTAATGCCACTGTGCAAACTGTTACATAATATAGTCCTGAAACACCTAGTGCACTTGTAAAGTACTGGGAAATAAGCTTATGTTCATATTAAGGGGGCAAAGTTACTCAATACAGGAGAAGCTCACAGCTGAGGCCAATCTTGAGGATTGCAGAGGTCTCACACTGGCTAAAGGCATGGTTAACCAGTGCTGGTGTAAGTTCCTGGCTCAAAATACATCCTAGCTGCCAGGAGAGGAAATACTGTCTGACTTTGTGGCCCCACAAATTGAAAGACAAACACTGCTGTGTACAAATGTCAAATTGGCAAATTCAGAAAATAAACAGACTCAGGATGTCTGGGCCTGGGCCTCTGAGCAGTGAAGAACTCCCGTGGAGGCCAGTATGCAATAGATGTAAAAAGTCAACAGCTTAAGAGCTGGCCACAAGTAGACTGCTGTGAAGTCACCTAACAGGCTTAGGTCAAAAGGGGAGTAGAGCTTTCAAAATAATTTAAAATACACATTCTTTGAAAGACCTTAAGTGAAGTGGGGGAGGAAAGTTTGTTTGGTGGGTGGTCAATTCTCTGCATGGTTCTTTTGGCTTTGCTGTCAGCTTTTTTTCTGTCAGGAGTTGTTTCATCTCATGTTATTACCTAATATGCAATGCGCTGTACAACAAGAAATACGAGTAGCTAATCCAAGTACTTCCATATGATGTTCTTTTGCGCAGTGGTTTTAACTTCCTACAATTGCCATTTATCTAATTATCCCACACATTATCTGAACGCTGCTGGAGCTGGCCTAACTAAGTATGAAATATAATGAGCATCGGCAGTTTAAAACATCAGTATATCTATGATATTTTTAATTATGTCACCAAAAAGGATGATATGTACATTCAAAAACATATATCAAAGCAAAGGCCCCAAAGGAGACTTGTGCCCTGTACTGCTCAGAGGTATACAAAAATTTGACCTGTACCATTCAACCTTACTGATAACAGAATAAAGAATTGGTTTCCAGTTTCAATCGACACTGATCAGAAAACAGAACACACGTTGTAATCATCACAATCATGAGAACATTTTAACGGACAACGAGTTGAATGTCACAAGAACACTCCTAAACAGGCCATCACGATGTAAATGTCACAAGAACACTCCTAAACAGGCTACCACAATGTAAATGTCACAAGAACACTCCTAAACAGACCACTACGACTTAATATTTCTCTCCATAATGGTGGCTCACCTGTATGAAACACCTTTCTCTCTCGAATGAGCTGTCCAAGAGTGTCGTATATAAGCTGATCGTTGGGGAGCTGCATATCTGGTCCGTAACAGTGAGCAAGACGCTCCCGAATCAGATCCAAGGTGGCAATGATGCGGTTGTTATTGAGATCCATAATGATGAGACAGAGGGACTCGGGCAGAGGAATGAACTGTGTCTGAGGCACAACCTGCATCTGAATCCCACCAACATCACCTGTAAGGCACAATACACAACAACATTAGTGAAATCAAATGGACATGAAACAAGCAAATTTGATGTGTATACAGATAGTAACCCATACGCAGCCTGGAAATATCTACCCTGGGTTGTATAAGGATACCTGAAATACAGGATAGTACAAACACCCTCACGGAGGATAATATATCAAACATGATACAAGTAAGGATTACAAAGTGTTTAATAGTGCATACTGGACACTAATCTCTGGTGATGTACTGTGACGTTCTTTTCCATAACATCAGACATGAATCAAGAATGAGTTGCTTGTTATACTACATACATTTGGTGTAGAGTCAGGATTACATGGCGTGCAACTTCATGCAGTATGACTGTGTATGAATCTTTATATATTGTACGTCTATGCACATACATTCTACATAAACTTTCTATCATGTTTATACATGTAACTATATTTCTCTTGTAAGCAGTGTGGTAGATCTGCAGACTAACTGATGAACCCATAATAATAATAATTCTGTGTGTGTACATGTGGACATAACGCACATGCATTTCATTCCTAAATAATGCACAAAACGTATGGACATGGGAAGTTCGAAAGTCTTTATGATTGGCCGTCTTCATCTTCAACCTACTAGTTGAAGGGTACAATTTAATGCACCCTTGCGCACCAAAGAGCAGAAAAGCTTAAAATGAGACAAAGGTCTTCAGCCACGGCAGGTATATCAGATGTATGTCTATAACTGAACTTTGGCCCACTATCACTGTAAACTTACATTTGTGCTTCTACCTGAATGAACAGGTATCATTTCTATTCATGTCCCAGGGTGGAAATGACTCGGACACGACAGGGGGGTTGGGCTAATTGGGTGTTGACAGCAGGCGCTAGCACTCAATTATTTCATGTGAGAACGCGGGCCAAGTGGGTTATAGTTTATTATTAATTTCTGATATTGATCTCCTGGCCTACAATGAGGCACAAGTAGTTTGTTTCATATCCATTTACCTAATGAAGCATTCTGGTTAACTATTCTTGCGGAACTTCCAAGCTGCCACCATTGGCGGAAGCCCACACTTTACTTCCATTACCTCTGTCTTTCATCCTCAATTACCTGACTCCAGTGTTAACCCAGCACCAGACCTTGTCATGCAGTGGCAGCCGGGTTGACAGGAGTGCAGATCCATCATAAAGGTAAATGTAATTAAATACACCTGTACATTGAAACCGTCTTAACAAACAGGGAACTGGCCAATATGTTTTTCTGAGAGTTTGACAAGGTTATGGATTAGGGGAGAAAGAAAACTGTCAAATCAGCCCTTCAGAGTCTCCCAAGATGTGTGCAGTGCGCTGGTTCTAACTTAAGGGCCCATGGTTGGGCTTGATTCCTCTTGGAAAGTCCATTCAGTAGAGTACTTGCACGTAATATCTTGAAAAAATTCTAATCTGAGTACTGCACGTCTTTTACACCATTGAAGAATAGCCTTGTTTTTGTTATAAAACACAATTTCACTTGAAAGTTGGTACATGTGGACCAAACTACTTCAGGGTATAAAACAAAGGATCTTGGATAACTGAAATATACAATATAGGTGTATGCATGACTTTATGCATGCAGAAGCATATTACATGCATTATTTTGAGCAAATATTTAGATACAAATTCTTAATATCATTAAAACTGATTATCCAAACTCTCTATCAGTGTGAATTTGGTATGTTTCTTCCAAAATTTTTGACCGCGCCCTGAATGGACAGACTCATTGTTAGGTCTGTCCCCGTCATATTTCCGTTTTGGATGTATTATTTGCAGCCTCACTAAAACATCATGCCCAAGATATGAAAATCTATAACACTTACACAAAAATTCTCATCAATTCATGTACATTAATGCTTAAACAGGTACATATATGTACAAGCACATGCACACATGATGTATTAACATTTATGCAAAATGTACCAGAACAATGCAGGCCAATTAAACGTAACATTTTATGCACACACATAACATTTGATGAATATCATGTATAATAATGAATAATGAATATCATGTGAATAATGTCTACATTTGTTCTACACAGAACAATGTACACGCTCCTATGCAGTGTCACGTATGCATAAGAAATGCACATGTACTGCAGGTAAATTTTGATAAAACAGGAATTACAGATCGATGCATGATAATGTTAATGTGTCCAAGTACATGGAGATGAAGTCCTGTCTAAATTATGCATGACATATCTTCATGCACCCGTACGCTGGAAGGTCTGCCAGCAACCTGCGGATGGTTGTAGGTTCTCCCCTCCACCCCCTAGCTCTACCCAGTTTCCTCCCACCATAATGCTGGCCGCTGTCATATAAGTGAAATATTCTCGAGTAAGGCGTAAATCAAATGAATAAATAAATCTTTATGCACCTTCAGTATACATGCATCCTCTCAGCTGCTAATCATCAACAGCTTTGCAACACTCATCGTTATTCAACAGTATTTCTTCTGCATGGTGAGCTACATGTGATCTGGACTGAAGCATAATCTTTAATAGAAATGACGAAGCTTTGACAAGCGGATGAAGAAAAGGGCAAGAAACTCTGGTGTCCTATTTCAATGGCTTCTGCAGTTTAGTTCAAAACCACAAGTTGAATGAGAGTATGAGGAACTAGTGATGGATGGACAGACCGACAACAGGTGCTAAATTACCCAAGTTTTTACTGATCAAGGATGGATTTAGCAGCTAAACCAGTCCAGAAAAAAGCCTTTGACAAAACTATCTGGACAGGTACTGCATCAAATCTGTTCCCATCCTGACAGCCAAAATTCAGACTTGAATTAAAGAAAGAGAACATCATGTGACTGACCTTATAATCAGCCCTGAACAATCCATTAGATGCCAAGGGTGGGATGGGAGTCAAAGCCATCCACAGAACATTAGACAGCATGGTCAATGTGTATTTAATATTCAAAATATCTTTTTTAACTGGCAACAAATTTTTCCAAGTGGAAAAGACTTTTGTTTAAACTTGGACTTCACACAATGACACAGCATCAGCAGGTCAACATTACTGAGAGCAGCAGAAGTTGATTTCACGCAGTCACCAAAAATTTGAACAAAGAAAAAAAGCAAGTTCAACATCACAAATTTTCGACAGCTGGAAAATTTTAGTGGGCTTTAATGATGTAAAATTTCATAATACAGCAGCCTCAATTTATACCACTAATTTCTTCAGTTATTTCACATCTTTTTGGGTGAAATGATGCATACGAAACGTAAGGTAAATGTGTGATACTTCGTAGAAACGCTTGAACACTCTGCTTTGAATCATATAACATGTCACATGTACAGCATACATGTATCTATATATTTACCATTCAACAAGCAGACACAGGTAAGACCTTTTCACAAGCCTACTACCACGAAGAAAACTTTTCACTGATGCACTTAACCAATATCAACCATATATAAAAGTTACCAGACATGACATTTGTATTCATATATGTAACATAACTTTCTTCAACCAACAGCACAGAATATACATGTACACTTCTAATTAAGTAACACTTCGTCTTTTGTTTCAATGGATCTCTTGGAACACCGTTCCTTTAGTCCATTCACAGCGATGCAGGAGTACCATGAGACCTGTATTTGTGGGATAAAAATTCACCTTCTTGAAATTTCCTGCAAGAAGCCAAGGATGCCAGTTTCCACTGCACTATCTATACAAAAAAGGAAAATAAATCCTCTTTTTCCAAATTTGTATCAAAGGATCATGTAAAGTAAGGTGAAAACGAGTGTTTTGGTACAGGCTATCCATCAAAAGCAAAATCAATATTTCTGCTTTATCTTGCAAATGGCCATCCAAGGGGATCGGAAATATTTACTGCCTGTGCGCAAAGCATAGTGAATAGGACCAGAGGTTGATAACCAAGGTATGTACATGTATACACTTGCTCCGCTGAAGTAGAGAGTACACCCTACTCAGGCTAGCACAGCAGTAAATCAAATGCCTAACAAGAACTCTATCAACAGGTTAAAATGCGTGAGTGGATTTCTTAAAAATATTTACCCACCTGAAAAAAAGTTACGTGGATCAATGTTGTCACACTTACAACTGGTTGTTGATTGCTATCAATCCCAGTTTCCATTCTCGTCTCTTTGATTAATGAGGTTGCTGAAGGCATGAATACCTGTTTGTGCACGGAGATGGGTACATTCATCAGAAGGTTCTCCTTGCGGCGATTGGGTTACATGATCAGAAAGGTTTAAGGAAAACATCAACTGGTAATTGACAGATCCTTCAGCAAGGTGTGGGAGGCTAATATCTATGACCTGTCACCTCACAACTTTTTCTTCTCCGAATATATAGATCATATCAATTAGCCATTGTTCAAAAAGACGAGGATCTATGTGAACGATGAGGTTGTTACATGTGGTTTGGATTCATGAGCAAATGAGGTTTGGAGCACATTACATGTCCATGGTTACAGGAATCGTTGAAACAGCAGCACAATGGTACATGTACTTGTGCCTGCAGACTTTTATACGTGTATATTCAGAGAAGCAGACCTGTTCATTGCCATGTGATAGTATACATGTATGTGCTGGCGGAAACCCAATCTACATGTGCAAGATGGCTGCATTGGTTAGAGAACAGGAGACAGCAGGAATCCAATGTGACCATGGTATTCACAGAAATGAACACTACATGTAAACATCATTGCATATACACGCCTGTCTTGTAAGGCAACGGAATCCATTTGGATTAGGTGCACTACACTTACACACTTATGTGCAATATACCTAAAAGTATAATCACCAAGAACTTGGTGTGTACTTATATTAATACAGATATGCTGACAGGCGAAGGAAATCTAATACATGTATACATGTGAGATGCTCCTTATGTATTTCCAAGGTGCATACCAAGTACACTGTACAATAAATGTGCCTGAGACAAACATGTCCACACGTACTTATATTCTTGTACCTGTGGAATCAAAGGAGACAGAATCCAGAAAAAAAATACAGAAAAAATGTGCACATAATGTCCTGCATGTATATTTCATCATCTACATTTAACAGAGCTCTCCGTTGTCAGAAGTGAGCACAATGTATGTATTATAGTCCATTACAGCTACATGTACAGCGTGTGCATCAAAGATTGCCTGGCACTGATACACTGTCTATTCACTGCACATACAGCAAACCCAAGTACAAAGTCAAGGAACAAAACTGCCGTCCCATGTAAACCAGACCGAGTGGAAAGATTGGCGAATGAAATTATTTTTTATTGCAGCAGATATGTATAAATGTAGCCAAGGTACAGGCACATTAGGGCCCCGGTTCTCTGGGGTAGAACACATTAAAGCAGCATTATGGCTGGCCATGAACTCGGGAGGCTTCAGGACACCGGCTGGCTCAGCCAACAAAGCCATTGTGTTCCAGGGACCAGGGGAGGTGTTTTGTGGATGTTTCTATTCAGCATTGTGACATGAGCACCACAGGTGAGCTGGCCATATAATATACTGACCAGGTCAGGTGATTTCTGTGATAAGCAGTCTGTGTCCAGTCCACCATGTCCACGGTCCACCAGCTGCCAACCACTGTCCAAACCCTAGGGCTATCTGATGCTTTTGTGTGATCACTAACATATAGGCAGGAGCAGATGAGCAGAGATACATTATACTGATATTGTTGCAACTCCAACTGTTTTATATGAGATTTTGAAATTTGTGGATGAACCCAATTTAGTGCACGTAACTCCAATGAAATCCCGAGCAGACATTGTAGGATTGATCATATTAGAGTAGTCCATTTTTGTGATCATTATGCAGCATTTAGCAGTTGGTGTCGCATAGAGTAACACCCTAAACAGTTTGAATAGCAACAACAAATGTACACAGTTGATCTATTGACATTCTATTACAAATGCCTGTTTTGTTGAAATCCGTAACAGTAAACAAGGATTAAAGCCTAAAGATATGTACATGTTCATGCAGAAAAAATGCAGACCTATAAAAAGCAATGTTGGGCCGCAATTTGCAAATTTCACATAGCTTGGCAAAGCTGAACAAGGGTGAAGCTATCATTTTGTGCAACTGCACAATATGCACCACATCAGTACATGTATATACAGGCCTGATACACTGTAATCAGAAAACTGACTCATCTTTATAAAATAACATCTATTATAAAATGACACTTCTGAACAGAACATCTTTAATGCACAAGTGAAAAGTCTGGTTAGATATATCACAACATTATGAGACCATACCCCTTAAACTCTTGTCTTGTCTCATCTTCAAGATGAGCTATTTGCTGCCTAGTTAATAGTAGTCTTTTTGTCAGGCATTGATCTAATTACGCCTTCCAAGCTTCAGTTTTTGTACATGTATCTTGTCAGCTATTGAACTCTCTGCCCTTTTCATGTCTTATAAAATCTTAAACCGCTGACTTTACAGGTAACATGCTTCAGCATTTCGTAATTGCTAGCATTTATTTGGCAACCTTATTCATTTAATCTACATGTATTAAGCAATTCGTCTTCAACTATTGGCAGCATAACAAGCAGTATACAGTGTATGTGTACATAAGTGGTATGATGGCTTCATGAACAAAACATGTACCTGAATGCTGGTCTTGATAAAAATGTATGTAAACTAGAATCCGCATGCTCCTGGGTGCTCCTGGTATGATAATTAATGTGACATGGCGAACCCCCCCCCCCCCCCAAAAAAAACTGCACATACAAAACAAACTGGGGTTCATGTATTTAGTATATGTGTGGCACACAGTATGCAGCAAACATTCCATTTTCTAAGTCCATGCTCAGGATCAAATCAACTTTAGCCTTAGGGACGATTAGGTGCTTACAGATTCTACAGTCTTTAATCTCACAAGCAGTTAACAATAGCACAGAGCAATCTCTCGTGGGGGGACAAAAAAACTCTGCAGAGCTGACGCAATGAATAATTTATTCTGGCTGGAGCTCTAGGCAGGAGGAGTTTATGTGGCGTAAGGAATGTGTTGAGGGCTGCAAGAACAAGCGTTGTGAACATGCCCGTGTGGTGAACACACATTGTCTCCACTAGACCTCAACACCTTCACAACTACAATTTCAACACCTTACACCTCTCAGTTTAACCGCTCTGATCCTCATCCCACAGTGAAATAATGATGTTTCAAGATGCAAGTACAATTGCTAAGGTGACCTTTAAAGGTCGCAATAATCTACCTCTAAAAATAAATACAAGGTACATGGGGAGAGCCTAAAAATAGTCAAATTGGTTCAACAACAAAGTAATAATAACCAAGTTACATGTCAAGATGTCATTTAATTGGCTATAATGGCACATCATGATATGTGTAAATTACTCTCACTACATGTATACTGTACATTAACTGATTTTTCTTTTTTCTTTTTCCTCACAACATTTACAGATATATGTCTTGCTAATGATGTATTCATAATACCACATCCTCGCAGAGTGGTTGAAATACTTTCGAATGTAAATTCGGCTTCTGGTGTCACCAGTGGAAAAGGGTACCTAGCAGAGAAAGTATGATTTTGTCAAAACAAAAACAAACAAAACATGTAAATTTCTGATATATCAATGGTCTTTATCTGATATTCTGGCAACACTCAAACTACCCTAATCACTGGGACAATTATCAGTCCTGCTGAAAGTGAAATATTATAATTCTCTCCCAGTTGACTGAAAACGCAAACACATGGATATGTTGGTCATTCGATGGTCTAACCATGGGGGGGGGGAGAAACTTTATGTCCCTGTTAGATTTACATGTATGTTGGCTAAAAGGGGCAGATCAGGTGCGCCAAAAATGAGAAGAATTAGGTTAAAAAGCAAAATAAATCTGAAACTTATTGTTTGTCTTATGTGAAGAATGCTTTGGGGGAAGGGCAGAGTGCCTGGCAAATGGACAGTTGAGAAGAGATGGATTAGGCACTGATGTACATAACAAACCTTGTAAGTACCAATACTACTGGCTACTACATGCATCATGTTAGGAATGTTCATACAACCCAGCATCATCCAGCTGCTACAGCCACAGTTAAACGCAGTAATCTACTAAGCACTTAGTTCTGCTAAGTAGACTTTCTTTTGAGCAATTCAGGGCACCAACATTAGAGCCTGAACCTACAAATCAGTTCCCCTGGGACATGTGGACAGAACCCCACCTCTATCAATTACTTTACTCTCATATCAGCTCCTCTGTTATATAATCAGCAGTGAGGGAGGGAGCACAGAGCACTGCTGTCAGACTGTGTCTCACACACAAGGTGATAATCTGATCACAACAACAGTCTGATTGTTACCAGTAACAAAAGTTAGACTGGTCTACATCATCCAGTCAGAACACCCACACAGAATAACATACAACATCAGAGAGATCATAAGATCAATCTTTGAGAAGCTAGCTGCTCCAGGGGTTTAGATCAGCGAATTTATACGCATGGAGTCTGATCTTGACAGCACTGACAAATTCTGTATTCAGATCAGATAAGAAGGCAAAGAGAAATCACAAAACTTCTATGTATGAAATGTCCATGTCGACATCAAGCCTGTCAAAAGTAAGACCATACTGACATACACAGGTAGATATGATGTTACGACATGCAACCTGATGTAATTCAATGTGTACACAGGTGCTGCACACTTTACCATGTACATGTACATGTGATTGCAAGAATCGCAAGACGTTACATTTTCTAGATAACATTAAAGTGTACAAGTATGTGGTATAGGATTATATAAAGAGTAGCCAGTATATTTAGTAATGATCTATGAGTTAATATCTAATGTACAGCATATGTGGAACATAGGTGTCATTATTAAGAGAAAATGACAGACCATGAGTACACTCGTAAAAGTGATACGAAATGCTTCAACTGCCTTTGATCCATTAACTAGTCCCAAGGGTTGCTATCTGGCACTGTGCATTTTAACACAGGCCTACATGTACATAAATGGAGAATATTCCAAACCATTTGGGTGCATCCATGTTTAAGCAATTGTGACTATTCCAAATTCTGAGCACAATGTGAACATGTAACATGTTAATGGATTGTAACTCCCTGCGGTCATCATGGAAAGCATTATATCAGAGTCGTGCATGGCATAATTTCTGCCTTCTGCAGGCGGGCAAAGTTATTAATAGTTCATTCGACAAAATAATGATCATTCACATTAGCGAAAGAGCTAATGCAACAAAAACTGTTTCATCAAGCCTGGTTTTATTTGCAGCTTTTTCAGGTTGTTTCTGGGAGGCTCATCATAACAGTTCATCAATCTACAGGGAGGTTCTCATCACCTAATGTACAGACAACGAGACAGCTGCAAACCATTTATTTAGAAAACAGATGAGATTTTTATTTCAACACCAAGGCCAAAAAGGGAGCTTTCTTAAACAAACACTGAAGCGGCTACTCTTGGAATTAATCAAAAAACCAAGGGTGTTAAATGAATATCCCTCAAACTGGCATGTGTGTAAACTTGAGGGCAGTGAGTGCTGTTTCAGTGTTTCCACTCCAATTGGGAGGAGAGAGCAAAGAAACACTTTAAAAGAAATTGAGTGGGGAACTGGCTGCATGCCACTGACCATGCAAATCGCATATCCTGGGCACTAAAACAGGGAGGCTAGCGGGGAAGCGCACAAGGGGTCTGATGAGATGCCGAATTTAAAATCAATCAGATAGCCAGATGAGGCAGCACATTAACGTAATGACAGCTGATATGCTGTGGAATTCCAAAACTCATTTCTGTGGAAAGACAGAATATCAAGTTATCTCTGGCTCTGTGATGTGTTAGTGTCATTAGAGAGTTAGAGAAGAGATAAATTACCAGAACTGCTTCAGAGGGGGAAGGACAGCTCAAATTACATCTGCCTATCACTTGACCTGCTGAAGGAAGGCCACCCTGCCATTTACAGCCGAGGGGCTTGTGGACAAAAGGTTAAACTCCAGACCAAATATTAAACTTCATACACACATGATAATACAGACCTCCACTGGCCTGGCTCTACCAAGTGATCAGCCCATTTTGCCTACAATGACATCTGCAAAAAGCGGTGGCCAAATGTTGATTCCCTTCATATGCCAGCTGAAAAGCTGATAAAGGCACCCTGTTGTGGTGGCTGCACTGACAGCAAACAAATTGGTACTCCCGCCAATAAACAACGCCTTGAGCCAGATTTCCAATGGACATGTATGTTTATATGAAAGCAGATAGATACTGATCGATAGCACAGGCTTGCTGGATTCTATTTAAAAAATACACATTTTACTTATCAAGCCAACAGTGAGAAAAGGGACGATGAAATAAAATACAAAATTTTACCTTAACATTCTCCAAAACATGTGTATGCTAAAGAGGAAAAATAAATTTTGGTGCTGAAACTTACATTTTCCCAATGTACTGGTACAGGAGCAATTAGGAAAATGAGTAGTCATTCAAATACAGTACAGTAGGTAAAAATTACATGGACAATACTGTAAACAGCATTTTAGAAAATGACTACCCTCTTTGAAAGGTGACAAGCCTAAAGATTGTACATTTCAGCAAAATAACTACAAAATATTGAAAGACCACCATTATTTCATGAACCCTACATCAAAACAGCGCTAAATCAATTCAACAAACTTGAAAGGGCAAAAAATACAACCTCTTAATCCTAAAAAGATGAGTTTAATTCAATCTATTCCCCAAGAGTGAAACATAACTGTGTGGAGCTCTCTTAAATAAATTAATTTGAAAGACTGTGAGCTGGCCTTAATTTAATTTGATTTCAAAAGCTGTTAAAGATGAATGACAGAACACTATGAATTAAATTACTTTTAACCGCTCATTCCATTTCCTTTCTTGTGCACTTGCCTTCTTTGTACCAATTGTTGAAAAGTAGGTAAAAACTAAACCACAGGCCATGTCATAAAGATGTGCGAATTGCAGTATTCTTGAGTTAACAATTAAAGGCAACTACTGGCAAGGTCAGATATCTGCGACACCAATCTTGGGATAAACATATGGACATACTTCAGCGCTGATAGCGAGTGGGCTGGACAACCGCCATTAATAAATTAATTGCATATTAAGGGCAAGTGTGTATAATGAGCAAGCATAATCTGCTCTAATCTGCTTAAGCCCGCACAAATAATTATGCAAACTTCATTGACCACTAGAGTGAATGAAGCCTTTCACAACAAACGTACCGGGTCGGTTTAGCGAGGCAGTCATTGTACACTGAACACTTCAAACCAATAAATAGCCATGCATTTTGAATTTTTATAGCAGTCATAAAAATATGATTGGGAACCGCGATTCTTGCTTTGCCCTGTTGGGAACCATAAAAAAAGGCATTGCTTGCAACGTGTGTGATCAGTGCCAGATGGCGACATGTAATTATCTGCCCCTGAAGTACCGTAATTTCGCAGTATAACAGCCCACAATCCTCAGTGGGGTGTTTTACAGGGGAAGGTAGTTTGGGGTTGTATGTGTTCTGAAGCAGGAACTGGATGGGCTGGGATTGGGCTACTCATTGCTGCATCGTTTGGCTAGGCTCCTTGGATTGCCTCAGAGTGTCGTTATTGTTATCCTACCGCCAATATCTCTGTTCAAAATTCCAGCAGATTAGATCAGCTCTCTCGCACTCATAAAGGCAAAACATATTAACTGGCCTGCGTGTGATTTATAGATACAGAAGTAATCAGCAGAGGAGCCATTTCGATCGGCTAAACACCCTTAATAGGTCACCGGAGAGAGAGCCTACTGATCAGGGGTGGCAGAATTTTCTTGTTGCCCTAATCAAACTGCATCAAACACTAAATCCTAGATAGGAGCGCAAGCTGGGCCACCAATCTTTATAAATCTTCATTTCTTACCACTCAAACAGCCCTCGTTCTTTTCTGTCTTGATAAAGGAAATGCCGTGTCTAATAAAGTCAACAGTAAGGCGTGATTACAGTGAGAAAACTGACAGCCCAAACTAATGAAATTTGTATGCACAATTTCTTTCTGCTGGTGGTCCCTGGCAATCTCTCTCACGCTTCAACCCTCAGGTTTATAGCATTCCAACACAGCTATATATTGTTTCTGCATAACTGATCTTAATATTAACCGACTGATAGAAAGGCATTAATTACAGTAAATATGGGCTCAGTGGGGTGGGGGGCGCAAGAGAGTTTGGGGGCTTCAATACAAATCACCTGAAGCCCTGACTGCTCTGAAGATAACACTTCAGTCCCTATCACTCTCAGACTATTGGAGGCAATCTAAGACAGACAGCACTGCACACAAGTGGCTTTTCTCAACACCAACTCCCCACCCCCCACCCCCCGAGGGAATATTCATCAGGTAGAGTTAAGGACATTTTTATCTCTTCAATCAGAGGCTTACATGAAATCAACAAATCAATACAACATCTATTTCCCGGTGTAGCACAGAGACATAAAATGCTCCAGCAGATTTAGTGTTACCAAATCAAATTTTGAAGCGAGACTAGGATAGACTATCATCAAATAAAAGCCGTAAACAACGATCGGATGACGTAAAAAGAAATTGCCTTAAAGTGCCAAAGTTTTCGTGAAAAGTAAGATAAGATTTGCTGAAGTGTTCGCATCTAAGACATCCAGTACAGCGCATCAAGCACGGCCTACTGCTAGGAAAAGACATGAAGTCTAGATTGCCAGTGAGTTCAAGAAGACACGTCTGGTTTGAGAATCTGGCTATGTTTACACTGGCCAGAAAATGTGTAAGATAACATCACACAAGTTCTGGACACTGCATCAAAGAAGATCTTGGTTAAGTATTTGAAAACTGGATATGTGAAGTATTCAAAAGATCCCACAACTGCCGAAGGATACATCAAATAAAAAGTCTGAATCAAGACCAGCCGCTTTCCACTATAAAGGGATAACGTGGCTTTAATGCTATTCAGCCATACAATTACATAAGGGTTTATATGAGGTGGAATATCCTCTCTTGATATTTCAAACTCTGAAAAGAAGGCAGGCACTTTTTGATCATGAAAGGCAATATAGAGTTTGATCTGGCTGGAATAATGCAATAATTCACCATTAGTAAAGCCCTCAAACCGCTACTACACCGTTTTTATGTTCATGTAGTGTGAACCACAAAGGTGTTAACACACAAATATAAATATATACATACAAGTGTAACACACAAAAAATACAATGACAAACCCTTGTCTAGGACAGTTCTCTAACTCTGTGAATACTTGAAGAACAAACGTTCAATTTACTCTTAGATCATAATACAAATGGTCTGCCTTGCATGATAAAAATCCTGAAATTCTTCAGATGGGATCAAATCAGACCTGGACATATACATGCATTAGCATAAACCTATCTGTATGTCTTCATTATGACCCCTAAAAGTTAACTATTTACAGTATCTTGACATTCAGATCTCAATCTAACATAATCCACAGGGATTAACATGAACATTTACTGAAGAGTACCCAAAAATTTGACCATGATTAAATCGCCCCTTCTACCCAAGTCTAAGAGCTGTATTCATTTTAGAAAGGTGTTTTGAGGAAGGTCAGATGACAGATGATGCGTAGAAGAAACAGGACAGGCCAAGCTCATTTGGCAGGCACCTGATACACTCCTTAACTTAAATCTGCAGCTGAACCATACTGGAGAGCCACATACATATACCTGTGTCTGCTCATTTCTTTACGAAGTGAGGCACAATGTATATAGTTAACAGAACTAAATCATAAACAATAGGCTGAGGACAGCGCCCGTGGTATGCACTGGTTTACAATATATATGTCTGCTTCTTCACACCTTACAAAAAGCTGCATACATCTTAATTACATTTGGCCCTATACAATTGATTGTCTTAATTAGATGAAATGTTAATTAGGACAAGAGATAGGATCTTATAATTAGGAGTTGACAGGATGCCTGAAAACTTAAATGTGGATTTACAGTTTCAAATCTTCAAATGAAAACAGATCCTTGAGAAAGAATCCTATACATACTTTGTAACAAAATAAAATACATCATACATGTACACTGCATGAAATAGTTTTGTTGAAAACTCCAACTGCAGAAAATGACACATGATACAACTTGCAGGGACAGCAGTCTACCATCAGCATGCATATACAAGCAAATCTTGCCATAACCATCATAAATCCATCCTACTTAGTCAATGGCGGCTACAAGGAGGTGTTCATCCAGCTCACACATATCATTGATCCGAGTACAAGGCATTAGGGATTCACACTTGTCATAATCCCTTTATTTATATGCTTGCTTCTTCTGTGAACACTGTCAAAGCCGTTGCCCTAGTGTCTGGTAAAGGTAGTGGCCTGACTGGGCTCTGCCTAGTGGGGGTGATTGATGGATTTACAGAGCAGGACAGTATGTATATAGCTCAAACATAGCAGTCCCTCCATTAGAGCAATGTCAACAGCACTGTGTTTGTCAGGCAGTCAGGATCAATGTCCTACAGATTGAGGAGCTTCGACACGCAATCCTTTCACAATACACAAACTGACGGCAATCAATAGGCTTCCAATAACCCAGAACACAGGAATCACACAGCCAAAGAAATGTCCCAGAAGCAGCTGCAGGCAATGCCACCTACATGTAGGAACAATATGGCTGTACAGTACATGCTAGATTATTTATAGAGAGTTCTGAAAATCTACTTTTTCAATGTTAATTACACGTATAAAGTTTCCCAGACTGCTAATTGACATAAATTTCCTTCCGACAAGCTTCCTAATAACTATTTGAAAAAAGTCACTACAATAAGCTGACACTGTGATGAGAGAGTAGCTCTACTCGATGGGACAAAATTATCAAAGATGTATAAACAACAGACAATGGACAATCAAAATTAAAAGTCAATACCAGGAAATATGTATTGTGATTCACTTGTACCAAGGTTTGTTGAAACTGGATCAAAACTGTGACAGTAACTAGTAGCATTTTGAAAGAAATGTTAACATATGCTGGATGAACAAACGGATAACCGATCAACAAAATGGAAAATTGATAATACAATTTATGTCTCTTGATGCAGTCTACACTTACATCAAGTTTTGTGGAAATCAGTTACAAACTGTAGGAGTAGCATTTTGAAAGATACATGTACATTAACATATACTGGATAAACAGAGACAGACAGACAACCAATCATCACAATGGAAAATCTATAATACCAATTATGTATCTTGATATAGTCTCCACTTCAACAGAGTTTCGTTGAAATCAGACAAAAACTAGGAGGAGTAGCATTTTGAAAGATACATGTACATTAACATATATGAGACAGAAAGACGGAACGTACATGGAAATGGAAAAATTGATACTACGAATTATGTATCTCAATGTAGTCTACACTTGACCTAAGTTTCGTTGAAATTGGACAAAAGCTGTAGGAGGAGTAGTGTTTTGAAGGAAAGCTTAACAGACGCTGGACAGACAGACAGACAGACTGAGAGACAGACGGACAGACATCAGACAACTTGCTAATACACAACCTCTTCTGGCCTTCCTTCAGTAGAGCTAAAAACTGAGGTCTGAAATACATACACTGTATATGCATATGAACACACAATGGACTTGCATTAGTCACTATGGATATCCAGCCCAGTGCCACTTGCCACCCGATGTTATGGGTCGTTCACCTATATTTCTAAGTTCAGACCTACTAGACTGAATCCTGGACTTTCAGGAGAAAATGGAATAGATGGTGTCATTGTCTCATAGCTAAGGATTAAGAGGTTCTATTGCATCACAACTTACAACAGAAACCTTTCAACAACAGAAGCTGGCAAGTCAACTTTCAACACAGTAAATGAATATAACAAGTATAATTTCTATCATCTCTACACTGATATACACAGGAAACCAAAAATACATGTAATACATGGACATGTAAATTTCCTCAACAGTCAAGGATGGTGTAAAGTAGTTCAAAGCAGCCAATTTGAGACTTAAAGTTAGCTATACATATACCTTAACTAAAATGTGCTACATGTATTAGATTATATACTAAGACAGAACGAATACTACAAGTACGATGTATGTTATTAACAAGTAAAAGGCACCACCATAAAAGTACAGTAACTATTTCCACAGGCTGCTCAACCAAACAATATGTACATGCATTTATGCTGTTTACAGGCAATGTGCCATTGAGGTCAGACTTCATAACCCAAAGATTAAACCAACAAGAACCCTTTCCTTTACACACTGCACTTTGGGGGTTGAGTCAGACATTGTTAAACACTGACATCTGTTGACAGATTATAAATATTTACCCTAGTACTTTAACAACAGGATTTATGTCCACTTAAGAGGTTCTTAGGCAGGCATTCAGCTGACTTTGGCAAAGCTTTACCATGTACATCAATACCATCTTACTCTATCACTTGTACGATACATGTACACTTAAGATCATATCCATAACATGTGCTCAGCCTTTCTAGAACAGGCTTTAGGGAATCCAATTGTCTCAAGCTATTGAGCAGTAAAGTGATTGTGTATATACCCTGTACATTGTTGTATTGGTTCACAGCAAACATATACACAAATGTACATCAACAGACACATACATGTACATGTACTTAAAAGCTATAGAATAAAACACACACAAAAAAACACAAGAACATGCCAATGCAATTGTACCTTTTTGCCAGATATAAGTGTAACAATTCGTTTAAATATATATCTCCATGTCTAACATCAGTAGAAACTCACCATGCATGACTTACAGCTGTTTATGTATTTCAATAAGTCAGTTACAATGAACACGTATTTTTTGAATACGTATGCATGTATATTCATTGATGTAAAGCTCTCAGTATGTATCGATAATATGAAAAACAGCCGTGCAAACACACCTTTGTTCAGGAAAGGCTTTGGGTTTTTTTTTTTAAAGGTTTAGAGGGTCTTTGCGGGTGGTGCCATGATGGTGTATCTACTTAAGAGAAAAATAGGCCTTAAAAACCATGACAAACGGCCAAATGACATCAATAAAAAACAAATACTTGTAATAATAATACTGATGGTGTAGATGCACTCAAATTCTTCTCATATCTATAATAAAGGACAAAAATGAACATATCCACACAGTACATTAACCCATCTTTTAAGCTTTAAATCTACCTCCTTAAAAATTAAAAACAAAAACTGGAGTCAGGAGGAATGTAAGAAAAAAATCGTGAAATTAAATACAAGCAGTTGTACAGCACAGAAGAGTATTAAGATAGCAATCTGCATCAGCTTATACAGTTCATCGCTAAAAATAAAAACAACTTCAGCTTTAGGACCCTAATGCAATCATTTAAACTTCCACATGTACTTGTAATCTATAAATCATGTGGTGACTCGAGCTATTTACATGCACATGTTTATCCACTAAGCTCATATCCTACATACAATGTTACCCAACTAGATGCTTATCAAGGTGGGGCCAGCCTGTTGGGCTCCATCACCTTGTATACTTCGTCATTTGATATCGCAACTGTAAATATCACATATATCTACCAGCCTAGTGTTCCCTTTTTTATGGCTATACCCCATACATGTATCATCTGAAAGGGCTCACACTTGACCACTTTTATAACTGGGAAATGAAACCATGTACAATGTACAGGACTATCTCCAGACATTCCGTGGGGGTTTCAATTGCTTACAGAAATTATCAGGCCATTCTTTATGAGATTACATGCTTCAGCAATTGATTCCAGCGTACATCCAGACATCTAAACCTTGCTTAAAGACATCAGACTTCGACTGACTCAATTCTCCGCTGAAGATCTATATTCTCTTGGCACGCACCGTTTTCTTCAGGACAAAACAACACGGGTTGCTGGTTTCATTAAGAAGTATTAAATTTCAAAATTTAACAGTAGGACTACTGACTGAAAAAGCTATCCAGTGCCTTGACATTTCAATTAATGATGATCTCTAAACTATAGTTCATTGGTTAACCTCTAAAGAAGAAGATTAAATAAAATGTACAATCACATGGTAGAAAAACTCCCTTATAAACCTACATATACAGGGGTGAATGACAAGAAACATAAAAACTATTTAAACGGATCTTTCTGGATGTAGAGAAAAGTAGGTACATGTATATAGGTATCAGTAATCAGGTTACAGGGGCATGTCTACTGAATCATTACTTTACACAGGAAAGACAGCCTAGCTTACATGAAGTTTTAAACAAACACATAGTCCAACTCAGAGGAAGAAGATGATGAAAATATTCTACACTATGGAAAATAAACATGGTATTACTACCCATGAATTTACCATTAACATGACTGATAGTGTGTATTCTGTGTTTGACATGCTCTCATTATGTACAAGATTTACTACTAACTCTAACTGAACATACCTGAAGTAGGTCAATCTTCTAAATGCTTTCTAATTTCTTAAAGATAGCTCCATGTACAGGTTAACAACACAAAGTAAGCAAATACATCCAGATACCTGTACATCCATTTAACTTATAGTTAATACTAAAAATGGTTTAGTGCATAATGTTGCATGTACGGATATCAGTAATTTAAAATAACATTTTTCACAAATTGGGTCCCTTGTAGAATATCTATTTTCTGACCAGGTTATGGTTAAACCTTTGGCATATGTTGAGAAAAAAAAAAAAAAAAAACATTCCAGTAAAACCTCAGCTTCCGCAACTGGTGATTTGTGGCACAGTGTCATGGTCTGATGATAAACATTTATACCTGAGGGCCTCAACGGTACTCAGGGGTAATAAATGTCTACATCTGTAGATTACACAGACCTGGCTATATGTCCCCACAGTAATAAATACATGTACACCACTGTCTAGTGACAAGATATCTACATCTACACAGGCACATTCAAAACCACAACTATTTATGTCTGTGGAGATCCTTACATTACATAGCTGTAAGGCCTACCCTTTCAAGCGGATGTCTATCTGACTTTACCGATTAATTGTATACATGAAGATGAGATCCACAAATATGTGCTGTATGACATAATTTATTGACACTGACAATGTAAAGTAAATTCTTTGTAGCTTACAGGAGATTAGATGATATTAATTCCTTTCTGAGATTTCAGGAAAAGTTCACAGAAAAACCTAATCATTTGATGCACAACTTTTACATTTACAAATCTCTTGCAAGAAAGAGTTGACTGGATGTTCACAGAGTAATTGTATGAGTCGCTTAGCCAAATTCATATGAACACTCAGCAAATACTTATTAAAGTATACATCTGTACATTTTAAGCTGGCTTCAATAAGTTTTACATGTAACAAAAGCTTGGGTATTTTACACAAAGGAGGCCAGAAAAAAAAAATGACACTTCTGAACAAATTTAGAAACATTCTCCATCACTTAGCTTTGAAACTACATGTATAAAACAAACAAAAAAAACCCCTCATCCATCTTTATGTTAAAGTCTAAATAAAGCCAAAGTTTAATTAGCAGCTTCCAAACAGTTTCCAAGAAGTCATTGTATTGCCTGTGAACTTGAGCCAGCATGGTGTTCGCCTTATATGTTTAAGATTAGTGACTGCGTCTGTCTATTGTCAAGTGACAGCAGCCAGGTGTGGTCTGGGGTACCAGGAAGGGGCAAGAGAAAGAAAGATCTAAGCCAAAGACCACTATACAGGACAGATTAAGGGCCTCATGAGGAATGTTCTGTTGGCAGTCTAAACCAGGAACAGATCCCATGTGTTTGTCGGCAGACACCTCAAATCCTCTCGGTAGCAATGGGCCAGCACATAAGCCCAGGTAGACTCTAACACACCTGTAATCCACCTGTCAACATGTCGGGTATACCTAAGAAATACCATCCCTCCACAATAAACACAACCTTCTCTGGGAGGCCTGCTCAGAATGAGACCACATGCAGCAATGTTACATATATGTGTACCTTGTCTTTCCATTTAAGCTGTTTTGGAGAGCAACAGGACTACTTTAATACAACAATGTTTCAACAACAAGTATATTAAATGTAGTAACTATGCAACATGTAAAGACAATCTATAATTTACACATACAAAGTGTTTTCGTACACTTTCCAAATGGCACTCTCTTTGTAAAAAACCTAAACAGGAAATTTGATTTGGAACCCTTTTTTACTAGAATTTGAATTCAGTGACTCCCGAAGAAATTCAAAAATCTAAACATCATCTGTGAACTGGGAGCATCGTTTTGTTTGTCCTTCTGCAAGGTACAAAAAAATATTGACTCCACTAAAAACAACTACAAGCTCAATTTTCAAGAAAATTAACTATCCAAACTCACATTCCAGCTTGCCATAACATATATCTAAAAATTACGATTAAACAGAGAGAATTCTGCATGAGGAAAACATGACAATGAAAACACCATTACAAAGAATATCAGCCTTAGAATGGCCTTGGTTTCGCTTGGCAGCTGTTCCCATAAGCTTTTAACAACCATCCAATGTGGTTTTACAGGCGGAATCGGTCTGGTCTGTTGAATAATTGATTATGTGCATGTCACCACGTCCTTTCTTCACATGGGTTTGCATTCAATCCTGTGCATATCAACATCACAACTCCAGCACTATGGTCATCAATAGTCCTGCGGACTGCCAGTAGCACATATGAAGTGCTCGTATAAATACTGGTTCAGTCTAGATTTATTCTAGGAAACTACATGTAGCAAACAAAAAATGAAATTTCAACAGAAAAACAGTAGGGTATCACCACTGAATATTGTAAATATTTAACAATATTTTAAGAGCGAAAGGCTATTGTACCTTTTCCTTCCTCTCTCTGTGCAACAAACTAAAGAAAGGGACCTTTGAATGAAGAACGTTCTAAAAACAGCAAACAATGAAAATTTTATATCAGCAACCTCCTGAAAATGCAAATCTTATTAATATACCGGTAACCTAGTTTTGAGCAAAATACTCCCTAATTGGTTAAAAAAAAGACACTGATACTGTGCATATATTTCACTGATAGTGTAATCGATGCTGACAAGATGTCCCGAGCCAACTCAATGCTAGAAGTTCAGGACTCCATCAGCTTCAAGGTTTATTAGCAAAACTGCACCACTGTTCTGCTTTGAAGTGCAACAAAACTAGACTGACCAGGCCATAAAAACATAAATGCCTCTGTAATGGTATCATAAATAAATTCTATAAATCACTCAGGGTCCCAACAGCTCCTGCCATGGAGACTTCAAAAGACACACAGTTGCGGGTTAGCCCGGGGCAGAAAGATCAGGACGGCTACATCCAGGGGTTTTCACCCTCCTCCTTTGACGTGAAGCAAGGCAATAAATCCATGACAAGAGCAAACTGGTGGAAAAAAAACATCCTATATACATGTATGATGAGAACTCAAAAGAAGAATTCTGGCTACAACACTAAAATAAATCAAATGACCTATATGGTCCCTCAGCCATGGAATATAATTAAGTTCATCAAATAAAGAATAGAATAAATATAACTCAAAACAACATACAAGTGCATTTAAACAAAGAATTCATATGAATTGGCCCCAGGCAATAAATTAAATTTACCATGAAAAAAGGAAATATTTTAACTGGCAGCAAAGATGATGATGATGTTAAATGAACAATGATATTTAATTTAAAGAAAGAGATCTGTTACTACAGCTTCAGGTCCTACATTTGTTTCAATAAAGAAAAAGTTCTGAACAAAGTAGTGTATTGTTACAACTACTATAAAACTATTCCTTCGCAATGCTTTAAAACAAACTGATACGACAAATTACCATATACACGAACAATGAATTATAACATCTTTAACCAAGATATTACAAATGCTGTTAGTATACACTTCTGTCATTGTTATTATCAAACTGGGAAATGTACTGTAACGTTTCAACTATTTACCACAATGCACTATATGCATTAGGTTGCACAAAGAATTACATTTCACAAGTTAATCCGCTCAATATGTTGTTCCTTTCAGAACCAAAGGAAATTTAATTATGTATAGAGTCAGTTTGTGAAGAAATGCTGAAGAGCTGTCCATATTGTGAAGAGGAAATGTCTTTTTATGGGAAGTCATTCACTGCTGTAAGTGGTATAGTAATAATGACAATATGTGAATGTCCTTGTCTTCAATGAAGGGTCTGCTATAGTGTTTTCGTTCATAAGAACAATTTTCCAGCCAGGAAACCATAAAACCATGGCCTTCTTTCTGGTCTCAAAGCAGGATGCTGAGCATTGCCTACTACCCTATCCAAGCCAGATCTCTCAATAAGGCTGTAAAGGGACTGGGACCTGCTTAATTAGGGGCTGGTTGGGATCAAATGACCCCTGTCCACTGGGAATGTCCAGCATACAGCCAATAGAGGATAAAGGACTGTAGCCCTATGGTCAAGGCTTAAAGCTGGGCCACTGCTGCCCCCCCACCCCACCCCCCAAGGTTCTGATCAATTCAGGCCTGAATGCACATTAACAATGCATGCTGATAGCTCTGCTTCCACTAGTTGACCAGTGGTCTGTTGGAATGCCCGCTGTTGCTTCATACAATATATGCATGCCTTTTTTCACTCAATAAAACCTAAAGTCCACTAAAAATACCTTGTTCAAAAATCTTGTTCAAAAGCATCAAAGTGTACATTAGACTTTAACAAAACCAACATTTTTGATAGCAACTATTGGGAAAGATCATTTGGTACCCTAATATCGTATTGGAGCCCCACTATCACATTTCCACACCTGGCACAATCCTGAAACAAAATTGAGGTGTGCTTATAACACAGGCCTGAAATAATGGTGAGTCTAGGGAGTTTGAATGTAGGTGTGCAAATCACACCCCTGGTCTTCTGTAAGGGGTGTGATAATCACACTCATACTCAGAAACAACAATGAAGGCCTGTGTATGTAACACATAATGATGAGTTTGTGCATCTATGACATTATCATATGGATTTATGATCAAAACATGTACTTCTTTCAGAGACTGATCTATAATTTTTTTTCTCCTTATCTCTTAATGTAATTTTATCAAATGCAGAAACAAAATGCTGCAATTTCAAGAATTGTGTTCCTGGCAAATCCCTGAAAGCTTGAGTTATGATAATATACAAACAATAAAGTGATTATTATGAGTGTATGGGTGTACATGCGGTATACATAACTGATCACTTAATTTCAACCACTGGTATTTCAGTTGTACAATAAACATATTATATAATGACTGACTTTATAATCATTCACATTCTATGATCACATGTACACCATCTTTGTGGTTTAGGCATGTGTCTAATATTACTTCACCTAAGTAGAGCACTATGTTACTTGCATGTATAGTTTAAGGCTTGGTTCATGGGTCACAACTGCCACAGGACAACCTTGTAAGAGAATTATTAACTGGCCAGCAATAGATCCACTAATGGCTCCATGCAATCATCATAAACCCTGGACATCGATATCACGTACATGCACATATATAAACCCCTGTATCACATCGTGACCACAACCATGTCTTCTATAAATACAGGGAAGACAAACTTAATAATTCATAAATGCACCTAATCGACGGGTCCCCAAGCCAAGATGAATCTATGCATGTCATCCCTTTCATTCTGTATGTAGATGACTTGCGCAGGTTTATGCTGAACCATTCACAGAAGACATTTTTGCCAACGGTCATTTCGATCTGTGCTATACATGTTCTGACAAGTGTCAATGTTTGTCTTTACTAGACTGCCTTTCATACAGAGTAAACTGAAGCTTCTAAAGATGGGCGCTTCTAAAGACGTACATCAAAGCTTCTGAAGATGCAACATGCAGACACTGTAAATGTATTGAAGGATGTTTTCTTTCAGTTGAAAATGAATGAAAAAACCCATGTGACATCAAATCGAATAACATATTAACAAATTATGCATCATCTGAATGATTTCTATCTGTTTCAAAAGATCTATTTTAAAGACAAGTACATGTAATAAAAATGTACTGCTTACTCTTCATTTACTCCTTAAGAATAGACTGTAATGTGATTTAGGCTTTTTGATTTTGGGAAAATTTTATTACCCAATTCAGAAGCTAAAAACAAGCCTTCTCAGTCTGACAACACAAATCAGATTAAGATAGCTTAATAGCATTATCTAATATTTTTATAATCATATTTTGACTAAATGGCATCTGCAAACTTAACTGTCAACCAACAAGAGATCCCAAGCTGTTAAGCTGAACTCAGGTATGGAAAAGAGTCACAGCAGGTAACAAAAATGAACAAAGTCATTAATTATAAACAAAAAAAAATGAACAGTGAAAACTTATTTGAAATGGGGCATGATCAGCTTGGTATACTCGATGCACACTTAATAGGATTAAAACCATATGAGGCATCAAGCTGTTGTGGAACTGCTGACTGGTCTCAATCAATTGTAGTTGACAGAGTAAACAAAAGAGTGGGATCTATCTGTCAAAAGATGACAACATTGACATACACCCCTGGGGTAAATCAACCCTTGCCAGATCAGTCAGGTGTGAATGTCCTACAGTAACCAAAGCACACTACACATTTAAATTTATATGTAGACAGGAAGAGCTTTGGGTCGCTAATTTGTTACTAATATGTCTTAAAACTAATAAGTTCAACACAGAGTTGTTGAACCCAGCTGATTCTTATCTCTGGAGATAATATGATGGTATGTACATGTAATCTGAAGGTCTATAAGCATAGGACCCCCTTCATTAACCCACATCATGAAACAATGCATAAAAATTAAAACAAATAGTACAACAATGGAGTCTGACTAATATTACTAGTTAGTAATACTCATCAAACAAACCTAACATTCAACCAGAATAAATTACCAAAAGTGTGATGTTAAACATGCAAGATGTCAAATTTAAAGGCATAACAAAACAAATGTCATGTTCGTCTGGAATATCAATATTAAAAGTATTTCAATGCAAATGAGATGTATTTTTCATATCAACAACACATGCATTTATAAAAACAGCAAAATTTAAATGTGTCAGTTCAACTCATGTTTGAATATACTATAAATAATAAAATAATAAGCTTAGCACGATGCAGAAATACGTAAAACTCACCGATCTTCTCGATGACAAAGTTGGCAGGCGGTTTGAGAACATGCCTGCCCCAGGCAGTGCGTACATTTTCCAAATGAAGATCCTCTCCCCCTACCAGAAGTGTGCACGGCTCTACGAAGCCGAGGTATTCCAAGTTCTTGACACTCTCTACGAGTGCCGGGTTCCAGTAACACGTTCGGTTTCGAACCTTAAACTCTTCGAAAATCTCTTTCCCATTAGAAGAATCAACTTTTCTAGCAGAAGAAGGTTCCTGTGAACGCTTGTCCGAGTCGATGTTTTTGTCGGTGTCCAAAATTTCTTGACCTGTTATAGGATCAACACGACTATCTTTTTCTTTCTTCGTTTTCAGGCTTCGGTCGGGTCCCAAGACTATCGCAATGCATCTCGCAGTAACAGGGGAATGTCGCTGTCCCGTCCGGTCTGTTCGAAAGGAAATACCGGCCATGGTAGCGGTTAGGAGTTCCCATCAATTTACTCCTTTCTCACCACACAGTACCTTTGTGAACTGCATCCATTTCTGCCTCTTGTCGATTTCAAATACGACGAGTTTCACACCTGGCCAAGCACGCGCGTGCTCACTGTTTACGATGGATAAAGCGCCCTCTGTCGCCTGAATATCACGTTCAAGGAAAGGTAACTCTGTATAAACAATTCGTTGCAGGTGCCCAACCACGCTTATGATCAGGGCAGGTCACGTCACAAGATTGGTTAGATTTATTCGCTTTCCCGAGTTGTGTCCCACATAAAAACATTGCACTATAACAACACAGCTCCATTATTTATATATAAGGATATTCATGCTTGCATATGTTTATACATATAATCATTGTATCAAATCATCTGTACATATTAATGTCCAGGCGTCAAAAGGTGTGACAGATTCTACAGGGTCTGTATCTATTTTTATCAGTTGATATCTCTAACCAGGAACCGTCCAAAATGCAGTAAAATCATATATTTCCAAAACATACCTAAGTTTATATGGGCTGGAGTGGTTTAAAGCTGACATTTTCTCTGATTTGAAAATATTTGAATATATCACCTGAAACATTTCTAGAAATATTTGATTCGCTGTGCTATCAATTAAGCAATGTGTTCATCTTAACACCTCAAACACGTAGGCGCATTCCAATCGATGGTCATTAGAAATTACATATTCAGGACAACATACCTGGTTACTGACAACTGCCGAGCCCGTATAATGTTAACTTACCAACTCTTGCTTATGATTTTTGCTTAGCATAAATTAACGACTCATAAGCAGAGAAAGTAAATATTTAATTATTGCTTCATTGACCATAACTACGGTATAAATCAACGTTTATTTGTCTGTATTGCATGGACACTTGAGATTCAGTCTTCGCAAGGTATCTATTACCACATAAATATGCATATTGCAATAATACGCCAAGCCTGATTTTGCCGTAGTCTGTTCTTTTAGTTAAACATTATGCCTTCTAAGATCTAGGTAATTCAAAGATGATGTATAATTATAATTAACCTGGTCTATCCAGGAAAAGATATTAAAACTCAGCACTTCCGGGATCGAGTAAAGACACTTATTATAAATTAAACGTTTTCTATTAAAAATCAACTCAGTCTGAGACAGTATATTTATATGTCTGTGTTTAATTATAAGTGTGCCAGCACTGATTATTTCAGTATTATAGCCAATATACACGCACGTGTATATACTGTATTGAAAAAGGGTTATCAAAGTTTTGTTGTGTTATGTATACGCACTTGCCTCAAGTATATTCTAAATATTTATAGGCCAGACTTTGTATTGCGAATTTCTTCAGTTTCTTTCGCGAATTTCTTCAACTATAAACCGACCGTTTCGGTCGTTAGAGAGTCAGCCACGAGGTCGCAACATCCAGCTTCATGCCTGGGTTGGGTCATACCAAAGACTAAAATAGTATATGTTGCTGCCTCGCTTGGCACTCAGCATTGTGTGGTTAGAAAACAACGAAATACGACTTGTCGGCCCGCTGTCATTATAATGTGACTGGCTGCAGCGTCATGGTCTTCCGCATGATATTCCAGTGGCGGCAGCACTTTTGCGGCATGGGCTCGCCCTGGCCCAAGAAGACGCACAATATGCACACACCAGAAGGACTCGTCGTCATATGACGAACATTGTTAAGTACGACGTTAAACCCCAAGCTCACTCAACCATAAACCTATCACCGCTGTCATTTATGTATTTATCTGATTGGTGTTTTACGCCGTTTGCTCAAGAATATTTCACTTATACGACGGGACATTATGGTACGAGGAAATCAGACTGGTTAGTCATATATTTATTTATTTCATTGGTGCTTTACGCCGTACTGAAGAATACTTCATTTATACGACGGCGGCCAAGTTTATGGGGGGAAACCGGGCAGAGCTCGGAGGCATGTCCCTCCGCAGGTTGCTCGCAGACCTTCCCACGTGCGACTGGAGAGGAAACAGCGCGAGATGGGCTTGAACTCACAGCGATCGCACTGGTGAGAGGCACCTTGATCCTTTTGTTGCACTAGCGCGTTAAACCACTCGGTCACGGAGGCCACGCCTGTCATATACAGGACAAATATTTTTGCATACGTTGTAATTTAACGCATGTGAAATTGGCTTATATATCTGGTCCATCGGTTAGACAGCCATATTGTCTACAGCAATATTTGTAAAGATGCAAATATTGCTTCTCCCGACAAAACATCAAGGTGAGAATTAAGCGGTATTTATTATAGTTGCCTAGTGGCTTCGCCCTGCATAGTGAAGCGCAATGACCCAGGCAAATGCACCATTCGATGCAATCGCTGTGAGTTCAAGTTCAGCTCAAGCTGGCTTCCTCTCCGACCATACGTGGGTTGGTCTGTCAGCAACCTGGGTATGGTCGTGGTTCCCCTCGGAGTCTGTTCGGTTTCCTCCCACCATAACGCTGGCCACCGTCTTTTAAGGGAAATATTCTTGAGCGCGGCATGAAACACCAATCAAATAAATGAATAAAGCAGTTATGACATCGAAATGCCTTAGATGTGTTTGTTTCTGTCACATACATCAGACAGCAATATGACGTGTTCGGGTGGCAGTTCATATTTTTGTATGGAATAACTCCAGGAAGATTTGCGTATAACTGTATTTTGAAACTTGATTTTACATCATTTAGGCGTATGGAGCATATCGGTCATATTTGCTTTATTCTTCATGACATCTGCCGTGTGAGCCTTGTCGTTATTTGCCTACCACGTAGCCTATTTAGTTGCGACTGCGTAATCATACAACATGCGTTTACTGTTTTGTCATCATCTATCGATCATATTTAAATTAACCATCTCCTTCAACCAACCTTCAGCCAGCGAAGAAACCACAGAGTATACCTCTAAGTCTACGTCCCAGTTCTCAAATCAAGACACCAACAGATATAAAGTCAGAAACAGGGTTTGCATAAAAATAACCCATGATCCACGTCATAAGCTGAAATAAACAGCCGAGAAATTGACACTCGGCGTGGGGTAAATATAGTAAGTTTATTCTGAGTTTCATTGCAGTGAACTGCGGGTTGGAAGCGTTTAGGAAGCGTTTGATTCTTTAGACTTTCCCAACACACAGACGCTGTGTGCACGAAGAAAGGGTAACAAAGCTTAAACTTCATACTTGAAACGATCAGCTGACACTAACACAGGTGCACTTAAAACGTATAAAAGCGTAAAATGTACGTCTGTTCACGGTACCAATGTCATCAATAATGTATCTCCATGTTACAGATGTCAAATGATTTAAATCATTTTCATAAAATTTGAATCAACATTTTTTTCCGTAAAGAGTACGCCCCCAAGTTTCGATATGCAGTTTTGTGGCAAGTCCTCCTAGGTCCGGAAGAGTTGTTTCCCCTTACTCGATACACGCATTGACACTCGTTCGGTCAAAATGGTTTAATGATTCAGTGTCAATATTGGATAAACCCTCACCTTTATCTGACATTTAGAATGAATAAATAAAGAGACAAAAATAAAAAAATAAATACATTAAATAAATAACGAAAGAAAAAAAAAAACACCCATAAAGTATGTATGCGCAGAGACTCACTGAGTTATTGAATGTTATAGACTGGTCAAAATAAATCCTTACTAAATTAGATGATGATGAAATCAAAAATTAAATCAGAGATATGCTGCATGTAAGAGGTGTATTCCCTCTGTAATATAAACATTAATCGCATAAAGAAAACTGCATGTTGAAGTATTGCTGTAAGCCGATCAAGATGAAGTCGGTGAAGACCATGCACATGACTCATTTAACTGGGAAGAGAGACGTGGAGTCAATGGGCCACACAAATTCTGTAAATAAAAAAGAAACAAAGAAGAAGACATCAGAATTTTACATGAATATGAAGTAAAAGCTTAAGATATTATTTAACTTATTTGGTAGGGAGTAAATTCTTATATTTTAATTTCCTCCCACCACAATGCTGGCAGCCATTGTATTAATGAAATATTCTTGAGTATGGTGTAACACACCAATTCAAGCAAATTATATAAGTAAATAAATAAATATATTTTAATTGTCCATGCGGCTCGGTCAAGCCTTACATTGTCTTCTACTATGGTAAATACTTACCGGTTGTAATTTATTGCATTCATTTGATTGCACGGGTTTTAAAGATGCACTGAAGAATGTTTTCTTTATATGTTAACCTTTCCTTTATAATCAGTTTTTATTTTATGGCTGGGGGAAACCAGTGAAAATCAACACTCTTCGTAAGTTAACTAGGGAAAAGTCCCAGCCAAGCCTGAATAATTGATGCAGCTGTTTGCTCTGTGGCACTGGTTTGATAAATTAAAGGCTGCATCAAACACTCCAAAAAATAAATTATAAATAAATAAATAAAACAATAAAGAACGGATATATCTCAGATATGGCCTTACCACTTTCTAGAGGAAAATCAAATGGTGTTGTGTGAGTATGAATATATTCACTTGGGCGCATCATACTGTTGTCATTCTCTTTCAATAAGAAGTAAATTATGGCTGAGGAAAGATAATCATTTGTCAGTAAATATATGGTTTATTTAATTCTATGCTCTGTATGTAAAGTCACATCATAAGTTTTTTCTTGACATGTTCTAATAATTATACTGAAAATTAAAGGGAGACAATCTTTGACACAACACAGCCCGTTATCCATTTATTTATGTAATAATATTAATGAAATAAATGCCTTACCATAAATTACTTACAGATAAAGTCAGTTTTTAATGTTAGTATCTGTTACATCTGCTATTACATCCACTGATTAGTGAACCACAGTAAAGTACATTCCAAAAATTTCGAAGATGTTAATGTTTATCAACATGGAATGCAGTCGCCTCGCAGTGACATGCAAAGATACTAACAGTTTCACTCAGACAATATAACTTTAACTTACATTGAAAATAAGTTAAAACAAAAAAGAACAAATTACCTTGTTGAGGTAGAAATTCTGGTACATGGTCATGCAAATAGTCCAGCACATTCTTTAGGTTCAGCTGTGTGAAGACCAAAGGATCATATTAAGAGCTTGTCAAAAGGTGCCACACAATGTACATGGGCACATTGTAATTCCTTCAGTTTGTAACCCCAATTCCCCATCCAGCTTTGATTACACTGTTTATTACAGTTTAACAAGGATATACATAATGCTCTGCAAATATTCTTCAGCAGACATACTGGCAAACAAAAAAGTTGAGGAACTACAGTGCTGTCATTAATTGTTGTCTGTGGTATCAAAACTTTTACTAGTATTAATTAGTAAACGTGGTACTGTATATTGCAGTTCTTGAAGAATGGTGAGTCTGTTGTGGCAGATTGCTTAAGAAGTTTGCCAGTGCAATGATTAGAACACATCAGGTGAAGATTCCAACCCAGCCTGGAGCAGTGAATTTGTAGATTTCCTTCACTCACTGTTTGTGAGGCCATGAAAGCAATCATGAATCAACATTTATTGAAAGCCAGACTCCTTTCACTATGGTGTTCATATCTGCACTTCATACATGGGAAAGTTTGTCAGCACTTGGGAAAAGTATGTGGTTTACCCCAGGCACTAGGGATAAATATCCTGTAACTATAACGTTGACTGCCAGCACAGAAGTTAAAAAAGACTTCTCTATTTCATTAAACAACAATAGCATAAATAACTAACTAAATAAAGAAATAAATAAATAAATTCTTGAAATATTAATCCTACCGATGGTTTCCTGTGAAGGTAGACTCCAAGTCTGTAGAGCTGTATCAGCATATCAGCCACAACCTTATACGTCTCTTCTTCTGGTTCATACTGGTCTAAGTTGACAGCTTCAATATCCAGGGCACGATAGCTCCACTGACTATACAGACGCTCTGGAATGTCGACACAGTCAAGGAGTGCTGAGGGACGTGATGACCAATATAGCACATGTTACATGTGCAAAACTGATCGCTGAAAATGCTATATTTATGATAAATACAAGTCAATAAATAACAATTAAGTCACAGCATGTCAAGTGATCATTACAGATCACATTTTTGCTGGGAGAAATAAGTGATCACCGAGAACATTTTACATCTAGTTGCTATATTTACAAAAACTGTTACATAGCCAGCTGGGTATGAAAGTATGTAAACCAAGAAATTAGTTTCGAGTTATTTCTGCAGTACAACTACCAAGTCAACTAAAAATGAAGTACAGTTTAGCTTTTCACCAGCCCTCAAGTATATTCCACTCATTTTTGTATCATACAATTCTGGCCTTCTTTAATCTTTAAGGGCACCTAATTTAAACATTTAACCAGCATATAATTATACAAGCATTAACGAAAAATAGTCCCTTTCTTACTCAGTCACTGTCATTAACTTTAATAAAGCTTCTATGCAATTATTTGTCTTAGTATTACCCCAAATGGGAAACCACAGACTCCAGTCAAAAACAAGAATCTTCCACCTAGCAAAATCAACCTATTAGAAAAACAGATGTCAACAGTATTTTGGAGAATTTTTAACCAACAGCTAACAAAGGATATGTCATGAGTAACACCCAGTATCTTTGATTTTGACGTGATTGCAAACCTGTCTTGCTCAGACTGATGCAGGTTCTTGACAATCTTTAATAACATGTCTGATGATGTCTGAAATTTTGAAAATCTCAGTTGTATATAGTACATGGTAGACATACCAGTAAATATATTAATGAATAAATAAATATGTGTTTCTAAGCTGCACAAGTAAAGACACATCTCACTGAGTAGTGGGCAGTTGAGTGCTGCTGATTAAAGCTGAATGTATACATGTACGTTATCAAATGCATTCTGAAGGCTCAATTAGCTTACCAGTGGCACCTAAAAGTTAGCCAATCAAGAATTTGATTCTTCCAAAATTGGAAGATTAAAAAGTTAAAATTGTTTTCAGAGGTAGCAGATTGGTTAAACTGAACAGGACAATGACAATACCTCTATAATGTGAACAATATGTTGATGATAGATCAACAGTAAACCACTGATGGCCTCACAGTGATGTATGCTTTGGAGTTCTCTGAAGAATTTCTTGTACTCATCTGCAAAATAGATAATCAGTAAAACCATTCTTTTACTTACATTACCAGGAAAAAAATACGACTATTACAGTTTTGTAATATGAAATGCACTGACAGGTGTTATTACCGGTAAGTCTAAAACCAACATGTCAACAGTTTAATGTTACGTTTTTCTTTTTATTTCCACTGTAAGTTTGTAAATTTTATAAAAACTGACAGTTATGTGTAGAATTTTCAAGACTGACAAAGTACATAATTTTTCAACTTTTCAAATGTAGGAGCCTGAGCAGCAAAAAGCCAGAACAAATGTTAAAATACCAAATTGAGGAATACTGAATTCATTGTCTCCAGTAGAAAAAAAAGAGATGATATCTTACCTAAGCCAACATAATTCGCACTAACTAATACAAAACTTCTCCCTCAAAGACTTTTTTACACTGAACGCAGGTCCAGTTTTGTCTGGCCTACTTTCCGGTTTTAGCCCAAAGCGCGGGCACCTCACTCAAAAAGAGGCTGAGACTGAGACGGAATCATGATTCACCGACCGCTACTAATAATATACTTAGTATTATTAGCACCAAATGACTGAACTAGTAACTAAACGTACGCAAACTCCGTTAATTTTAAGGAAAACAAAGAAACGCTCGCCACTTACTGCCCACATAGTTCGGATCCTGTGATTGTGTGTTAGTGCGGAGCCGGGAGATATACACCATACGATGAAGGAGGCTTGCCTGCAATCGCATTGACGGGAAAATGGAAAAAGAAATATTGAAATAAATAGCAACGTGTGCATTTCCCTGCCAATGCTTAAGTATCAATTGTAAAAAAAAAAAAACAGACAAAGAGTAACACAAAACATGCATATTTCGAGACATCATTGCAATTACTCGCATCATGAACAGTATATTTTGATGTATGTTGTTGTCGTTGGCCTACATCTTAAGAACACTGGCATTTATTTTCATTTGGAAAAAAAGTTTTAAATCATCAGTAAGTTCCAATGGAAATTGTCAACATCTACCTTGCTTGTAGCTCTAAGTTTCTCTTCTATAACACTTAACAGCGTTGGTTTCCGCCATTCCATCTCCGTGTCATCTTCAGTTTGTGTCCGTGAGGAAGCCATCTTGATTTACTGTGTCCATAGCAACGCCAAGGAACGCCCCTATAAAAATGCCCGGTTGTTCCCATTACCAGCATCATCGTCATTCATACAGTGGGAAATATGTTGGGGGAGTAAAATCGTTTGAGTGAATGAGTGGTTGGGGTTTAACGACGATTTTGATTCATAGGACGACGAGGAGTCCTTCGGGTGTGTGCATATAGTGTGTCTTCTTCGGGCAGGTGAGTGCTACTGAAGCATAATGCCGGAGACACTTGACCTGACACCCCACCCAGACACATTACACTGACACCACGAGTCTTGTTTCTTTGCTCTAACCTTTCAATGCTGCGGGCCAAGCCAGGAAACAACAAGTACCATTTTCAAAGTGTTTGGTACGATCCGACCCGGGCTTGAACCCGGATCTGTCTACGTCGAGGCGAACGCTAAATTCGTTTGAAAACTGTTGCCTGTTTGGCTAAGTCAATTATATGCCTATACACCTTCAGGCCATATTATAGGCCTATACACCTTCAGGCCATATTATAGGCCTAACATTCATTTTTACAAAATTTGCATGTACCTTATATTTTTGGCATTTATTCCTAGGCATAAAAGCCCAAGGAAACTGAAATTTGATAAACCTACATGATTACATTAAATCTTTTGCCGAAATAATCCTATGTTATGTATTTCCTTAAAACATTTGTATACTTAAATGCCCAAAAATAGAAGAAAAAAAAAACGTGAAGCTCGACCGAACGTCCTTGCGTGGTCCAAGAGCCTCTCACCAAATCCTGAACTCTCGCTGTGAGTTCAAGCCCAGCTCATGCTTCCCCTCATGGGTGTATGCGGGAAACCTGCGGAAGGTCGTGGGTTTCCCCCAGAATCTGTACGGTTTCCTCCCATATGTACATATATATATATATGTATATAATGATATATGAGACCCCTATATCTTTGTTGCTTAAAGCCATACACAAGATCTGTTTCATTTATACCATGGCGGTCAGTTGTATTGAAACCGGATTGCCCCGTCAAAACCACCGACCTTTGACGAGTTGCTGACGAACATTCCCACACATGACGTGCAAATGTGCAAATCATATTGGTGGAAGACAAGGAGGCTTCAAAGAACGTTAGGCTGCGTAATTAAGGGTCATCCAAACAGCGGCGACCGCTTTTCACTAATTAGGTCCAACAGGCAATGAGAACTGGGTAATGTACAAGGCCGAGGCTGAGTCTTCACTTCGATATATGTGTGTGACAGACAAATTCGAGGGGGACTAAGTAGGGTGGTGTGGGTGATGATGCAATGGAATAATGCAGGTAACAAATGCTACATTGTGATATACCGCGTAAATAATGGAACTCTTAGAAATCAAATGTCGAAATGTCAACATTTCCTGAAGATAATGTCAAAAAGATCAATACAACATGTTATAATGTTGTAAAATGAGAGTGCCAACATCAAGAAACGGTCGTGTCAAACAATCCACTCTATAACACAACATAACCAATGCATGTAAGCCCTTAAATATCACTTCATTCATTTATTTGTTTATTTTGACGTAAAATGGTCGATTGCTTGAGCGTTCCATAACCATGGTAAACAGGCCTATATTGTCTATAAGTTTTATTTTTAGGACGGTCCATTTGCTTTTTTTTTTTTTTTGTTTTTTGTTTATTTTTGTACTAGTTTTTGTAGTCACTCTATACAGGCTCCACCCTTGCGGCATCTCTTCGTCCTATGTAAATGCCATGTCCAGGTCCTTTTTTCTTTTCTTTTTTTTCCCAATCTTTGAACTCTCCCTGCTTCTTTGTATTCAGTGCGAGTTAAAGGTTCAGCTAAACATAAGTTGTTCAAAAATGACCACCTTCACAATAGCTTGTATAGGCCTATTTAACGATATTGGATTTGATGTATAATAACTGAGAGCTTTTACTCGAAACACATATTTAGGTCATACACAATGCATTAAAATGCTTGTGAGCTGAAACCATTAAAAGGCGAGACACGCCCAGTCGGTTCAGTATAGCAGAGAAGCTGTATACTTTGTTGTTTTACGGCCTAGCCCCAGTGTGCGATTCCAGATTATTTCATTTCAACCCATCACGTAAAGTCTAGGTCCTACAGTACGAACAGGGATATTTTTTTCTCCAGTTCTCTGGTTCTAAAGGATAGGCTTTTTCGTACATAATGGGTGTGTTTGTTTTTCAGGCAGGGTAAACTCCACTCCACGAAGATTCCCGTTATCTTAATCTATATATAGAAGGGAGACATGCAGTGTACATGTATGTGTGTGGTGCAATCATCTGCACACATACATATCTGCAGTGGGATACAAAGTATATACATATACTTCAAATTTTTCGTAAGCCCATACGATGAAAAGGCGAATAATCCCAGGGGAAAATATATGTGTACACTACAGCTGGTATGTGTGCAGTCAAACAAGAGGGGATTTTCTACCCTGTCCTTCTACACTATCAATCTCATTCATTTATACGTGCTTCTTCAGAAAATTGTGTAACCGCTTTTCACGCACGCATTGTGTTAAACATGCATGGATACTTTGCAGATGACAAATTTTGTAAAAACGACCCCGGACAACTTCTCTTACGAAGGGAGTTTAGAGGAAATATAGACTTATGAAGTTTTGTAGAAAGGGACAATAACAACTTGGCTTTTAAAGAAAGTAACCAGAAAATTCAGATTTACGAAACGTTGGTGAAGTTGGAGAATCGATTTCTGTAACTTAGCAACCTCCACATAACATACAATAGATTCCGCGCGAATGAATCCCCGTTATGACTGATAAAGCTGTCACAATTGTACGGTCCATACTATGACTGAAAATTGACAATGTCACAGTGCACCCCCTTCATGCACAGACTTATAAATATATATATCTAATCGACGTATTAATAAAACGGGGTCGAACCCACGACCTCACTGGTGTAGACGTTAACGGGATGATTCAATGAACATCTTCAAGAGAAAAGAGGTAGCAGTAAAGTATAATTCCTATGAAACAAAGTGCAGATTTACCTATAACTAGCCACTCTCTTTCTTTTTTTATTTTGTTTTGAAAAACACACTGAATATGGATGTACACTCCTCTTTGTAACAATTGCTTGACAAAGGTGTTAACCAACTTAATTTTGACGTAGACATCAGTAAAATCCAGGCAGGTCCCTAAATCCGGATTGATCTGCATGCACAAGGCTTAAAATTATATATACACACACCTATCCGCAAACACCTATAATTTATGGTGGCAAAGTCGTTATTTCCGGATATATAACTCTACGGTAGACGTTAACGGCATTTCTTGAATTCCTTTATGTGGGTCGATCAGGTTAACTCAGCAAGTTTACATCCTGTATACATAATGTAGGCTGCAGCTCAGTTTTGAATAAGGTATTTTCAAGTCCTGTAGACAGATCATTTAAACTGTCAAATATTTAACAGCTTGTTAACTAGATTCATGTCCAAAAAAAGAAGAACAAGAAAGAAAGAAAAAACACGGTTGACAAAATATTTACCTCCGGTTTTACACCGAGAAACTGAAAAGAATCAAGCAAGAAATGTCACATGAGTAGACATTGTGCCATTTTGGGGCACGTTTCCGAAATTATAAGGGTTATATCTACCTATCTGTAGATTTATAGCACAGCACATATCTGCATTTTGCAAGTGATCCTACACTGGAGACAAAGGCATATTTCTGTGAACCTATTTTTGTGCGACAATAGGAGAAGCCAACCCAGGGTCCCAGAGCTTCTTTTGAAAGTTAACTCTGTTAAAATAATACTTTCTTCTGTAATTCCGACTCGTTCCAAGAACACCATTGCCTTGAGTCCGAAATTGTGCCCTGTGCATATATATATATATATATATGATACACACACACACACACACACACACACACACACACACACACACACACACACACACACACACATATATATATATATATATATATATATATATATATATATGTGTGTGTGTGTGTGTGTGTGTGTGTGTGTGTGTCATATATAGTTTCCACCGTCCCATAAACTGAATGCTTTTGTGTCAGTGGAATATTCTTGAAGTAGACATAAAGCACCACCAAAATCATACGTTTCACACAATGAAGTGTTATTAGTAGAGGGATAGAACAATAATATAAAACAATTGTAAACCCGATATTATCATCACCGATACTGACGTTGCTTTATACGGTAAAGGTTATGCAGGAATTTGGATGAAATTTTGTTGTCGGATTTACCTTAGGCTAAGGACCAATCCATTAAATTTTTTTGGTTGCTTGGAATCCAGATGTGGGAATTCGTGTACATGTATTTAGCTATAGTGGGGGTGTGCGCAATCTGATAACCTGCTAATTTTAAGATTGACGCACTCTAATAATAAAATGACCTATTAATGGCACAAGTATGGTAAGACGTAAAAAAAAAAAAATAGCGAAATCCGGTGACCGTGGGCAAACACTGTTTCATTAAACATTTTATGACCATCTTACAGCAAGCAAACAAGGAAAACTGAATATATACAGGACTTTCAAAAGAGAGGACGTACTGAGGACGATGGACCCAGTGTATTTAATTTTTTCCTATGGCAATACTGATTAACGGATAACAGTATAAATCTATAGAAACAGTTTTCCCACCCCTTGTATGTATGAACTAGGGAACTTTAGAAGAACTATGTTTTATACTTGGCGACCACACGCCAGGGCTACTAATAAATGGGAAATGTAACATGCAAACGGTTCTCTGCGCTAATGACTAGCAAATAACCCGACGAATTTCATGTTTAAACTTGTCATATAACACTGCAAAATTGACCTTATAAGCACACTCGGATGTGTATATATATATATAACTGGTTTTTTGCTGATGGTACCAACACTTTAAAGAGAAACGCCCTTGTAAGCAAGCACAAGATATTTACTGGCATATTCAGAAAATGTAAACGTGGCTCTGTGTTACTGCTCACGATTTCAGTTCTCTATTCACCACCCCATTCATTTTCTTGTTTGTTATATAACGTCTTGTGTGTACTTTCCAAATGAATGCGATGAAGAGGCCTGTGGACCAGAGCCTTGCTGGATGGACGAACTCTGTATGGTTCAATGGACTATTCTTAGTTTACATGGAAAATTATAACTGTACTATAGTCTTTGATCTCAGTTAAAAAAAAACAAGGAAAAAAATAGATTTTGTATATCACTACGCATTTATATAAATCGCATGGAAATCGTAGAAAGGACGCGCGACTGGTGGTTGGGGATGTACTTGGGCAATAACCAAAGCCAAATTAGGTGCAGCAAGATGGTAGGCCATGTTTAAAACATTTGACTTGCGATTGCTGGGCCAAATCGTAAGACTGGATAGGTCTTTGGTGATCGTACGACCAGGCGTGGGTAGGCCTAATCACGGGTCACACCATCGCACGAATGATCGCCATCGTACGATAGGTGGCCGTACGATTGCTATTGATTAGATCAACGCCAAGATCAGTCGTGGCGCATGGTGGCGATCAGCGAACTATCGAACGATCGATCGTGAGGGCGTATACATGGCACGACCAATCGTGCGACTGCAATGGTCTACAACCCGTGGTGCGACCATTCGCGACTTATGGTACGACCATGTAAAACCTATGTGTGACCTCTTACGATTTGAAACCACGGGTCCGAAGATTTGAACTTACCATCCATCCACCTTGCTGCGACTGAATATGCTGTGGTTATCACCCACGACCTGTGCCACCATTCGTGCGATATTTCTACGGCCTGCCCGCGAATCCAGCATTTTTCGGTTGCCGATTGGTCGTACCTTGTCCAAATCGCCAACAATAGCATGATCCAGCATTGGTACCATCTAATGTGAATGAGGCTTTAGGAAGAAAAGGCAGGAATGGGATTTGGATACCATATTACCCAAACGTTTCTCACATTATTTTCAACCAAGAATATATTTCAGATTATTGAAAATGTTCTATTTGTATTTCTTGAGATGATTTCCCAGGAATTAACTATCTTTTATAGTTCCGTATACAAAAGTTAGGGAAAACCTCATAAAGAAACTGCTGGGACGTCACACCACATGCACGAGACCTTTTCAATTTTTGCTATTTTAAATGCTTTCTGTGGAACAACAAAATTCTAAAACATAACTGAAAATTGTTTTATTCACATGTTTTGCCCGACGCGTTGATTGGCGTTTACTTAACTTCATCGTTATGTTCACTTAAATATGCCTATAAGGTAGACTTTGCAAAGTGGCATTTTCTCGCTGTTATATGGGTGTTGGAATACCTTTATGTACTATGTAAGACATAATAATTTAAGTTTACTTAAAACATGAGAATATTTGCCGGGCTATAACTTTTATTTTCTGTTATCTCGGCAAAATTGCTTCTCATGAAAATACCTGAACATAATACATGATTTCATAATAAATGGCATGGGTTAAGTTAAACACGGAAGTCTTAGATGTCTTTCATAGATTTACACTAACAAGACAAATATCCAAACACAGTAAGTCTTCGTGCTCTTCTTGACACAACCGAATCCTATTTAGATGTACTTTGTATCATGACCCATGGATATCAGTAAGAATGTCGCTTTGCATAATAAACAAATGAAACTGACAACACTGATATAATGTTCATGTTTATAAATAGCCAGTTATGTCCACAGATGTTTTCGGTACCCATTCATGGTGTCCATATACAAAGAAGGAAAGAACAAAAAGTACACCGGATGATCTTAGCACACATTATCAAGTCTGAAATAATGGTTGTTTACATTTCGATGAGTGTACACGGTCATAAGTATTTAAAACGGAACAAAGCTACTGACAATAGAGTTAGATCTAACACCAGTGTAAGAAAATATTCGCCAAACAAGTCCTACTAAACCACCATTATCTGTTGACGTGGTCTCTCAATGACTCCTGGTTACGGACAGGGCGGAGCCGGGCAAAACAAAACAGGACCCAAAAAAGGCCTAGAGATCTCTATAAAAACGCACCCGGACCATCCCTTCGTCCACTCTATACCTGAAAGCTTGGCGAGGGAAAACTCAATAGTACGGATCCGGTGAGTTTATATCTTTTATTTGGCCTACATGTATATACCATTCTCTCAAGCTATGAAGTTAACTCTCGCATACTCAGACTATATATCTTTTAGCATGATGTATAACTCTCCTTGTATTATTATTCGAATTCTTAAATTTTGATTTTAAGGTAAAATATTTTAGAGCCATTTAGATTTTGTTGAAAGATGTTGAACTTCACTCCCAACATTGATCTCCATAATGACTAGTAAATTATCCCACAACCCAACATTGGTGGTGATCTAACTCTCAATCTGCATTGCAGCAATTAACTTTTAAAATATGAAGAGAGTTTACTGTAATAAGGGATCGAGGTAACATTTATAAATTGCCAATAAAATTGAAGTAAAAGCCAGTTTAGAGAAATTGAATGTTGATCAAGAGCAATTCGATTAAATTGAATTGCAGTAAAAAAATTGCTCAGTCGTTAAAGCAAGAAGTTCGACAACAACTTCATTCGAAACCTTTAATGTGGAGATGGTTTCTGAAGTTTAGTTTATAGTTTTAATCAGGTTGACCTTTCACACTCTAAAATTTTCAGCTTATGTGTGTGAACTGTGTACTCCACAACCCAACCTGAATGACATCTAACTTAGCAGGTCATGCAGGCATAAACCTTAAAAAGCCCTATATAAGCAAAAAAAAGTCTTGAGTTCGTCGTTCCACACAAATGTAATAAATGAATTTAACGTGACAGATATGTTGTATATATGGTTTTGTACATGAATGGTAATACTCGGATTTTTATGTTATGAGAAAAGGTTCTTTGTCTTCTAATCCCACCTCGACTTATGACGATCTTCGTAAGACTTTGACAACGAACTTAACTCTAGAGTTTAGGTATGTGGTTGACCATGCCTATACATTGAAAGGTCAGATGAAATCATTGTATATACACTGGTAATAATGTGTAAAAAAGATTACAACTAACTTGTCATACCTGTTCCGATTGAAAAAAAAGTTTTTTTTTATCCGTGGCAAAATCCCAATGTTGTAGCACCCTTTATGTATACTTACACTTTGACTAAAGGGAAAAAACGAAAAGAAAAATGGCTTTGTAATCGCCGTTAAAATTCAGTATATTGCTGATCCTTGTCAGTTGATACGAGTGGAAGATATCATGACTGGAAACCTAATGCTGTCTTAAACGAAACCATGTTAAGATGTTTTCTTTGCGCTTGAAGGGAAAGTAATTTAGAATGCAAACACGGCTTATGGAGCAAAGAGAGAAGCGGACTAAATCCATAAAGCTACTAGACATAAATGATGAGTTCAAACATTGTGCACCGGATTGCTGTTTGAAAATCTTTATTAGGCAACCGTTGTCTCCCGCCATAATAGTATATACTGTGTAAGGGCCAGCGTACATCAGATTATAACTACTATCTCTAACTTCAGAGAATGACACAGTCTTGTGAGAAGGCTGGCAATTTTGAGCTGCATTGTACTGGATCACGTAATGGATCCGCACATGTCGGCCAGCGTGCTTCTTCACCGTCAGCGTTATGTCAGACGTGCCTCGTTACATCATTCCACAGGCAAAGTTTACACTGTGCCTCGCATGAACAGAATTTATGGATGGAATTTCTCATTCTGGGTTGCCGTTGTACTACGTTCTGTGTTACTGATACACTGAAAACAAAACTCAATTTCAACCAATATTTATGTTCATCTGCTGTAGAAACCTCATACAAGTTACTTGGCATAACAGAATAATTTAGTTAACCCAGTACATAGATATACGATCAATAATAAACCTCACCACTTTTTCGAAATTAAACAGTGTTGTAGTTCACAAATCTTTCGCTTTTACACATAGACATTAATAATTAGCTGCGGAGTGAATACAATATACAAAGCAGGGGCTCGTCATTTATGGCGCCGTGTGGCACGTATAAAATATTTTCAACGGGAACTAAAACACTCGTGGGCTTAGTAATAGAATATCTTTGCGAATTTTCCACATGGAATCGTCAATTATGAGACGTCTGTTTCGTGACGTGACCATCATGATCGTTTATAATGGCTTAATGACCGAGCAATCAACATTACATAGCAGTAGAATTTTTTCACGTATATACACCTTGATCGATACAATGAACTTTCGTAGTAAGTACAGACAGACAATACGGGAGATTCTGTGTATTTTAATGCTTGATTGATTTTCGTGAGGAAAAATGATTTGACTGTTCAGTGCCCTTGAAAGGAAGGATCAGGCCAAGAAAAGGACCTTTATTCTGCCAGTAATTACTTTTTACACTAACCTTAAACCACTTCCAGATAAAGTAAGTATAGGTGTGGCTAGTTGTGCATGGACATGGGAGCGGCCATCTCGGCAGCGCCTGTAGATGTAGACTGTGAACATTGAAAAGAGCTGTCACGCCTTACAAAGTGTTGTGGTTCCTGCGTACTTCAGCCACCATAGAACTCACAGATCGTTTTACGTCACACCCGAATTAAGCAGTTTGAATGCAGGTGAAAGGACCTCGATTAACTTGACTGGATAAAGCGATATGTTTAATCACCGCACTGCGCCTAGCTGGTTAGAGATCCCAATATCCGGGTTGGTGTAGCAATTTGAAAGTATAGGTATTTAAAAAAATCGTAAAATGACCTCTCTGGGAGGCCAGTTTATCACCAACCTTTATTGTACACGAGTGTGTCTCTTCCTAGCCCCATTTATAATTATATGAAACACTGACGAATATACATCTTTAAATGATTTTTATCAAAGAATTGTCCTAATTCCCGTTTAAACGTTTCGTGGCAAGGCAGTGCAATTAAACAGCTGGGATTAATGGAATCACCAATGAGGAGCACGATAGCTATTGTGTTAATTTGTCTTGTTTAAAGTGAAAGACCACTCAGAAATGAAGCCATAGTATATAAAAAGACTATTAAAAACTGTATCTTAAAATACTTTCACTGAATCGTTTAGATTTTTTTTCACCAATTTAAACATCACCAGGTGTTTTGATTGTATGGTGGAATTTACGTACGATACTGATGACGTGGTTCACCGGTTGTAATGGTCTTTTCTCTCACCATAACTTCATTTGTGTGTGTTCTTTCCCTTTAAGGAAACTTATACTGGCTATATGCCCCTGTCTTTGATGCTATTTCCCTCAAATGCATTGCTTGTTAGCATATATTTAATGAAACAACTTTTATGGAACTATAAAATATAAATTCCGAAAGGTTTTATAGCGGGCATATTCTTGCTTACTTCAGACATCGTCATGAAAGCAGTCCTGTTATCCTTTCTCCTTGTGGCAGCCCTTATCTCGGTAAGTGTCCATACATAATCAACGTCTCCGAAATAACTATAACACGGTTAATTTTTTTTAAAACCTTTTATGGGTGATTTAAAATATCAAATTTATGAAATAGCCACTGTGTTTTGTGTACTTATAAATTTAAATATTTTCTTTTATTTCTTTTCTTATTTCATTACTTATTTACTTACTCACTAATTTTCAAATTTATTTATCCTATACATGCGGGATGTTTGGACCTGTGTCATATAATTTGCCCGTAATTATGGCCATTCTGTCGTCAAAAACATTCACGTTTAACTTGGATAGAAAGAAGTGAACCGAAATTTAAAATTCGCATATATATATATATATACATATAAAGCTGTCTGTTTTTCCCATACGTGGTCGGCATGGAATTAATTTGCGAGCTAAGGCCGAATCCAGTTTGTGCATGTGGAGCGAGCACTCAGCAAATGTGTTATTTCACTTTCAGAGGGCTTACACCGCTATAATAGCCACTAAAGATGACTGTGAGTAAATGTTACAACGTTAATTTCGATGTTTAACTAATAAACACTTTTATTAATCAAATATATAAACACTTGGAGATTATAGCATTATATTTATTTATTTATTTATTTTGTTGGTGTTTTACGTCGTACTCAATAATATTTCACTCATACAACGGCGGCCAGCATTATGGTGGGAGGAAAACGGACAGAGCCCGTTGGAAACCCACGACCATCCGAAGGTTGCTGGCAGTCCTTCCCACGTACGGCCGGAGAGGAAGCCAGCATGAGCTGGACTTGACTACTATATGTTTTAAACAGTTATGTTTAATCCTTAAATATATGAGTATATTTATCAAGCACGCTTCCTTGAAGTTTAATCACCCATTAAACACGTTGGGCGTTGGTCATATTACAGTGCACCCGTAATAACAGGGTAGACTGCATTACTATTGGGACTCTCGCAGACCGAGCTGTGTATAACGTATTGTCCTGGAAGCTAACTGTCACGTGGGCAGCATAGCGTTCCGTGCTCGAATCCAGTTCCCAATGTGACATCTTTGTTAAGACATTTGGAAGGTATGGTGGCTCCCTCCACCTACAAACCACACAGCCATCATGTAAGCGAAACTATTTTGAACATGGTGTGAAAAATGAAGGACAAAAAAATTATATATATATATAAAGATATACTGAGTTTAACGGCTTGTCTCTGTAGCAGTGCATTCGCACATACCATGATGCTGCCTCAATGAAACATCAGGTTTGACGCTTCACTGAAACAGAGTATACGCCTACCACCTGGCACCATGCTGACTAACCAAAACATTTGGTCTATCCTTTTCGCTGAGAATGAAGTTAGAAAACAGCAAGATTACCAATTTTCAAAGTTGTTACTAGAGTGTAACTTCACCCCCGATATCCTGCTTACAAATGTATTTACATGCATCTCAGATTTGTACAAGGTGTTAGTTTGTTTGCTGAGATTTAGCCTTTAATCTCAGTAGTGAACATATTCTGTCACATGGTGTATATAGTATCGCCATTATGGACAATGCGTGCAACAGTGTTTGGCAATGTAGCGCTTACCATGCTTGCTTGTTACAGCTTCCGGCGTCGTCATAGCTCATTTTTAGCACACGCTTTGGAAATCGAGCAATATATTAATGATGTCTGTCTTACTTTGGTTTCCTTGTAATGACTGTTCCAAATATTGTCATATTTTTACAAAATCTTGTGTGTAGACTTATTGTGTGGCATTCACCCACCAAGTTTAAAACTCAGCTTGATTCCTGCATAGCTTCTGTGTATCTAGTGTGGGGTGTACACTCTGTGAATTTGTTTGTTTTATTAATAGTTACGGTAGATTGCGGCACAGATCCTGCTGGGCACGTCAGTGTCACTTATACAAACCAGAACCCTGGCGCCAACAAAGTCATAAAGATGTCTTCCCCGAAAAACAAACCGACGTGTGTAGCCACTGGAGCTGATGGTGTGTTCACCATAACCGACGTCCGTAACAACTGCGAAATAGCCCAGCCGGTAAGAGAAAAGACCCCGCATGTATGTATGTGATACAAATGACGAATGTACACGTGTGTATGGGCAAACATACCCTTAGAGCTCTAGACAAATTGGACCTTCGACTTCTAAACCTGATAAACTGAATGCACTCCGAGGGTGTAAAAGCCCTTGTGTAATGTGTAAATTCCTCAACAACATACAATCTGATGATATAATGAATGAATAATTATGGGTTATTGTCATGTCGGCAATACTTCAGCCGGGCAGTATCCACGCAAATGGCGAAGATTATTGTCATGAGGGCAATATTCAGCCATACTGTATGCACCACGCAAATGGCGAAGATTATTGTCATGAGGACAATATTTAGTCATACTGTATGCATCACGCAAATGGCGAAGATTATTGTCAGGTCGGCAATACTTCAGCCCTATTGTATCCACGTAATGGCGAAGAATGGTCTAAACATTCAGATCCACATCGCTACCAAAGTTTAATGGATTCAATGAAAATCTAAGCAAATCCTTGTATAACTTATTCCGTAAAAGTGCTGGCATGCACACATACATATACACACATACATAAAGACACTACATACATTAATTAATTATTTAGTTGACTGGTATATTATAGTGTGTACTCAAGAATATTTCAATAAGACCACGGCGGTGAGCATTAAGGTGGGATGAAGTGGGATAGAGCCCGGGAAAAACCCACGGCCATCCGGAGGTTGCTGACAGAACGTACACACACATGACACTATACATTATGTAATGAAATCTAATAGCAAGGGCAAGATTTTTTTTCATGAATACTCTTCGTTTATTACCTAACTGGTGTTAATTTATTTTACAGGATGTTACCAAACCAGAATTCTGGCTTCAAATAACGCTGCAAGAAGTTGCTGACCTTTATCTGAATAGCGACCCAACTTTTCTGTTCAAATGCTCGTACAGCGTGGACAAAGTACCTGTAGCTACTGTTATAGATGACGCAGGCTCTATGTACGTGTAAGTGGCACAAATGTGTCGCTCTTGTGAATATGACCCTTTTTTATTTTTTATTTTTTTTTAACATTTGTTTTAACTAGATCACCATTCCGTGCAGTTCATTTAAAAGCAAGAAAAACACTTCAACAAAATATTCGTATTGGGCGTTAACGCTAAACATTCCACTTCTACACAAGATTCTTTCAAGCTGTATGAAAACACATCTTGATCAGTTAATATGCTACGGTACTTGTAAACTACAGCGCTACTTTACGAACACAGCTGTACAGAAAAGGTAATGTATTGCAGAGGAAAACAAAAGAGCAGTTGCACCTTGCAGTAGACTGGACTAACGTGTTTTAGACAGACAATGTTCCCCATTACAGTGCATATAGTTTTGACATCGGTTTTGCCTTTGCTTGAAATTAAAGTCTGGTTTTTAACAGCTGGGCCAAGCTCCCACATACCTAAACGTTACTTCACTTAGATTGTCCTATATGTGGAGTGAGATCTGAACGCTCATTTTATATAGCCCTGAGTGAGTTATATTCAAATTTTATAACAGCGAAATTTTCTGTTTAGAAAATTTTGAATTCTTATTCATTCCCTTTCTATGTCCTTAACAAATATGATTTTTGGGCGTTTTAAATGATGGGCCCATTGATGATGAATATCTGTGTCATGAATACACCTCAACCCCTAGCGATCCCACAAACTTTGTGCTTATAGTCACACAGAAAGGGAGACAGCAACCATTTTTATGGAGCCGTCCCAGTCTAAGGTAATTGGGCCTAAGCTGTGTAATCTGTTTTGTGGGTAATCCAATGACATGTTACTCACGTATTTTTGTGGGTAATTTGATGACGTTATGCTCAAGTAATTTGGTGAGAACAGCGGTGAGTTCAGTTTGGACCCAAGCCTCAAAAGCTCTGAAAAAGGTGTCCCTACTGAGTACACCAGACATGCATATTTTATTCACAGTGTCTTTAAGTGCATATATGGTCAGCTTTCATCCGTTGCTATTCATCATTATTCTTCCTCTGGTTTATATTGACTACTTGGAGATTGTAAGCTATATACTAGTATCTCAACATCTTTATTTTACACGAAAATACTGACTTTAATATTTACACGTTTTCCGTTTTTTTCATGCCTTAAGCGGACTGCCAACTTCCGTTACCTTGGATGCAACTGGCGCTCCCGACATGATCTATGAACTGCAGATCCTGGACAAGTCTCAGTCACCAACCACCACGGCAACCTTCGGAGATTCCGTCTTCCTGGCTGTCACCATGGACGGCACAGATGCGGGTAAACTTTGGCCATATCCTATACTGGAGGTTTATAGCGAAATGTCGAACAGCGTCCAAAAACATATCCAAATAGATTTGTTGCTATTATTACAAGTAATTACCAATAAGCTTACACTAGCCTCTTTTGTGCACGTTTTACCGCTCAAAATCGGAAATAAAGTTCCTAAAATGCATAATGCGTGTAGCTTTATTTTAATTTTTTTCAATCTTTAGGATTGTTCCCTCGACATGCATGCTGAATTCTGAACATTTATGGGGCTGTTAGTAAAGACCATGGTACCCAGTTAACATGAAGCCATATAACTTTTTTCCTTCCATCATAAAACAAGTGAAATATTCGAGTACGGCGCAAAACACCAATCAAATAAATAAATCAGTCAATCAGTTAAGCTACTACATCATGGTTTCTCTACACACAGAGACCCTCAATACACCATTATTAATCCGGAATAATATGTGCCATTTCCGTAATAATCTTTCAAAGGACCAAGAAAACAAGGAGTGTAACACCACAGCGGACATATCATCGTGATACCGTTACACTGTTCCATGTGCCTTCTCTCTAGATTTTTAAGGAATTCCTGTTCAGACAAATTTTCCTGGCCATCTCATGCTGGCTTCCTCTCCAGCCGTACGTGGGAAGTTTTGTCAGGAACCTACGGGTGGTCGTGGCCTCCCCAGGCCTCTGTCCGGTTTCCTCCCACCATAATGCTGGTCGTCGTAGCATAAGTGAAATGTTGTTGAGTACGCGTAAACACCAGTTTCATAAAATGAAATAAGTAAAATTTTCCGTTGTGCAGTTCAATAATTACCGTGGATAAAGCTATGCCTTTAATTTCTAAGTGATACAGTTTGCTTAAATTCTGACGGATTCATCCATCTTAAGAACTTTGTTGACAATAAAAGTAACATTTTAAAGCCTTTATGTGGTGTCTAACTTTTGCAGTATAACATATGTACACTGAAGTTTCTGTAGATGCGGTATATATGTCTGAGAACATTTGTTTTGTTTGCAGATGAACAAGGTGTCCAGGTTGAGAGTTGCATAGTAAAGAGCGGAGCTGTCAGTGTGCCGATTATTGAGAACTTGTGAGTGACAGCTATATATTTTGTACATATTAACGCCACATTCAGCTTAGTGTCTTGTGTTTCTTGTCTTCGCCGCTCTCACAAAGTTATATATGCAGTTGTATCACTACTTTAGAAAGCAGTTATAATTCTGCATGTATTAAAGAGTACACATGCATAGTCGATAGTGAAGAATAAACAGAAAATGTAATCTGCCAGACGTTAATACAAGCATCGATTACAATTATTACTATTTCTATTTTTTTTTATCTACATACTCTTATGTTTATCTGCAAATTATTGTGTGAGAAAACTATGAGATAGAAAAAAACGCATAAAATGATAAAAAAAAACCCACAAGTTAAATGAAAACCACCAGAGAATAGACAATAGGCTACGCCTCTTTCGAAAGAAACATGCACGAGTTTTGATTTCCGTCAAAGTTCTAACCTTTAATTAGGTATATTATTTATAGATAAAGAAGTTCGAATTAAGACACATCTGGCTTTTCACAACGTTTGTCACATTTTCCAAATTTTAATATTTCAAAGTTCAACGATGAACGTCCAAATTAGGCATGGTCAATTTCAGGGTTAAAATACACATTGATTTGACTGTTGCTTAAAGCTAAAAAGTCAAGGAATTTTTCACTTCTACAATTTAAAATATTTTTATGGTTGGAGGAAACCTGGAGTACCTGGCAAGCCCTCAATTGTCCAATTCAGTCGCTATTTATCATATCAAATCATATGCGTCAGACAGCGCAAATCTAGGGCAGAATCCAACGGTGGCATAAGCCCCGGAAGACCCGCACTCCTGGAACGCTGAAGCCGTTTTGGCCATTTTTCGGAGAAGGCAATGAATAACTGAAAAAATAATGTATAAACTAGGATACATAAAATCGGTCTGTTAATCTGAATTCATAGACGTTGAATACTCCAAGATTTCCAGGCCATGAACAATGCTGGTTTTATAGGGAAATTATTGTGAAATATTAATTCATATTATCAGTGGCCAACAACTATGTATGTGGACGTGTCATCACTGATGTATGGGCATTTATACTATGTGCAGTTTCATACCAGTTAAAAGTTTACCATGAAAAAATGGCTATATAATCGGGGGGGGGGGGGAAGACAGTTCCCCCTCCCCCCACCACCACCACCTTCGCCCTTCCCCAGGTGTGATTCGGGGATGGGGTGAAGAAGTGGGGTTGCCTGGCACCTATAAGCAAGTGTGCGAGAATGGAAAACCCACTATAATTCCATACTCCTCCCATCCACCCATTGAAAACTGATTTAATACATATAAAATATAAATATTTTAATATAATATAACATTTTAAATGCATAAAGCATAAATTCATGGGGCATTCTTGTATTTCTGTCCATAGCTGTGTGGTGCCTGAAAAGTCTTCAGTGTTCACTTTACAAGGATTCGCGTCCAATGGGACTAGAGCGATCCTTCCAATTACTCTCTTCGCTCTGGAAGGATCAGAGACCTCATCGGTGTCATTTGAATGCGTGGCCAAAGTTTGTGCCTCAGCATGCGATGGGGTGAGTTGTGAAAATGTATACGTCACAGACATTTAAAGGGATGTCTTTTGCAAAACGTCGTAAATCAATTTTTTCGTAGCTTTCCCAGACGAAATGATGTCGCCTTATGGTGGTATAACTGCCAATATTATTTATGAAATCTTTCTATGAGAAATCTGATTTGCAAATTTTTATGGTAGTTAAAGGTGGCCATGACTTAAGGTGTCATGGCAGATTCCTGGTTATTAGATTTCTGTCTCTGATGGCCTTTCCTTAATGATATACACGCAGTTAACAAGATTAATTTGTTTCCATGTATATGGTTTTATCCTATGAACAATCGTGCCTGTTCGTGAAGGCGTTGTATGGTCAGTTCGGTTATTTTTAAAAACTAACGCTCGGCAGATAGATTCATTTACGATTTATTGCAATAATAATAATGATAATAATGGTGATGACGACGACGACGACGACGACGATGATGATGATGATAGTGGTGGTGTGGTGGTGGTGGTGGTGATGATGATGGTGATGTGGTGGTGGTGATGATAACAACAACAACTAGAAAGGTTTCGCGAAAAATTGACATTCGTTTGTGCAATTATTCAGCCAAACTGTCCATCTCCACCAGCGGGGAAGAGAAAGAGGCGAGCTGCTGGAGACGAACCGGCTGAAGACAAAACTCTGAAAATGGCAACCGAGATCCAGGTCCTACCAATCGGCGTACCCATCACCCGTACACAGAGTAAGTTTACTCAGGCTGTTTCCAATTCAGCCAGCACAAAAACAAAATATAAATTATAGTCTTTATAGTCTTCCATTTTAGAATCATTTTTGTACTTCTTTGTTGAAAACCATTGAAACATATTTGTGCTTCACTCGATTTTACAACTCGTCGGTCTTTTCTGTGGGACATATATTCATAATGGTTACGATTTGGTAATTTGGCAATTCCCTTCTTTCTAGTCTAGGTTTATTTTTCTTATAGTTTCATATAACTATTTACAGTAAGTCGTGATTTGTGTGTTTCTTAGGTCAAACGAGCCAAAATTCAAATTCCCTGACGTGTATGCAGAGCGTCGGTTTCATCGTCGCTGTGGCTGTCCTCGCTGTGCTCTTGCTCATTGCCTTGGTCACCGTTGTATTTATGTTTACCACCAGACGGCGCGAGGTTCAGAAGCAAGGCGCATAAATCTTGGAAACAACGTGATCAACAGCTGACGCGCAAAATGACCTCATCCTGACAACTTAATAAACAGAGTTTCCATAAACCAGATTTAGTCATTTGGAAAAATAAAATTTCTTTTCTTCCTATTTTTTTTCTTTTTGTTATTTTGGTTTATATATAAGATAAGACGAAGGTGGGGCTATATGACCTGACCTCAATAGCCTTTGAACACTTAAATGAGTACAACACACTTCAATACAATGAAGTCTGTTTTTTGTAGCTTTTTTCATAGTGTACAAGATTCTTCTTCCCTGAAGTTTTGATCCCGTCAGGAAAAGAACTCTTTTCCTGATATAGAAGACAACGGAGAAATGTAATTGTGAATCGACAAATTTCATATAACATTAGGTTAAAACATACATTTCATATTGTGAAAAATGATGATTTTCAAAATGGACTAGGAGGAGTATACATACATAAAACGGTCCTGCTGGCAATTGGAGACTATGTGCAAAAATGGTGAGAATGGGTCTTGACTAAAATGAACCGAAACACTTCAGTCAGTGCGACCAGTTACAGATTAACCTAAATTACGTCATCCAGTGAAATCTCTCGGCACCAACTTTCATTTAAATGCCTTGTTCAAGTCAGTGGTAGACATTTACGAGGGATACTTCGACTGACCAGAACATCTGACCCTTCGTTTGTCGAATGCACTGGAACTGGGCTCGTAGTACTTAACTAAGACACTAGGGCCAACCCTGATGGTATGAAGGGAAGACCTCTGGTGGAAGGAGAGTGTATTAAAACTGATGCTCTTCTAGCACTCAGACAAGGTCTGAACGACCCTACAGTGCAAGAGATGCTTGCTGATCTTCACAGAAAATACGTTGTTGTTCCGGCGAGTAAAGCTCTCCAATTGTGCGGTATTATATTTTCTACAAGAATTATTGCTGCTGTATCAAGCTGCCATAGAAGAATGAGTTAGGCAATCTCCATACAAAACTAGCCACTTGTACCTACTCTATTAACAGAACAGGTCACATTTTTAGAAAGTACGCATCATCTGAAAGGCAATTTCGTGACGAATTCAAATATGGCCTTTATTATTTTTTTGGCATTTTTACTGAATTTTTTTTTTAGTGAATGGGAATAAAGACTGGGGCGCTGCGATGGACTTTCTTCTCCGTAATGAAGCACACTGGCCTCACAGATTCATTTTAGCTGCCAAATCCCATCTGATTACTATATGTCTACGTTCTACGTGAATATATATAGAGTACAACACCTGTAACTGTATTTAAAATGGAAATATAACAGTTACTGCGTCTTTAGCGACAAAAAAGGGAACCTGTGGCACCGTAGCACCTCAATCTTCACTTCCGTTTTAATCACTGTAAACTAAAGCCAAACAATAATAAAGACCCTGCTGGGAATCAGCACGAAATTGCATTTTAGATGATGCGTACATTCTAAAAATGTGGTCTGTTCTTTTAACAACAAAAAGCACAATCATTTCGAAAGGAAAAGTACTGTTATGTAGCTAAAAAAATTAAGACGTCATTTGTATGTGGATGCTTAACTCAAAACGTCTCACCGAAGAATGACATGTTCAAATACATATACAATACCAGGATATCGTCCCTCAGGGATTCTCTATTCCCTTGTACTATATAAGAGACTACAAAAGGAGTAAATCCAGAAATGGTCCCCCGCAACTAGTGAACCCGGACTCTTGTAAATTTACCCCAGTTAGGGTTTTATTCTAACTGTTCAAGTATGTATGCTTTGATCTTACGTCGTACTCAATGATTTCTCAGTATATGACGACGAAGAGTCCTTAGAATGTACATATCCTGCGTTTTTTTGTGTGATAGTGCGAGTTTTGCCGCCACTTGGGCTTCATGCCGAAGACACCAGACATGACACCACACCCAGTCACATTATAGTGACACCGCGCCAAGGTTTGCTTCCTTGCCGTAACCCCTCAGTGCCAAGAGAGGCGGTAACAAGTACCATTCTTGCAATTTTGGTATTTGGATTGATCCCGGACCTCCCGATCCCGAGGCGGTCGCTCTAGCCCTTAGGCCACCGAGGCGGTCAACTCTTCAAGCAGAGGCATAAACAGTAAAAAATGACATCCGGCATGAGCAGGTTTGGTAACAAAAAATGAAGCTTTATTCCAGGGTCTAGAATTACCCACGAATGTCGGGGTCGACACTTATATCTAAAACCAGTGTTGTCACAGTCAGTTTCAGCAATACAGGAAATATAAAATTCTAAGACAGATATTCTAGGCATGATATGCACATGCGATTGTACACATATATTAAATAACAACACGGCATTTTGAGTAATTCTGTATTAATGATGTCTATACTTCATTCTTTACCTCATTCTGCTTAAGCCATGGTACCAGGGGATGTATAAGTTGTTACTTTGTAAACACTTACTAGAGCAGTTAGAATAAAACCCGAACTGAGGTAAACTGACAAAAGGCCAGATTTCACCTGTAACGTGTGACCATTTGCCATAATCTGTCTATGTTGTAGTCTTTTATATTCTAGTTCAAGTACAAACTTTTATTCCGTCAATAATTTAACAATCGAACACCAATATACAGTATGTATCTTAGTCGCACTTTAAAAGGGAGCTACAACTGTTCGTAAAGTACCATGTCGACATAATAAGCATTAATTCTTAAAAAGCACCTTGAAAGGGGTAAAGTGGAAATAGATACATCCCTAACGTTCTGTCCATGTTTGCCAACCAGAATGTGATACTCACTTTAGAATTTAACAAACACAAACTGAAAGCGTTTGATAAAAACAACAAAGCCTTCTTCCGTTCCGCTATATACACCATTTATACCCTCGTATGTCTAGTTCAAAGAGTTCCTTGGATTTCGATAACACAGCCAGATAGAAATAGTATTCCTCCCCGCCTTATTTACTGTCGCATGATTACTATTACATAATAAAGAAGTTCTTTAGATGAAGTAATCTTCATCAAAGCTGGTACTTTCCTATCCCCTAGACGGTATATGGTATGGTCTCTTTTCTTGACGATCTGCTAAAGCCTTGAACATGTCATAAGTATAAAAGGCTGTGAACGACATATTCGGAAACCCACGACCATCCGCGGGTTGCTGACAGACCTTTCCACGTACGGCCGGAGAGGAGGCCAGCATGAGCTGGACTTGAACTTAAAGCGACATCATTGGTATGCTTTTGGGTCATTAGTTCTCTAGCGCGCTAACCAACTGAGCCACGAAAGTTATTAAGCCAACCTGGATACAACTGATATATTCAGATGGATCAATGCTTTTGAAATCCGGAACGGATTAGAACAGTAGAAATGGACTCCATCAAAGTTGGTTATAAATGCAGAATGTAATCATACGCGTGTTTCATCTCTCAAGAAGGCAAGATTAAATTATACATATTTTTTTAATGGATGTTCAGCATTCATAACGTAATGTGCTGCCACCAAACAGCTTTCTTTCCAGGCAGGATTCCTATAAAATTTTATGTTTGTACACATTGTTACCGGTGTAACTGGGTAAAGATTAATTTTAACCTCGTGCACACGTGAACGCCACTGCATTCTTCAAAGAATGAAAGCCGATTATACTAGTTTAACATTAAGCCCAAAGTGTACCCAATTTGAAAACACATGCAAAAGCTGCCGTTGGAAAGTCACATTTCTCTAATAAAATGGGAGATATGGTTTGTGCTGTTGCAATACGTGCGTTCATCAAACTCTGACAGAACCCTGTAGCATTTGACAAAATGTCCCTAAAGCTGGTTAAAGGACCGAGTCACAGGAGGTAAACCAAGAGGCCTACTGAATAACAGCGTTCAACCACAGTTTTCTCCCGTCTTTTTTTGTAATGCATAGACATCGATCCCGACATCCGTATATCATCTGTCAAACAGAATGGTTCAATAATGGAAAGATCAATTTTCAAAACGACAAATATCACAAATCATCAAAGAAGGAAAGGAAGTATGTAAAATTAAAAAAAATTCAAAGATGGTGAAAAGACGCAGTTACAGGCGGAAGAATATAATCAGTATCCAAATGGTGTACCATTTTATTATATATGGATGTCGTTAACTAAATATATATCTCAGTTGTGTCCCACGTCAGCACATCAAGTTTTCGGCAAGGATTCGAGTGGGCAACTTTCACATTAAAAGGTCATATAAACCACTTCATCTGCTTCTTCGTTTAAATAAATCGTTCATTTCCTTTCAACTTTCATTAAATATTCTCTACAGCGTCTCCTATATCAACTGTTAACTTCAGCTGATTTTACTGGTCATTAACTGTCACATAATTTGCTTCTGTCAGATGATTTATTTCACATCAGTTCCAGTAGGTAACGCACAGTAGATGATAGTTGTCCACTATCTGAAAACGAGAAGGAACTTGTCGATGTTCTCAAAACGATTTTTTAGACATATTTATTATTTTGAATTGCATTCATAGTATGTCTACCTGTCTAACAAATGACTGAAATCTCTCGGGTATTCTGGAGTATACTGTAGAGATTCCAGACAATCTCCTCCCCCTCCCCTCACCCCAAACGCGCTTTTACACTTTTAAAACATATAGTGATTTTGCAAGGTCAAACTATTGAGTGTTGTATAGAAAATTGCAAGCTACTCTTGGCGGTATGTATACCAGAGATTTACTCCATAAATAGTAAAGAAGACTGTGCATGGTAAACAGTTATTGCTTAATTATGTTACTGCTTAATGAAATATAATGTTATCATACGACAGTGCCAGCAAATGGTTCTTCACTGAATATTCACTGGAGTAAGTAGGCTAACATGCAGTACTGTCATCTTTTTTTGTCATGAAAAGCTTATGCTGAAATCAGGGTAATGTCATGGTGGTCTGGGGCTCTAGACAGATCAAACACACCTAGTCCTTGTATCTTTTACGTATTGCTTACCAGACCGACGACTAGATTTGCGACAATAAGTTTATTTTTAAAGCACTTTATTACTTCAAATTTTAGAAAGTCAACTTTGACCAGTGCACAAATATCATGCAGCTTTACTCGTGAACGTAATATTACCGTCTGGAATTGGATACCTGAAACCTGGGACACGATCTACGAGCATTTCGACACGTTCTCTCAACATGATCAATAATAAAGTCTGAAAGTTTAGATATAGGGTGGAGCCGCGCCCAGACAAAAAACAACTATGTTCCTAGGATAGGATCATATATAAAAACAACACTGATAAATCCTCGCCCACCGTCAGTTTTCTGGTCTCGGAGGAAAGTGAGCGTTTATGCAGAAACTGTAAGTTGACCATTTTAGATTTTTATTGTTTATTTTCTTAAATTTTTAGATTTTTTTAAATGGTGCAAAATTACGTACTCTTTAAAGTTGTATCTGATTTTTTCTATCAGTAGATTTGATTTACTATACTTACAACTGTTTCAGAGGGGCTAGTATTTGTTTAATTTTGTGTAAGCCATGGTGTTATACGGGATGTGTAATTTGCGTCTAATAAGCATTTACAAAAGCAGCTGGAAAAAACCCCTAAACGTGGTAAACTGACAAGAGACATATGATAAAGTAAGCATACTATAAATGATTGTCCTCAACAAGAGACGTATGATAAAGTAAGCATACTATAAATGATTGTCCTCAACAAGAGACGTATGATAAAGTAAGCATACTATAAATGATTGTCCTCAACTTGAAACCTGGTGAGGGCGTCTCTTTTAAATGTTGAAATGTAAAACAACTTTAATAATGTTACTCTTAACATTTAGGCAGTGGCATTATATAACATTATACATGGGTTGGAGGTGGAGCACTTACGTAAAGTTATTTTTACGCGCCTAAAAGAAAAACTTAACTCTTCATTAAATTTGCAAACGATGCCTGGAGTCCACTTTGCTGCCATTTATGAATTTATATTAACAAGTTATAAACCATATGACGGAGGCAAATTGACAAGCTGCCATGTTCCAATGTGTTATGTATGACCTTTTGGCAACAATCACATTAGCCGCTGCTCTTCTTGTTCTCTCCATGTCGTAGGCGTTTATGTGATATATGGGTATGCCTTTTTGTTGTACATATTTCATTAAGACCAAAGTTGGGCTGACAAGTTTTTAGTTTCAACGTGTAGCTTTTAACTAGTGGAGTTATGTACTGCAGTAGATTTTACAAGCTTTGTACATGATACGAGGTGAGATGTAAACCTGTGGAGGATCGTCTTTTTACAAACCCTCTTAAATTCAAATTGGTAGATGACATCAAATATGTAGATGTCATTTAGAAAGTGTCGGTATTATCGTCATGAGGAATGAAGCTTTATGGAAATAGAAATATTAGATTCTCAATAAATTTTCATCTTTTTCCAATATGATATTGTATAGTTTATACCACCATATGTTGACGTAATATGTGAAAAACGTTATACAGCATATATTTAACTTCTTGTAGACGTGGGCCCTGACCCATCATACTGCCATACACATGTTTCCTCCACTCAAAAACAGGCCGTATATACACGTTTCTTTTACTTATAGATCTAGCCATATATGTGTTACTGAGTACAACTTAAAACAAGCAAATATGTATGTGGAGGTAAATGTAAGTTTTGTCTTCGTTTTGTCCCGTATTGTTCATGACATAATTGTGCCTAATGCTTTCTTTGCCCAGCTGACCAAGATGAAAGTCGCACTATTACTGTGTCTGATTGTGATCATAACCAGTCAGGTAAGGGATTTACTCATTGTTTGTTTCTGGCTTAATGCTATGCCTATCCACCCTATTTCTCTCTCCCTCCTCCTTTTTTTTCTTTACGTCTTTCATCTCCAACCTTCTCTCCTCTCTCAGGCTTTCTCCCCCTCCCTGCCGCTCTCTCCTTCGTTATATATCCTCCCCGATATCTCCCCCAAAGCTTTCTCTCGTCACGTACCTCTCTCTCCCCTTTCATTCCTTACCCCATCGCCTCTCTTTTTTTGTACCTACCCTTATTTCTGTACTTTTCCCCTTCTTTTCGCCCGTCTCCCTTTTATCTTATTTATTTATTGAACTGATTATTGTTTGACGCCATACCCAAGAATGTTTCATTTAAACGACGGCGGCCAGCGTTATGGTGAGAGGAAACAGGAGACAGAACGTGAGAAACCCACGACCATCCGTAGGCTGGCTGCAGATCTTCTCACGTACGGCCGTAGAGGAAGCCATCCTATGCTGAACATGCACAGCGACCGATGCACCAGCTCGACAACTCCCTCGGCCTCGAAGGCCCCTGTCTCTCCCTTTTTTGGTATGTCCATCTAATTCTTTTCCTCCCTCCTTTCACTCTCTCTCATTTTGTATATCCCTTTTCCTAACTTCCTTTTCTTCTCTTTGAGCCTCTTTCTGTAGACGTTTGTTTTAAGTTCAACATTCAACATTTTTTCTTCGCAACTCTTCTCGTAAATTTCATGAACTTTGTTCATTTTGGTCATTCCAGAAAACATATCCAGTTTCAGAAAACCAAGGCAAACATTTGAGATGATCAAAATGCTATTACAAGAATAAAAACTATAAGAACATTGTGAAGATTGAACGTGTTGCCCAGATTTTAAGACGCTTTTGTCGGTTCAGTCAGAGAACATTCGCTGGTCGCGGGTCCAAAGTGACTTAATACCATCAGTCCATCAGCGAGAAGGCCGTGTGTTCAAATCCAGCTCACGCCTCAGCGGAAAAAACACTTTTCCTCATAACAGAATGTGGTGGCATCTATTTAAGTTACGAGTGGGTTAGATGTGTTTAGGCTGCCAGGCATATAATATTCAGCTCAAATAAATAAAAGTTGTGTCCTTACTGTCTCTTAATTACAGCATTAGACTCCAGAGAAATAAAGTTAAATACAGGTAAATAAAAGAATTTTTTATGTTTGTTTTTAACTGTTTCAGGGGGCGTATGCAGCAGTTAGGGCCTCTAAGAGTGACTGTAAGTAAAAACACCCTGTGTGATAAAGATACGGCTTTTGCCACTTGTATTTGAGGCCATTGAAACGACGACGAACTTTGGGTTCATAGCGGTTAAGTTACCGTATGTGATACTAATATCGATGAGTATATGACACTTGTGAGTATGAAATTCTTGCTTTAGCTGAAAAGCTATAGCACTTGGGCCTGTTAAGCAGAAATGCTGAAAGCGGAATGTCAGACTCAAAGCGGGAGCTCGAGTTGAATGTGTGGGGAACGGGTTCGTTGGGGAAGGTCGGGTTCAAAGTGGGGAAAGGGGATAAAAGTGGGGGAACGGGTTCAAAGTGTGACAACGGGTTTCAAATGAGAGAATGGGTTCCAAGTGGGTGAATGGGTTCAAATTGGGAGAACGGGATGAAGTGGGAGAAGGTGCATGGGAGAAGCTGAAATGAAATTCATAAATAAAAAGATAATATGGTTTCCAATAAATGACGTCCGGTCAAATAGGCCTCATATACAGCAGCGGCATAAAGTAATATATATTAGTCATCATTATATAATCAATATCATCATTATATGTGCACACTGGTGTAAGTCTGTATCAACATAACGTGTCAAAACCCGTGAATTATTTGACACATCGCCGGTGAAGGACCTACAGGTGTCGAAATCGACATTCCTTTACCAGCCGTCAACCAATATTGGCATTCCTGTTGAGTGAGCGAGGACCAGTTTACAAAACGACATACAACACAAACCATCAAAGAACAAAAGAAAATGTACAAAATATAAAAATTAGGATTAATGCGAAGAGTTTCCAATGAGTTTCCAATGATGACGGAAAGAGACAATGAATTTTCTAGGCGGATGAATAAAATCAGTTCCAAATCGTGTACCATTTTTCGATAATTGCGCTTTGATTGCAACTGTTCATATGTCCAACAGTTGTGCCATTTTATTCTCTCTGTGTGTACAGATGGTTGCTGTGTACTGATTTTTCATCCCTGATTGCGGATATTCAACCGAACTGACTGCATGGTTTCAAAATTCCCAACACTTTAAGCTGGAACTTTACGGCAATTTTTTTACATTGCTGCTTAGCATTTCTCAGAGGCACCATTGTTATATGTGGAACTGTTGAAAGTGTACTGGAAATAAAGCATGACCAGATCGAGATACTGTAAATCTTTTAACTTCAGTCATTGTTGATTGCGGAACAGAAGTGGGCGGGCCTGTCACTGTGGAATATACCAACCCCGATCCAAGTAACAACCCTGTGGTGAAGATGTCCAGTCCCGGGAATAAAGCAACATGTTTTGCCATAGGAACTGCTGATGTGTTTACCATCTCAGACGTTCGCTCTAACTGTGACATGATTCAACCGGTAAGTTATTAAATTTCTCAGGTCTCTGTGCCCTCTTTTGTTTCGCACTTTGTCTGACGTTGGCGTTTCTTATCTCACAAATGGCAAAACCATAATTACTCGGTAAATAAGTTTTAGCTACTATTGTCTGTGAGCAATTAAGAATTGTATGTGTGGTGAAAAGAAAAAAAGAACAACACGATTGTGGAATTTGAAACGATTTGGGCCTTCAAATGTAATCGTCTCTCTTCCTGGCGGTATAGAAGGGCATATGTTGACGTATAGCGTCTCCAACTCCAGCAAATTTGACTAGCTCTTAACAGCCACAGCGGATCACATCTGGCAAGATATACCCAATGAAGCTGAGCAACCCGCATGGCTTGAAATTCTACTAACGTTCATCATAGGTTGGTTGATAATAAATGATTGAATTCAGAAAAAAAATACCACGACCATCGGTTACTGGCAGATTTTCTCAAGCATGACCGGCGTGGAAGCAGATGAACTGAATCATTGTGTTGTGATAGCAGGTTAACCATTCGTCCCCTCATGACTTATTATTTGAGTGAGATTAACACAGATCTACTACCCTAGCCATGTAAGTCGTAGTGATTTAAGTGATTGTTTTTAACAAGAGTTTTTCACCTCGAGGTAAACCAC